>JAFELO010000705.1:319300-366728 GCA_017140195.1 Eumaeus atala
TTTTCAGAGGGACCTATTACTGTTGGCGGAGCTGTTGCCCTCGCCCCTACAGTTCGTCGGATCTACAAAGTGTTAATCCTTTTACGATGATAGTTATATATTCAAGAAACATCGATACTATAATTCGCAGCACTACTAAATATAAAGTTCAGATTGCTGAGAATAGATGGCGCTACACGTCATCATGCGATTATCGTCACGGTTATAGATAGTAAAATAATTGTTGAACGTAAAAATTAAATAGAGACATTATTCGTATTAGGCGTTTAGAATCGTCTCAAATTTGTTATTGTGTTCCTGATTCAACATTTTACATTCCTGTGTACGTTCTCTAGCTCTAAAATAATTTCCTGTTATTTTGGTAGTTCTAAATAGATTTACTTTGATAATAATCATTACATAGCTACTTACACGAATATTATACAAAAAAATATATTATGTTCATTATTGTCTATTAAATACTGGTTTTAACTACTTTTTCATAGTCATAATAACTATGCAATTTTACCTACATATAGGTAGGTATGTAGGTTGATTAAATATTGGAAGCTGGACCAATTTTACTACAGCTTAATGTTTTTATTTACTAATAACCACAACTAAGTAAGTTATTCTATAAAAATTCTAATTACCATTATTACATTACTAACAATAATACATTAATCACATGCATGTTTAATGCTATTCGACTCTAGATGGCGTTTTAAGGCAAGTCCTGATACCATTAAAGGAACATACTTTGATATTCTGTGATCGAGTTGAATAGTGATATAAAAAAATTCATTGTTATTGCACTTACATTACATGTGAAATAATTAAATAAAATATAACGATCGTTTCTACTCAATTATGATAATATAATTAGTGGCAAATCGTTTGTTAGCGGCATGCAGTTGCATCGGATCACCGACGGGCGTCGCCCCACACGTTCGCGCCAAATGGCTAATTCGCGCGGTAAACATACGCGCCATAAGTCATATTTAACTAACCAATATGGGCGGTGTCGACACAACTACACCTATCTCGCTCTAACGAAATATAGAAGCCCGCAGCGACTGTTTGTTTTTCCTTTTACTTACTTTGAAATCTTATTTTGAATTTTATACTTATAGGGGCGTGGATGTGGCGTTGTTGCATATTAGTCGCCCGTTCCTTCCCGCGCCAACTGCAGCCGTCTCCCTTTAGCTTTTTGTGATTTTAATTCGCAGAACGCCATCGAGACGTGATTTGAGTGTGTACAACTTTTTTATTGCAAATGTTCGGAATTTCAGCGTGAGGCAATGCGAAATCCTTTTCGGCAAACCTATATCGATAGATCCCAACAACATTTATAACCCTTATCTCAGAACGTGGACTAAGCGACTGAATGCGAAAAACAAATTCGTTTTTTAGAGTTATCGGGAAGATAAAACAGATCACGTACTCCTTTGATAAATCTAAGTTTATTGAGTAAGAGTAAGTAGACGTTTGTCATATGAAGATGTATTTCGTTGGTAAATAAATAGCAAAGTAAGGAGTCCTAAAAGATCTACTTTTACCTGTGGCCGTATAATGCAGAGTCTAGGAAACTTGTAAAAACGTAGTTAAAATTGAAACGAACTTTTTCTATGGACGTTTAAACTTTAATATTGCCAGGGCTGATATTATTTAAAACGATCCAGAGCATAAAGATTTTTTTATATATTTTCCGTAACTATCTTTCTCTTTCTCTAACATTTCCAAGCAACAGCTGTTTCTGCTGTTCCGGTGGCGCGGCAACTTGATACGTCCAAATCGAGATGGAACCAAAATGTCTTAAGTACTCATCGTCTCTGCTGTAACTTCCTCGCTACATGAAATTAACAATATAAATCTAATAATCCAACTAAGGAAAGTGAGCAATCGTGTTCATTTACCGGACAATGAAATGAAATGCCTCAAATACATCAAAACCTCCGACGAATGCGGGTACTACCAGCTCTCTAGCTTCTATTGCTGCTATGTATATATCTTTACAATGGATTGCTGTATGCTTGTTGATCGAAACACAAGGAATTCCCAAGTGAATTTGACAAGTGCTACCGAAAGTTGTAAACCTTCAAAGAAGATGTAGGTATTTACTCAGGAAGTAGGTAAAAATGATTGACTACAGGCTGGTTAGGAGTAATAAAAAGCCGTCAATAACTGTCGAGCTGTCTGGTGGGTTCAAGATTTCATCTTGAGATCGGCTAGTGATGGTATCGAAGAAACTGAAGACGTAAGAAGAAACTGAAGAGAAACACGAATGTGGAAGAAGCGAGGCCAATAGGTTCTCGGTCCGCTCGTGCACAGGGCCGGCACCCTGTGAGGTGTCCGGCGCGAGGACGAGTTCTTGTTAAGTAAACAAAATGTCCTCCCATGACATGTCCAAAAGTTGGTGAGATTGTCCTGTGGTGCGGACAACCCCATCTGTGGAGGTGGCGTCGGTCCCTTAGGGGGCTGACTAGCCGTCGAGGTGCCCTGATGGTTTGCTGTTTCGGGGCACCTCACCAAAGGTGACATTGATGGCACTCGCGGTGGTTTTTGTGGGTATTCGACACTATAACGTGCCGGGAGCCCCACACACCACTGGACCCCGCCCAGGGCCAGTGAAGGCGCGTAAATGCTTTTCCCTCGCCAACAAAAAAAAGGATTGTTAGGTTTAAATTTTTTAGCCCTCCCTCTGGATCTGCATCTGATTTATGTCAGCCTTATGGTGGATGATGGATCATTGAGTGGATAAAATACAGTGGTAGACATTGACGCTTAGAATTACATCGGTAAAAGTATATTTTGTTTGGAAATTTTGGATACTTAATCATCATTATCAGTCCTGATCGTCCCACTGCTGGACGAAGGACTCTTTCAAAGAATGCCAAGACGCTGCTACACGCATCCATCCCGGACCGGCCACTGCACGGCCCGAACACTTCGTTCTCCCAAAAACGGTTACTAAATATCAGTGGATATATAGAAGATCATAAGGCAGGCGATGTCAGGTTTTTCTCGCTTAGCACTAATAAAAACAAAAGTTGGGTTAAGTATCACGAGCCTGTAGGCTGTGTATACCTACAAATTTCTTTTATAGTTCAACATGATACCTACATTCTACAAGTACATTAAAATTCCAAATGATTAACTCCGTAGCGATAAATCAGACTCACCCTTCTTCTACCACTGGTATTGAAAATCATGAAATATTTGCCACATATGGTTAATTCATGTTAACAAAGCCTAGGTACTACCTATAAAAATTCAAATGCTTATAATACAAATTGGAAAAAATATATTAATGTTATCATATATAATAATTTAAGTGATTAATTGCCATCATTTAAATAATTTATTTGTTTTGTTATGTTTCTAAATGTGCCTCTAGTCATATATTTTCTAAATATTATAATAATAAGTAATAAGAAACATTGTTATATATAAATTTAATAATGCACCTACACAATGTTTTGTAAATTAAAATATTGAATACTTAAAAGCAAATACATAGAATGGTAGGTATAACGAAACATTGTCCCCTGAACAAAAAGTGACTACCGTCAAAAATGTGTGATTGCCAAATTTTTGAGGTCTGCTTAAAACTTGGAACATGTTAAACACAGAGCATCTAAATGACAATGTATAGTATATTTAGAATTAAATCCTCTTCGCCCGCCCCTATTACTTATTTGGCAACACACAACCATAGACAATACAGATAATGAAGATCACGTTTTAGGTAGCTGGTTTGACAACTTAAAAAAGCCATTTAATGCGTCGTTAAAGCTTCCCATGCAAGGCGATCCCGTGATCAAATGTTTGAAGTGAAGGAGGTATTTTTAAACCAGATTACGTAGGCTTTGGAGCCGCCGATGCATCAATATTTGCCGCCACTATTGACACGCAAACCGTCTTAGTCGTGCGCAAACAGAAGGGTTCACTAATGCCCTTTTTACCACAAAAAGCGTGGACAAACATACAGACAAACAGTGGGGCAAATATGGGCACGGGTGACGAGCGGCGTTCAAAACAATCACGCTTTAAATGTAATTGAAAGGAAATGCTTCTTTTTAAGACAAACAGGGTTGTGCCAATCTAGATTTCAGTGCGTTACATTAGTTTCGCTGATTTGTGCTCTTCAACTGCAACGCTCTCGGATATATAACGTGCTGCTTGTATAATGGCGGATGGTCTCTACTGCCAAGACAGGAAAGATTGTTTAGTGGTTATTAGGTTCTGAAGTCTCTAGACATTTAAAGGCATTCCCCAATTATGTCCCCATTTTGTAACAATGGTGGTTACAAAATGATACTGCTCTCATCATTCACTTGGGTTAACTCTGTAACGTGTGCCATCAAGAAATAAATGTGAAATTAGGTAAACAACGCGACGAGTCATAACTTATAAGTTTGGTACCTACGAAGGTGAACCGAATTTAGGATTTGGTTTGGTTTTCCTTCTGGGCTGCAGCGGTCATATGGATTGCAATATGACCCCTGCAGCGCAAAAGGGATACCCGCAACCAGCGCTTTGAGTAAAAATTGACGCCCTCTAGATCAGGCAGCCGACCCGGACATCATCTGATGTAGAAACGTGATAAGGCTAGAATGAAGAAGGGGGCGATGCGGGAATCAGCAATCTTGCGGCATATTGGTTATTAGTTTGATCTGACGTCTATACGTTATTTGATAGTGCCAAGCGTAATGTAGAAAGTGAACATACTTATCATAATCATGCGCAACCTAGACCTGCAAATATCCGTACCTAACTCGCCGAACGCCTAAAACTTACTGCGCAATCTATAACTCTCGGGTGCGGCCATTAGCGATCAGCAAGCGACGCCGAGCGGTAAATTAAAGTAAATATTAGCTGGCAGTTGCACGAAGCTCTTTCATGTGCCCCGACACAGGTGCCGCGATGTGCTTTCGCGCACGCTTCATCTATATTAACTAAATGTCCGCGAGATTTAAATTAACAACGCTTGCCTAGGCAGATTTTTTTAAACGAGCCTTTAGTGGATGGTCTATGCATAAATGCTGCCACTTCCGTTCAGAGGGCTAAACTAATCTAAACAATCCCATCTTCAAAGTAGACGAAAAATACAAGAAGAAACCACCCTTTTGTGAAAATTATTACAATATAATTTTAATCATTAAGTATTGTTTTCGATTTTACGTAGGTTGTGTATAGATAATGAGTCTGTTTGATTATTTATTTGGTTTGGGGGTCAAAAATTTTAATCAAAATTCTTATAAATGTCGCAAGTGTAATCAGTTCATCCGGCAAAGTCCGCGATAATCACTTGATCATTCTATTTATATTCTGATACCAAGGAAGATTGTGGTAGGTGCCTACATATCTCCCCACCATGGTTCAAGAACCATGGTGGGGAGATATGAGGGCTTGCCTTGTCGTAGCGTTGGGGCTTAGTAGCCTGGGGTAAACCCAGGCGAAGACAATCGAACCGAGGGGGATCTTTGCACCCTCTTATATGAAGAGGGGGCTAAATATCAGAAGGAGGAATCGCTCTCGTTAACCCACTTATAAAAAGAGAGGACCAAAGAGCTACAGGAAGAGGAGCTTTAGCGCACGGGGCAAGGGGCGAGGATGGGAACCTCACCCCATTGCACGTCGAGGTGACCTGATGATTTGCTCTTCCGGGGCACCTCACCAAGGGCGGCACTGATTGCACTCGCGGTGGTTTTTGTGGGTATTCGGCACTATAACGTGCCGCGAGCCCCACACACCACTGGATCCCACTCAGGGCCAGTTAAGGCGCGTAAGTGCGTTTCCCCGCGTCAACAAATAAAAAGGTTTCTATATGTCTCTTATATCTTTACTTGTACTGTCGAATATGAATCTAGAGACGCTTATGCGTACGTATTGCAATAAAATCTTTTTACGCGGCAATAACTTTACAAAAGCTTCTTTTTGCCACGGTCGTCTAGCTACAGAAATAACCTTTTAATTATAAAATATAAATAAAACTGTATTGGCAATAAATTTAAAAGTGATACGGCGGGCCTTTTAAAGCGCTCCAACAGAAGTGTTAATGTTTGCAGTGGCAAAACAAACGGCGGCGTGTAAACTGCGCGAGATCGATACTTGGAGGGATATGCGTGTTCACAATACTTTCATCTCGATAATTACGTTTTGCGTTTAAATGAAACACTTTACGATTGTAAGAAAGAAAGTTATCTTTACATCACTTTACGATTGTAAAATCAAATCAAAAACGGAGACTCAGTACACAGTCAGACCTAATATATTTAGTTAGCAGGACCAACAGTGATGTCCACTAGGTGCTTGCTGTGGCATAAATAAAATGGTTTACCCGTTCTTAGCTGATTCATAATTATCATTCGTCATTTGTGAGATGTTTGCCAGTAATTGCTCTATTTGTTGTTTTCGAATTGAAGACCCTAAAGACTTACCTTGATTCTACGGCTCTGAAGTACCTGCACTGTGCGACTTATCACAAACAATTGGCTATTTGTGTACATATACGAAGGTAATTTCTACCTTTACAAAAAATGAATAGATTTTAAGGGATAAAATAGGAGTCTTCATCAAAAGCTAACGAATACCCGGAGTAGCAAAACCGCTTATCAATCCAGAATAGAAACATTTGACGAATAGTCCCAAAATGGATGACCATCATAATTTATTACAAATAAATTTAATTTATATACTGACTGATAAGCAGTAAATACAAATCTGTTCAGATAGTTTTAATCTTGCATGTAAATTTATTATCTTCTTTATTGGCGCTATTTTATCCAAAGACCGTCCACGGTATTTAAAATACCAATCTGATGATATTAAATGATCTAAGGATCATATTACATCAATAAAAGTAAATTAGATGCTTGGCTATTGCTCTTTATATGGATTTAATGTCGCAAATTTGTTGCAATATTACTAATACGGTGAATAGGTACGCGACAGAGCAAGCCTGCCGTGATCCCGACAGGTGGCGCTGTTGTGCGCGTCGTATAATTTTATGAGCGAAAAAATCCGACCGGTGCATTGCGCTTGCTCACGTTCCATCTTAATGCGGAGACATTTTATAAGCGTCCGCCATTTTGACGCACAATAAATAAAAACCGCGCGAGATAACATTAATGTGATGAATGGCTGTGATGATGGCATTAAATATACAATGATTATTTATAAATGAATTTAGAAAATCGGCATTATCGAACCTTTTAAGGTTGACTGCTAAGTTTTGGTGTTAAAACCGTCTACACGATCGGTACTTTACCGAATGATTAATTTTCAAATGACATAACAATGAGAAGTTATTGATACTAGTAATTACGTGGGATTGTGGACTATTGTCAAGCATTGTCGGTGCAACACGGGTGTGACGGTAAAAGAAAAACAGACTGATCAACTTCCAAGGGCTTATAAAAGATTTGTAAAGCGTAGTTCAACCGTAACCGTAAAGCATAAATTTGGTTTCCCATGCAAGCCCAATGTCACGAACTACAAATTGATAAGAACTCTGTGTGGTAACAAAACACAGATTATCAACAACATAAAACTAGGAATACTTACCATGAAGCCTATTAAAAGATAATAAATGCAAATTAGTTGGCCACTTATCTAAATAAATTAAAAGCCTTTTAACACCAGAAGCAGTTGATGGTCAAGATAAACAGATAAGTTTTAAAAGCGCCCATACGAGTACCTTAAATAATTTCCTAGCCATGATAAAGCTAGTAACAGATACTGTGTATTTATTGCTCTAAGTCTTTTATCCATGCTAAGCTTAAGATGGAGAGCAAATTCTGCTGCATTTTTAATATGATCTACAATTTTTATCCATTTATAAATTAACGACTAAACGGTTGCTCCGACAGTTTTTTGGCATACGCCTCTCTAATATAACTAATATACTCTAAATATTTCATAATATGTCTACTTTGAAATTTTTCATTATTCTTGGATAGCTCAAATGAGTCCCCTTTGGCCCACTAGAAACTGAATCTCAATCTTGTTTTTATTTATTTGTCTTTATCGATCTTATCGTATTTTTTACCTTATGACATTTTCGAAGTCTGATAATTATATCAGCTCCAAATATAGTATAAGAACGAAGGCTAAGTAAAGTTCTATTGAGTAAATCTAAGTTTTTCTTTATGAAATATACCAACAGGATATCTAGTGCGATAGTGATGTGATGAATACAGACTTCTAAATTATAGACAAATGTCCAAAAAAGGTCGTTTAAATCTTTAAATTTATAGGATATAAGTGGCTTTAAATAAACAGTTCACGAGCTGATAATAAGGACATGTTAGAAAAACAAATAGAAAGAAACAACTCCTCTTCAGATCCCATGAATCGTGTCGTTTGAAGTGCACTTAATACCCGGATACTAAAGACATTCAAAATGAAGCGCTAAAAACAATTTTAAATTCCTTTTGTACAGCACAATCAGAAGTGAAAAGACACCATTACATTTAGCGCTTCCTAATTCCTTTAACCACAAAGCGAAGGCCCCTTAAATTCATAAACGCTCATACGCCAAAGGGTTCTTAAACATTAAAACATCTTACCCTTAACTGAACAATTAAGAATCATAGACAATTTACAAGGGATTTCGCAAAAGCGATCCATTTTACGTGTTTTATTTTAAAAACCATTAAAAGGCATTAAAATGTAGACCTGGAATGCATAAAGATAGTGGCGCCGCCACCAGCAATTAGAAGTAACATCAAACTATCAAAGTCCAATTATAATGATCCCTCTCAAGGTACAAAGAGTTCCGTGTTAGAGGCCCTTGAGAATCTGTTATAATAATGTGCCGGTGATTTTATACTTGAGTGATGAAGCTCTCAGCGGCTCCGGTAAAAGGATTTTTATAGTTTTATGCCTTCATTCACTATCCCATTCCCGTTTATGGAGTATTCATATGATAGGTTCTATTTTAATATTGGACTAGCTTCGTTTTATCAAATCGGTAATCGATTCATTACTGTGATAACCGTTCATTCCTTTGTAGGATCCGATAATCAAGGTATTGCAGAACGTTCCCAGGTCTTTCTATATTTTATATGCCTTATCACGTACGCTGTAGTTGGAAAATTCAAATGCTGTCAATTTATCAGTAGGATTTTTGCCAACACAGGAATTTAAAAAGGCTATTTAAGTATGGGGTTGTCTTCGAGCTTTGAAGTAGGGACGATAATTTTAAAATGTTCATTCATTGTTATCCTCGACTAAAAATATGTAACATTTACAGACTATATATAGTTTAACTTTAAATAGTTGAGTTAATTGATATTTCCGTAAGAATCGTGACTGGTGGTATACTGATGGTTCATCGAGGAAGCAGCTCTCAAATTTAAGGAGATATCAAAAAACCTTATGTAACATTTCAATAAGATTGAATATTTATTGTCATAAATAATAATTGATCAGTCCACTTATAATATATGATCGTTTGCTTATTAACTGAATTCGTACTTTTTTTAAATACCGCTTCATGTATATGCTCACATTTTTACCATCGAATTCCATTTTAAAGTAGAAGCTTTCAATATGTAAATGTAAAAATAGGGCTGTATTCCCTAGCGGAGTCACGGGTAAAAAGTAGTAATATAATATAAGGAACTCAGATCAAACATGCTCCCATGGGGTAGGGTTGAGGGTGAGGGGATTTACTTGTGTAATTGATTGGCGGCCATTGATGCGCTTATGGTATAAGATATGTCGTATATTTTAGTACGATATATTTTTATTGAGCATTATTTATGATCAATATAAGTTAAGGTTGTATTTATTGATGTATAAAGTAACAGATCAGCAGTATACTTTAGTATTTTAGATTTAGGTATCAATTGCATAGAATTACAATAAGACTGATTTTGATTTTATCGCGATTTATTTAATTATTTAACTATTCCGACCTTTCAGAAGCTTTACAGCAACCACGGTCACGGGTGGACTGAAATGACAGATATCCCGATGTCACAAAGTATTAAAAGTACGCGAAGAATTATAACCATCTTTTGACGTAAACAGTACCGATTACATCTTGCTGTCTTGGGGTGTTATATGTAGTTTTTGATTTGATTATGTTTATCACTGGGTCCCAAGAAGAGGGAAGATTACATAGTATAAAAAGCTAGTCGGTAACTTTTAAAAATTAACGAATTTTAAATTTCTTTCTGTTGTTAAAATTTCGTAAATATTCATATTACTTACGGATAAACTAAATTTTCAATAAAAATATATAACATTGTAGCAAATGAGATGAAGAGAAAAAAGAAGAATAAAATAAAAATTCAAGAAACTTATTTCTTAATTGTAACAGTCGTAATAAAGAGGAATTCGAATCGAAAAAAAAGCCCACTAATAGATTAAACGATTGCGTAGAGGCTAGAACTTACTTGGAAGGTGAAAATATAAATAAAATATAAATTAGCAGAAGAAAAGCTTCAAACAAACTTCGTAGGCCGGAAGTTCATGTAACGGTAACGCAATTGAATCAAGTTTATTTATAAACTTGTGCCTGTTAACGTAATCTATTAGTGAAAAAGAGTATTAAGGGATTTAATCTCAATGCCATCTTTTGTACATTTATACTTTAATATGATTAGCAAGCCTTTGGAAACCGTACGTGTGTTCGATTATGTGCCTTGTCAACAGCTTTGAAGGTCTGACGATTACTGGCGTTTTGTTCAAGATATTAACAATTTATATTAAAGAGTTGGTCTACCATTCAATAGCTAAAATTGGGACTCCAGTAAAGCAAAGTACCGAGAAAATGAGATGAATTTATATGTTTCTTTGTCGTTAAGTTTCACTTGAATGTGCATTTTATTAAAGTAATCACAATAATGTGTAATATTACACAAACATTATTCCAATCTGGACTTTCCAGATACAATTTGCTCTTTTGTGTACCGGAGTTTCTCTACTAATGTACTGCAACAGTCTTTTAGAAAAGAATGTTGGAGTACATTAGTAAAGAAAAGAAAATCGGAAAATATCTCCTGCCATCCAGTACAGGACAAAGCGACTAATAACGGCAAATTTATAAAATGATGCAACAATGAAAGTTTCACCAAAATATTTTACAAATGTAGTGACTTTAAAACATAATAAGTAACAATTCAATCGCATAACAGAACATCTGTAGTCACAAACAGCGAAAATAATTAAAAAACAGAAACATATTGTAGTCATAAATTATCCTTGTTCCTTTTTAATTTGGCCCGGTCACAGAAATTGCATTCTGAGTGGAGGTCAAAATAGAGGCAATAAACAAACAACGGAAACATCGGCAGCTGTCTAACGATGCTATAATTATTTATTATGGCAATTGTCTTCCAACGCTTGTTAGTTTTGTCAAGAACAAACCCCTAATCATAACATAATTAAGTTTTTTACGCCAATATCTTCTATTCCTTCCTGTGTGTAAATGAGTTCTGTCTTTAACGTAATTAGGTCCATAATTGATTGCACGATTTTAGATAATTTTAAGCTAAGCTTTTTCATTTTCGTACCGTTTTATTTATGTAAATTATCAACTCTATGGCATTGTGGTTAGGTTGTGTTTTTCTGTTGCAGTAATTTACAAATATTCGTATTAATGGTTCCGTAAGGTGTTTGTTCTATATAATTAGCCCACAGACACCTTGTTTGGGTAGAGGCGCCTCAGGCTGTATTGTCCAAGAGTTTATAGTTTTATTAGCCTTCCTAAAATTATGTGTTAAAACTTGCTATCTTTATTATTTTGTTTATCCTTCACGTTTATCATTATCAGCATTCCCTCAGATATCTTATCCATTTATTTAGAATATTTTTTTGGTATTTTGCCAGTGGATAACTACAAAATTTTACTTTCAGTGTATATTATAATCGTATATAATTAAACAAAACGTAGGCACATATTGCATATTTCTAGAACACTCACAAGAATATTTCACTATAATTAGTTCAGTAAATTTTGAAAAAATAGAAAAAAAAAACGAATCTTTGGTTTGAACTTATTTCCATTCCATATAGACATTTGCCTGAGAGCACGATTGCCTTCTTCAATGAACCTAATGGTATTGAATTAAAGCGTAGACACAACATTTTACTTCTTAAATAAATAAACAACTAACTCTATCTCCAGCATTGCGTCTACCAAAGGTTAAAAAATAGAATAGAGGTCATAGAGCGTGTCGTAGATAACAAAGTCATAGAGTCATTAGGACTTGACAGGTACGCCATGACAGACGTAAAAGACATATTAAATATGCACACGCAATACATCAGCGTGTTAACTTAATCGTTCGAGAATGTGACATATGACACTATCCTTTGTGATTCATTATTATTTATTTAAATGGGCACGTAATGGACATTAATGTAATACCTACATAGCGAGAGGCAGAAAGTATGGCATATTTAGTACTAAGATTGAAAACAAATTTCTTTTAGGTACAAAAGCAGTGAGATTACTTCATACCTAGGCTTATAGATATTAGCAGAGGTTATGCTCTTTCTGCTCAGTCTCTGCCTGGAGGTTAGGCACGTGGAACTCGTAAACTGCGCGAAGCTCGAGATCGTGGCGGTTACTTGTCCGGAAAGATGGTAATTTCAATCATAGAATATGTAATTACAATGAATTTTACAGTCACCGTGCAAAGTTTGAGAGTCGAGTTACGAACAAACGGAGTGTTTTGATGAACATTGACGGCGATAAACATCCGCATATGCAGAGTTGCCCTCTTTCCTCCTTCATGGGCGGAAAGACAGCACCATAGAATTCAGTTTATGGCGGCACCGTGTGGGCAAGTGATACCTCCCCGGTCTTGACCAATGTGTTGCAATGCTATGCTCTTACTATTAGCTAATTTAGTTACGTGTGTGTGTGTGTGTGTTTGTGTGTGTTACTGTCACATTTGGACTTATAGGTCTGATTTAGAGTTCTGAAATATTAATGTTTATTGAGATAGTAGTGCAGCAATTTTTTTTTAATTTACTTATTTATACACAAAATACGATACGAAAACAGCCCTATCGTTTTCCTATCTTTTGTTTTCGCTTTTAAAGCTTTTGTTCTGTTATCAAGTGATTTTAGAATCCAATTTCCAAATTTCAGCGCCTGGACCATGACATATTTACAACCATTCTAAATATAAAATATGACGAATTTTAATAATAAGAGCTGTTTTATTTTGTAATCAAAATCGAATAGACTCTATCTACAATAGAAACAAATATTCTGCAAAAATGCAATAACTTTATGTATAATTGCTTTTAATAAGATATTTGCAATAATTCGTTTCCCAATAAAACATTATATTATATTGTACATAAAAACAACAGCAATCAGGAACAGAAACGATCATAAATAATGGAATCATTAACAGCTGCTCTATGATTTCGATCATAAAGTTTTTTTTGGTAAGAAAAAACTTTACAAAGCTTTATGGGCGTCTGTATGTTTTGACGGTTGAATCGTACCGTTGTGTTCAATTATTTAAGGTCTTTCACTTTGTAATGACATGTCTTCTTTATGGAGTGTTTCTAATTTATGGATTTCATCTATTTCCAACTTAAATGAGGTGTTTTCGAGAGGAGATGAGTAGTGGCAGAAGTTTCATTTTTACACGCTTTTATTAATCGAGCTTGCCAAGTTATTATGTATTAAAATCTAAGATTCTGAATTACAAGCACTTTTGATTATTGTATATAATAATTTATATGATGAGACGACAATAAAATGTGATAGTACAATCGCGTTGGTGTAAAGGGTGGCATGTAGGGACCTCGGAATGCTCGTTACAAACGGCTTTGCTTATGTAAATACTAGTCACTGCCAAAATGATGGCATTACATATTCTACTTTATAACTTTAACCTTGCAGGTTATTAGTAAAATCTCTCTTAGCTATTTAAAGACATTAAACATATTTAATGTTCCCAAAACAAAGATAAAAAATGTGTAACAGTCTTCTAAGACGGGTCTAAGATCTTCGTTAAGGTGATGCATTCACTAGGGCTAAAGCCCTTCAAGTAGATGCGCATTAACTGCTCGTGTCTTATTTCTGTTGCCGTAAAGGCTGCCTGCTAAGAGAGGGGCATTGTTAAATTTTCTTTATAGAATAGGGGGTTCAATCTAGTAATCGAAGCCTTTTACGACTACCCCCCAATGAGCCACTGGCTACTCACAAATCGCACGAAACGTGACACTAAAGATGATACTTTACGGCGGTATTATGTGAGCGAGAGGTCTAGAAGGAGGTGGAGAGGAGATACCTCCTCGGTCGTGCCGGCCCAATTCCGTAGGAGGATGTAGTGTATGCAGCATGGCACTACCTCTTCCTAATGGCACTACCTCTTCCTTTTTTTAGTATCGCAATTAAGGCTAAATGCCCTTACAGAGGAAAAAGAACTTTTTTTAGTGTCGCATTGAAGGCTATGCCTTTACAGAGGGGCTAAATGTGTGTATAAATGATAAATGAAATGTCTACTAACCAAATGATCTGAGTGGGGGTCTCTTGGTGCACTAGGCGAAGAATTGGGCCACAGCAACTTGGACAACATCCTTTGGCTTTGGCTATAGATGAACTCCTACGAAGGAGAGAAAAACGATGTTTAGTAAAAGGCAAGAAATTAGGCGCTGAGCGCCGAGATTGTTCGGGGTGTGATCATCAGTCAACTGCTAGTGGCAACACCAAGGTTCCGGCTCTACGCGCACATACACACATACACACATAAACACATACACACATACACAAGTTACAATTTTGTTATAGAATCAATAATGCGCGATCTTGGGCCAAAAGTTAGATTGGGTATATACTAAATGTTACAATGGCAGCGTTAATTTGAACCTCCGTGCTATCTGGCCACCTGGGTGAATATTATTTATAGCATAGATGTTTGCGGCAAGATGTACTTTTCATAGACATACAAGTGACCAAATGGAGTCATTTGGCGACTACCGACAGCCATTAACAACCGTAAGTTAACGGTTATGCTATATGTCGCTTCCTTTCGCCTCTGTTTCGCTACTGCAAACACAGAAACGCCTTGCGTACTATGTGAGCGTAGGGTAAAACACGACAGCATGTCACGCTGCGTATGATGTGAGCGAGAGGTACCCACTCGGGCAGGTCTAATTTGGTTGCAATGCGGCATGGAACTAGTTCTTCTAATATAGTGAAGTAGAATTACGTATTTCCAATAATGTCTATTGTCGATGGTCACGTACTTACTACACACAGTTAGGCTCATTTACCCACTAAGCAATAAGAGGTATGCTATTGCTGTACATGAGGCACGAGTACCTAATGGCTGTGCTGTCGCGTTTTGTGCGGCTTTTGAGATAGCTGAGAGAGATAATGGGTTGAGGAAGGACAACGAAACTATATAACTTCTGCTGTGCGGATATGTATGGACCTCGGAAGTCACTGATTAGGCGCCGATTGCTCGTTTGTACTTCATCAATAAAGCTGATGTTGATGCTGCAGTTACAAAAAAAGAGTAATATAATAAAACAATGAGTGTATATAAGATTATTAGCAATAATAACACGGCTGGGGTCTGCGCCGCCTCCGGCGCTCGACTGATCACTTCACGGGAATCACAAACCTTTGGCTCTTTTTTATTTTATTTCAATACATAGGCTAAGCGCTTCAGTTTGGGGTTTGTGTTAAGAGACATACTACGCACAAAAGTGTTGTAGTGTTGCACTTCTTTACCCAATCATCAAATCCCTTCTAGCCCCTGCAGGCAGTAGATAAAAATATGTACGAAACGCGAGGGTATGGTCATCTGGCATCATTATTTATATCGTTAAGCCAAAGAGGTGCCTCTGGGATTGCCTCGCCGATTTAAATGCAATGTGTCTAGGGCCCTGCCTCCTATGTATAGAAATCCACTGCCAGATGTATGGCCTCCGCCGAATATCATGGATGTATCATATTACTTGAACTTAAAATGTATTCTTATTAATTATGTATGTTTAACTAGCCTTGCCTCGCGGTTGTCTAAGAGATGTCTAAGATAATGATTTATTTATTCAGTGTAAAATTAATTAAGGGGGACGATTCTATAGGTATACCTTGCAGTGCCAAATTTTAGCTAAATCTGTTCTGAAGGTTTTGCGAAAAAGTAAAACTAACATTTATACTTCAAATTTATAATATAACATTCATAATTATAAATTATTATATTATTGGTATATGATATAGATAGATAAGATAATATAATAACAACTGAGTAGGTGTGGATAAGCATAGCCTTAGAACAAAAAACGGAAGAAAGAAGCCTAAAGGGCAACATAATTATTACTTTTAAAAAAAAATGAGAAAAATGTATGTATTGTATGATTAATGTACATCTGTCAGCATAATTATAAATAGCTACGTTCAAATTGAGTAATGAGAAAATTGTTACGAACACTTGTAAGCTGTCTTTAATGGCTTGTACAAGTTTTATCAGAATATGTGAAGCAAGAAATTGCTTGACAGGAGTTTACACTTGCGAATGGGCGAATAATTATATTTTCACACACCGACAGACAAGCTAACGAGCCGTTTTTATCTGTGCTAACATCCGACGGTCGCCGTTGCTTGCCGTGATTGCAGTGGATTCACTTTTAGTTTTAGAATCGATGGTAGACAACCCCACTTGATACCGAAGATGGCTTGGCATTTCGTGCGCATCTTATTTAAACTAATTTTGTGGAAGCGAATACTAGCCCTATTCAGATTAATCGATTTGCTACAATTGCGAGTGACGAGACTAGCTTTAGGGTGGGAAGGGGACCGATCATCTATCTCCCACGGATGGGAGATTCAGAGCGTCTAATGTTAGCTACAATCATAATCTTCATTCATCATTATCAACCCTTATCGGTCTACTGCTGGACGTAGGCCTCTTTCAATGAACGCCAAGACAGCAATTCTCTTTCTACTCGCATCCATCCCGGACCAGCTACTGTACGGAGATCGTCTTCCCACGTGGTGTACGGTCGATCAACACTTCGTCTTCCGGCCTTCACTCCAGAGTCTTATTGGTTCATCTGCCATCTGATCTTCTGAGTGTGTGACTAGCCCATTGCCACTTCATCGAGCTTTTTCTTCGCGTAATGTCGGAAACTTTAGTTCTGCGCCTTACGACTTCGTTACGAATTCCATCGGATAAAGAAAAAATCGGATTCGGATTTAGACTGTGCAACATTTCCTGCGAGCTCTCCCACGATTCGGCAAAAACATCGATATCGTCGGTGAAACGAAGATGGAGAGGCACGCGCCGTTAATATTTATGCCACATTCTGCTCAGTTTGGAGTCTTAAAGACTTCCCCCAACGCATTAGTGAACAGTTTCGGGGAAATAATATCCCCCTGTCGCAATCCTAGATGCAATTTACTGGCCTTGTTTGACCTCCCGGAATCAGAACGGACATAAAAGCAGCGTCATACTCTCAGTATTTCGACGTTACGCCAATCGACCGGACATCGCTGTAGCACTTCCAAAACAGCCCAGGTTTCGACAGAGTCAAAAGCTTTTCCATTGTCCACAAAGGCCAAGCACAGCGCCTGATTGTACTAATGTGTCTTGTGCACAACTGACCTTATGGTGAAAATGTAGTCCATGGCGCTAAATCTTCTGCGAAACCCAACTTGCTCCGGTTCCACAAAAACCTTCTGCTCAACCGTTTCAGTAACCCGTTGCGTATTGCTGCGAAGACCTCGGCGTATTAGTTTGCTGATTCGCTAAGGACTTTTCCATCGGCAGACGTAACGTCTTCATGTGCCCTGCGTTCACTCATAAGTCTAAGCGTCTCATCTGAGAGTTTAGCTTTCCTGCTCGTATACTTTATTATTGTAGTACAATATCCCTCACCCACCTCCCGCATGCATCCGATCACGCAACTCATGGATTCGTCATTTGCAAAGCCTAGATTCAGGGGGCCTCCAAACAACCGTCGGGAAAACAATCGGTGATCACTTCCGGTTCTATACCTGTCGATCACGGAGATATCCATAAATATAAGCTTTCGGTCCGTCATAATAAAGTCAATCTCGTTCCTTGTCACAGTATCGCGTATTCAAGTATGTGATGTGGCCACCCTACCCGACAGAATAGGCGTAGCCTATTGCATTTGCAATTCTGCCATCATAAATACATATCAAAGAAAATATCTTAGTACGTCAGCCAGTATGAAATTTCTCAGCTGTCCTCTGTATTAGGTGGTACAAGTTTTGATCAGACAATAGTATGATGTACGATATTGACCGTGTATTGTGATCTGTAGATTCATCGTCGGATGAATTAAACTTTATAAGTTAATCAGAAACAGCCGCACTTGGGTTTAAAATAATAAAATTACCAACATTGTTGTTGATTCTCAGCAGCCTCTAATAGGAATGGAGATGACAAAATTCATGTGGTGTTACCATGTTACGAAGGATGTTCCTTCTAAGTCACTTCCTATAATATATTTTAAGACGTATTGACGGGAATGAATTCAGAAGAAGGTAGCATTGTTAATCTTGTACGTCAACTTGGGATATAACTCCGAAAGAAGAGAATGAATAGAGAATTGAGGATATTAAGAGATCCAAACATTCCAACAATAAGACTGGTCTAGTCTGGTCTGGTTTGTCTACGTTTGTACATAGGACGTTTTGGACAAGTAATGTAGATAGCATATGCTTGCATCCAATAAAACGAGTTTGATTTCGTGAGTTTTCACGTGCACCTAAAAGAAACAATAACATGAAACTTTTATTACTGGAGGTCTTATAAAAAAAGTGCGTGTGTATGTACATGTTTTAGTAGTTGTACTTTTTCACCTTAACAAGAAACCACATTGTTTGCTCTAGCTAACTTCAGAGTGTTGGTTTATGGTGACGGTGTGCGCCGCATCGTAAAATTTCCTCGCAATGTTTTTCCCTAACGCACCAAAAGAACTATAACTTCAAAAATAGCATGTTTCTTTCTTGTATGCCGCAAAGAGTCCAAGATTTTCAATTATAACACGTACACATTTGCACGAGAAGCTAGTTATTTTGTTGACAGAGATTTAAATTAGTTTAATATTATGTGAATTTTAATGCTGGTGTTATCATCAAAAATACCTTTTTAAGAGTAGACCGGCCTTGAGCTTTCTCACTAGCCCAACCAAATTGAAATATTAAAACATCAATATTTTTGACTCAGTTTTAATACAGCAAATGAGGTGATACTTCAACATGGAAAAGTGTAAGAACTCGTGGAGGTATTAACAGCGCGCGGGTACTTCCAGGTGGTGTCGGCCTGATTTAGCTGATCTACAACATCTTTGTCACGAAGAAAGAGAAATGCATATTTCCTACCTATCACTAAAATAGACAAAGCTAGCCGGGGCTTGTCGTAAAGCCTTTCTTTAGTGCTCTGTTGCTGATACACCCAGAGCACCTTAGTACACGCGATCCACGGGGATTGAGTGGGTATTCGGTCCAGCCGCGAGTCCCATATACCCCACCGGATCCCATCCCCGATCGATGGCAGTGTGCATTTTCCCGTTAAACCAAAAATAAAATGATCATAAATTATTATTTCATGACAACAGCAACAGAAAAAATGTAACAAAGATTTTCAATAACGTAAGCACAAACACAGAGGATAAAAAACAAAAGTTGGAAACGAGCAAGCCAAACGTTGACCACTCCTGGACGAAAAAAAACATAACGACACTGTAATAATAGGTTGGGTAAAGTTCTCGCCTGCAAAACAAACAGTGCTAACAGGGCTAACGATATCCAGAGTGCTAAATTACTTTAATAGTGAGCTCTCAAACGTTTTCTTTGCCACGCGATGATTTATTTCTTTCGGGTTTTTTTAGGCCTTTTTTATTCTGTCGGGCTTTTTTACAACTTTGTTTATTCTTTCGATGATAATTGTGTCCTCTTTAGCAATAAATGTTTATTGTGTTTTATGGCATAATTATTTATCGCGTGAATCGATTTTAATTTTGATACAGTTATGTGTCGGTCGTAAAATTGAATAAATATGACACCTGTGACTGACGTGTATGTGCATGTAAATGCCCGTCATATCAAATACTAATAGGAACATTTGCTTTTTTTAGAAATAGGAATGTTCTGTAAAAAAAGAAGATTTCTTTTTCACTTGGAGGAAGAAAAAGCGTTTCTCCCTTTGGATAATATTTTAATTTCACGGGTTTCACAGATTACTATTAAAGTGTCAATTAGCTATTTAATACTTGAATCTTCATCTGGTGCTTGTGCCAAATAAATGCTACATGTGAATTACTTGCTAACAAAACCTGTGAAACCGTTTGTAGTTTAGTGGCCAGTTAAGGTTTTAATGGGCTAATTCTAGCTTTAAAAGGAATCTGCGAAAATGGGCCCTTAAAGCAATATGTAAAAGCAATAGTTTTTTTTCATTCTATCTTAGTACCGACGAGCAGTCGGAGCGACTTGATGACTACAGATTGTATGCTCGATGCGTTGCCCCCTTTCCTCCTCTTCTTAAATGGCCCATTCAAGCTACCAAACACTAAAGGGGAGCAGCGAGTTTGCATGACAATAATGCGCATGTCTATGGACGTAGGTAGTCTGTCAAAAGGCTAAAATTTCTCATTTGCCCCACTATGCTGTAGGGCCACTGGCTTCCTACAAACCGCACAAAACGCTATAGCGAAGACTACGCTTTACGGTGGTATATGTAACCGAGATCGTGTCAGAATAATTCGGCTGCAATGCAGCATGGCACTACCACCTTCAAAAAAAGGAAATCATTATTGTAACTAAGATTTCTTTATCCACTGAGGGTATATTCTTAACTCCAAGATTTGGAATCCGTATTTGGAGTGGCATCTCTGAGATGGTAAACAGGCTTTGTGTCATGATTCATTAAATACTGGCAACACATAAAATATTCCGCAATACAAACAAACTGGTTATTATCAAGATGAAATAATATTATGGCAAGACTTAATCACGAGACGTAGTCCGTCCCGAGGTGTAATTACCGGGCAGTTGTACGAAAATATGAATGGGCCACACGGCGCCCGCGCAGTCCGCCTCGACGCCGCGGGGAGGGCCGGCCCACTGCCATAAAAGACCTGGCCCAAGATGTAGGGACGTTCCTACATTCATGATACTGAGCTCCGTACCACTGATAGTCATCATTCCGTTTTATTACGAAGTGGCACAAAGCCATCACCGTCAACGCGATGTCTAGAAAATCTACGATCAGTCTGGGACAATAAAAGCGCTATATATGGAGCGGAGCCGCCGGAGCGAAAGATCAACGCTAATTAAGGCCCATAAAACCGAATATCGTTCAGAACATCCTTACCTTTCACCGGTGAATTCGGACCGTGCGCGTTGACGAGAAAAAAATAAGAAATTACCACACATACGCGAGTTAATAGATTAATGATATAGCCTGCCGAGTCTGTGTTTAAACGAGAACCCTACAGAGGTCGCGGTGGGCCGAAGTGGCCGTAATGACTCGGCGGGCGCCACCCGTGCGCGGGAGAGCGGGACGCGGCGCTACGACAGAGCGAGACGTCCTAATAACCGATAGAGGCGCCACTGATTCGCCGCGGGGCGGCGCCCGCGTCGGCCCCACGCGCACAACACATCTTATTGAGAAATTCCCGAGATGATGCATAATTCTCCTTTTGGTTTCCTGTAGTTATTTTACTCCCTGTTAACAATATTACCATTTCGGTGGCCGAGCTGGCAGACGCATATTTTATCGGCTCGTCCCTTTGGTAGGGGCTTACTTGTGTTCGCTTCGCTGACTGTTTTATTGATTTATATCATCGGATAAAATCAAGTAGATGTGCGTATGTGGATAGTGGATTTTTTTACTTTACGTTGATACACAAATTTTCTATCCAGTACGTGTACATACATACATACATAAGTAGGTACTTTAATAGTTTGGAATCAGGAAAAAATTGTCATAGGACTACCAAAAAATACAAACAAAGATCAACATTCTATAACCCATTTTATAAGAAATTAATTAAAGCGTCATATAATACCTGCGCGGTCTAAATTACCCCGGCGATGGGCGAGCTGTTAAAACGGCAATCAAGTGTTATCCGACAGTTATGCTAATAAGACATGCTAATTCCCAAAACCAACAAGCTCTGAACAAAAGGGACCATCGCCCGAGTCACAAAACGTACAAAAGTGAGATGAGCAGACGGGCGCCAGGGGCAATTATGGGCTACGGCCTAAACTGGCGGTTCCAGACGGTGCGATCGGAATGCGGCTCGCTTTCTAAGTACTAGCGATTTTTTAGTGTGTCTACATTTCTAACATACTTCTGAAACTTTCGGTATTGTGTATAACTAGAGTTATACGAATCTGGACAAAAAAAAATCAATACAATTTTCTTGAATTGTTAATAAACTAAATAAAACCTATTAAACTATTTACCTATATTCCTTGTATTCCTGTATTCTGTATGTCTACGTGGAGTTTTGAGAGACAGTTAGATCCAAAATAAAAATCTAAGCGTTTACAGATCTTCAGGTTGCGTAGCTTACCAAAATTATATTTTCTCGACTGTTTCGGTATTTTGTTATTATTTGAAGCGTACACAAGGTAGCTGAAACATTACTGACCATGTTTAAGTTTTTTTTATAGCATTTAAATAAAAATATATGTTTCATTTATGTGGTAAAATAATAACCGATAATGATATATATATACCTTAAATAACTCGGAAAATTGTGTTGACTTTGGTTCATTCATCATCATCTACATTATCAGCCCTCACTGGTCCCCTGCTGGACACAGACCTCTCTCAATGAACGCCAAGACGACCGATCTCCTGCTACTCGCATCCATCCCAGACCTGCTACTGCACGGAGATCGTCTGCCCACCTGGTGAACGGTCGATCAACTCTTTGTTTTCCTAAACGCGGCCTCCACTCCAGAACCTTACTGGCCCATCTGCTAGTTTGCTTTGGTTATTATATGTTAATTTCTCATTATTATATCATAATGAAATGTTACACCACAAATTCACAAAACGATAAATGTTAAACTGTGGACACGAAATCGTTTATCACTACGACCAGCGACGGTAATTTTTTTTGCTCAAAACTCACTAAGACCTCATGGAGCCTGACATAAAACATACTTGTTATTTTAATTATGCATATTATTTAAGATAATGCAGTGTTATAAAATACAGAAACATAATTTCTGAGAATCAAATAACGGAAGAATATGGCGGACTTATCAATGTTTATGATTAAAACACTTCATGCTAATACTAAGTCCATTACTTTTTATTTTCAACATTTTATGACAGCATTAAGTAATTACAACGTGTTACTACTTTCATATGTAAAATAATAATCACTTAAACAATAGAACTTATAAAAATGTATAATATTAAGCAGGTTTCTATTTCATACCGCGCATTAAAATTACAAGCCAGTTGCTTCTGCTGTTAGGACACATTTTTTCGCATAGAACATATAAACATAATTACGTTGCGCTCCTTCGCCTCTCCTATGGGCCACCGGATACTCAGAAACCGCACGAAAATTTTGTCTCCGTGTGTGTACTTATCGAAAAATCACTGTTCAATGAAGTTTCATATTTATGGTAGCTTTCTTCCTTGAGATATAACGTATTAACCGGTGTTCCATTTCACATGTTGCAAAAACAGAGTGAAAAATGTCTCCTCGCGCGCCGGCCCTATTGGGGTACAATGCAGCGTAAAACTCCTCTTTCAGGAAACCTACTTTAACACATATACTAATCATATAAGGCTGAAGAGTTTGTTGGTTGGTCTGAACGCGCTTATCTCAGGCACTACTGGCCCCCACCATGGTTCAAGCCTTGTCGTGGCGGTGGGGCTTAGTAGCCTGGGGTGAACCCAGGTGAAGCCAATTGAACCGAGGGGAATCTTAGGTCCCCTCTTCTTATATGAGGGGTACCGAGAGCGATTCCTCCTCCTAAATCTTTAAGCCCCCTCTTCTTATAAGAGGGGTGCTCTTATTCCACATACACACCACTTATTCTATATCTACCTCCACAGATGGAGTTGCCCAGCGCTACATAACAACGCCACCGACTTTGGGTCATTACAGTGGGGTGAGGTTCCCTCCTCGCTCCTTGCCCCTTTTTATTAGAGCACGAAGAGGGGGCTTAAAAATCAGGAGGAGGAATCGCTCTCGTTACCCCTTATAAGAAGAGGGGACCTAAGAGAAACAGGAGGTGGCTTTTGCGCACGGGGCAAGGGGCGAGGATGGGAACCTCATCCCATTGCACTGTCCCAAAGTCGGTGGAGTTGTCCTGTAGTGCTGGACAACCCCGTCTGTGGAGGCGGAGTTGGTCCCTTAGGGGGCTGACTTGCCGTCGAGGTGCCCCGATGATTGTTGTTCCGGGGCTCCTCACCAAGGGCGGCACTGATGGCACTCGCGGTGGTTGTTGTGGGTATTCGGCACTATCATGTGCCGCGAGTCCCACACACCACTGGACCCCACCCAGGGCCGGTGAAGGCGCTTAAATGCGTGTCCCCGCGTCTACAAAATATAAAAGGCACTACTGGCCCGAGTTGAATAGTTAATTTCGTATTGAATAGTCCATGTATCTAGGAAGGCTATAGGCTATATACTATGACGCTATGCCCAGTAGGGCCGGAGTTACGCGGATTGAATCGCGGGGTGAGACTAGATTTACTATTAAAACGCTAAACTAAGCCTAAGCCACTAGTTTTTTAAATGAAAGTAATAAATTAACGGCGCCTTCTTCAACAGGAGAGTGGTAGAAACCATCCATCATTCAATTACTTATTTACCTGACTGCACAACGCAAGGGATGAAGGGAGGAGGAAGGGTTCTTTAAGATAAGAAACAGGCGGCGGAAAGTAATATTTAAACTCCTAGATCAATTTCTAGAGTCTAATACATTATTAATTTTGTTTCAACCGACGGCGCCTGAAAGATAGAAGGCACTGGTGGATTTTAGCGCATTGAGAACAGTCTTTGCAACCGGCGTGTCTGTGTGAAGTGAGCAATGCATGTGGCGGCGGCAAGGCAGGTATGTAAGGATCGTGATATATGGCATTCCGTTCTCTCTGCCTATCCATTAGGGAGCTGGAGTGAACACGTGTTATTGTTGTTCAGAAGAGCACCTAGCCAATAGACTTGGTTCAGTTGTAACACAAAGTCAAAACACTCGTCCCTAGTCATAGCGTTCGCTTATTGAGCTATGCCGATACTGTTACTTTATGTGCATAGACGAGGGTGACAATGAGGCCATCCCGTCCGCCATTGGTCAGCGCTTGTGACGTCACAGCCCAGTCACGCCCTTGCGCGGGTTACCTGATTAGATTGACCGACGGTTTGATAGTGAAGTGGGCCGTTTTCGGCGCAGACACGTGACGATTTCTGATCGTTTAAGTGGATCATTTTATAAATTTCTCGAACATAAATTATAACTACGGTGAATATCTAACAATGATAACGTGGTATAACTTAAACGGAGCGAACGACATTAAAAATTTTCAGTATTTGATTTATGAATGAACAAATTTCATAACGTTAGGTACGTTTTTGGTTCGTTAACCTAGTTAAAATGTTTATACTTGTAGCGAAATATTATCATATAGGATGTACTTATGAAGTGTTCTTAATTCGGTAGAAACATTTTAGCTTAAAGGTTAGAACGCGCGTACATACTAGAAGTACCACCGAATTTAGAAAAAAAAATAGAATGAGAAATTGAATCACTTTAAAAACTCATTCAATATTTTTTGCGGGAAGGAATGACAAATACACAAAATTACATTACAAAATAGGATTTTTTAATATTAAAGAGGATAAACTAGCAGTGGGAACCTTTTGATGACAACCGGTGTACATAAACCGATGCGTTGTTCTCTTTTCCTCCTCATTTTCACTGGGTAAGCAGATAGTGCTGCACGAAAAGCAGAACTGTCCCTTTGCGGTGATATCATGTGCACGAGATGTGCCTCCTCGCTCTTGCCAACGCAATTTGGCTGTAATGCTGCATGATACTAAGTATTACATGGTACATAGGATACTCTGCTTAGCCCATCTAATAATAATAATTATAATGTGTGGATCCATCACATCGTGTTAGCCTAGCCCTGTGCTAAATACCTTATGGAATTGTACTATGAACGCTACTAGACAACGAATATATATTTAATATCTTTTATAAATCTAATGTTAATTACCACATATTTATGTATCTTAGAATATATTTTTCCATAATGAAAAAAGGCAAATTAACAACATTACCGCAGCGGTGAACACTCGACACTAGAGCGCGCCGCATCCCAGGCCAGTACGAATGCTTCCTGTGACATTTGTTATTCTATCCAATTTATTTTCATCTTTGAGCAGTCGCAATAAGTGACACTTCACCGTGGGGCGAGGGGAGGCACAATGGGACCCTGTTAGGGGCTTAAGTTATTAAGTAATAGTGATGCAATATTATTATCTAATAAATTGTATTGAAATTCATACTTTAGAGGCGCATCCCTTCATTGTTATGTATCGGGGCGGGGTATATTAGTGATGTGTAGAGTTGTATTGTAATGGCGGCTTTGAAAGCGCCTGATTGGAAGGCTTTGAAGAGAGAGAAAGAAATAGATAGGACGGTAGGTAAAAGTATTTATTACCTACTGTCCTATCCGGTTTGTCTTTATTTCCTGCGGAATTGTTGTTCCACATTTTTTGCATTTTCTTGAGTAGTTGGAGATATTTGGGGACTACCGATTTCTAGCGAAGCTCTCTGTCCTTGCCGCAAATGTACCACCGGAATCTCACAAGCCTTATGAAACGTGACAGCGTCGACACGATATCATATGATCTAGAGATGCAACTCCATGGAGAGTATGACGCATGATGGGACCCTTGCTGTAGCTAATGACTATTTTTAACCATAGAGGTAGGATAGGCCTATGACAGGGAGTGTCCATCTTGATTGATAGAGAAGGAAGATGAGAATGCGTTACTAACTTTGTCTATACAATCTCACATGCGCATTGAGCAGAAGGAACCGAATGAAAAAGAGAGACAATAAACCACATTTGCTTTCTCTTTCGACGTAGACGGGCGCGTTTTAGTCTGGCTTCCCTACTCTACCTATATTGTTACCTCTATGTATTTAACCTTATCTATTAAACCTACTCCGGTGTAACATATATTTCCCGCCTATTTTTGACAGCTGCTAACTGTCATCTATAGTTAATATGACTGATATAACGCTAGATTGTGTATCTCAGTAGTTTATATTTAATCACAGTTAAAACAAATTATCAGAGCAGCACATTACTAACAGGGCGTTAAAGGAAAAAGTAATGATTACCTAGCGATTTTAGGGCAAGACAAGTAAAGTCTAACATAACCCGCATTTTTTCTGTGATACATTAACAAACAAAAGTTTGATTTCTGCCGTGTGCGATTTGCACGCGCATACACATTTTTTTCTGACGTCGCCTAAATTAACCACATGTACGCACGAAACGAGTGATCACTGGCAATACTCAGCCCTAAACTGCGTTGCTTTAATGATAAAACGATAAGAAACCCGTAGTGTGGCCACAAAAAACACGTTGACCAGAGACAATTACTTACCATAAATTATAACGATATAAACATTTAAAATTCTTTTAATTATATTGTAAAAGTGAAAGCAATACGTCCGTCCGGTTTTACGGCGCGCTTAAAACAAATGACGATTGTAAAATTTATGTTTAGGAAACCCGAGGGTCGTGGGTACGAAACCGTAGCATTACAACATTATATCTGTGATTTAACTCAGGCTAACATGATTGTTTATGTATATCAGTAGAAGATAAAGTGCACTTCAAGTGAATTGCTGACACGTATTTTATTTACTAGCTACGGATTCGTATACGGAGAGTTTTATATAGGTTTGTAAGAAGTCATTAAAAAAAAAAAAAGAAATTTACTAGAAGTTCGTAAGTAGTTGAACTGTAGAGATCTTAGTGTTTATTTAAGTGCGTGTCGCATTTTGGCTCGACCTGACCTCTTGAGACTTAGCGCCGGCGCGGCGTGGAGCGATGACTTTCTTAGACACTAAGAACTGCTGATGGACTAAGACTATGGGATGAGGGCTTAGGCGGATATTTATATAAATATTTGGGAAGCGGTAGTACCCTGCTGCATAGGAGGCGGTAGTGCCATACATAGTGCATGATGCTACATCCTCATACGCAACGGAATTGGGCCGGCACGACCGGGGAGGTACCTCTCAATCACATAATACCTCCGTAAATTGACATCTTCGGTGCTATGTTTCGTACGGTTTGTGAGTAGCTAGTGGCCCATTGGGGTAGGGGGAAGGAGGACAACGCATCGGCATAGTAATTACGTGCTGTTCATGGACGTCGGTAGCCATAAAAAGGCTCCGATTTCTCGTTTACCCCTATTATATAAGAAAAGGGCATATGTATTCTCACACATAAACTGATCCTTCGGTTTTAATAAAATTCTAGAACTGAAATAAAAGCCTAGAGGTGACTTTTGATGGCTCCATCCGTCCATCCGTCGTCCTTTCCATTGAGCTTCCGGAATCTCACAAACCGTACCAAACGCGACATCATAGTTGTAAATTTGGGCTGCAATGGAGCAAGGTATTATTCTAAACTAAAAAGCTCTAAGCCACCAGTAGCTGGTTGTCTATTAAAAAACCAGGCCACTAAGACGACTAATCTATACTAATATTATAAAGAGTAAACATTTGATTATTTGTTTGCACTGAATAGGCTCAGAAACTACCGGCCCGATTTGAACAATTCTTTTATAATTACAATCCTACATTATCAGTGATGAATATAGGCTGTAGAACATTTTCTAAAACGTTATGATCATTATAAAAAATGTAACCATGAAAATAATATCAAAGTAAATCCTCATATAGCCGCAGAAATTATTGCCAACTAGCCGACCCGACGGACGCCGTTCTGTCATAAATGTTATTTTTTGTCATTGTAACTTGTAATGTTTACGAGGCTGACATTGACATTTATAATTCTTAAGTTTTGTAACTCAATGAGAACGCAGAGCTTGAAGACAAAAGTCTCCGCCCAATGCGTTCTCCCCGTGATGACCTACGGGGCCGAAACATAGCGTCCTGAGTTAGGACTGGTCCGTAAGTTTGCGGTAGCTCGGCAGGCTATTGAACATGCTATGTTGGGTGTTTCTCTGTCCGACAGAATTCGTATCGAAGTAATAAGGCAGAGAATTGAAGTATCCGATATCATGCGACGAATAAGCCCGCTGAAGTGGCAATGAGCTGTTCACACACTCAGAAGATCAGATGGCAGATGAGCCAGTAAGATTCTGGAGTGGAGGCCGCGTTTAGGAAAACGAAGTGTTGGTCGACCGTTTGCCAGGTGGGAACACGATCTCCGTGCAGTAGCCGGTCTGGGATGGATGTGAGTAGCAGGAGGTCAGTCGTCTTGGCGTTCATTTGAAGAGGCTTGTGTCCAGCAGTGGACCGATAAGTGCTGATAATGATGATGAAATCAATGAAGAAATAGTTGCATCTAGAAGTACTTTCGTGTTATCAAGTGCATGAAATAAAAACTTAATATCGTTTAATTTCCCTCCAACTTCCACATTACAAACAAAAGATGCAACCGAAGCCAGGGCCCTCGACTAGTTAATAAACCATTTAATAAGCATGTATAATTATCTCGGCAGAATAGGCATTGGCCATTATATAGACTGCGAATAAAATAGCGGCGGTGCGTTTGTGCCCTCAAAGGACGCCGGTTTGTGTGGCATAAAGGCTTTATAGGGACCGCATGAGTTACCGGTTATATTCGGATATATTCGGTTAAATGCGATCGCGATTCAATTAACGGTTCGCGTTTCAATTTTGGAGCTAAGTTGGGAGTTGACAAATGTAATTTGAGTTTTTGAGAGCTTTTCAGTAAAGTGCCCTAGAATAGTCTCATATGATACCGCCGCAAAGTGCAATGCTCTCGTGTTTTGCGGTTTGTATTTCCGGTGCCCCATTGGTGGGTAACAGGTCTGCACAATTATGCGGTTGCCTATGGGCTTTGGAAGTCATCTAAGGGCTCCTACTTCTCGTCAATTTTTTTATTTTTAATATTATATGGTCCCATGTATATTCACACGATTGTTACACAGATGGGTTGCCTTCCTTTCCTCTTACCCAAAAATGAGCCATGTCTCCTTGTATTATACACAGAACTCAAATCGACATTATGTGTTGCCATTCCAATCTCATCCGCCCTAACCGGTCAATATGGCTTACAAAACGATACACGACGGTGTAGCAATCATCAATTACCAGTATTATGTAAGCGAGACTTCCGTCATCGTCATCATCAGCCGGACGTCGTCCACTGCTGGACATAGTACTTGCCACAGAGCGCCACAGGTCACGGTCATAGTACTTGCCACAGAGCGCCACAGGTCACGGTCATAGTACTTGCCACAGAGCGCCACAGGTCACGGTCATAAGCTACTTGCCACAGAGCGCCACAGGTCACGGTCATAGTACTTGCCACAGAGCGCCACAGGTCACGGTCATAGTACTTGCCACAGAGCGCCACAGGTCACGGTCATAAGCTATTTGCCACAGAGCGCCACAGGTCACGGTCATAGTACTTGCCACAGAGCGCCACAGGTCACGGTCATAGTACTTGCCACCGAGCGCCACAGGTCACGGTCATAAGCTACTTGCATCCAGCGGCTCCCCGCCTCCTTAACCAAGTCGTCAGTTCATCGGGTAGGAGGCCGTCCCACACTCCATCTTCCGGCGCGGGGTCGCGACTCGAGAACCTTTCCTCACCAGTGGTTATCGGTTCTGCGGGCAATGTGGACTACCCATTGCCACTTCAGCTTGCTGATTCTCTGAGCTATGTCGGTTACCCTGGTTCTCTTTTATTATTTTACGAATTTCGAATTTCGGACCATAATTCGCAGAGAAATAAGCCAATAAGAAATAAACCAAGCATAGCTCTTGCCACAGCACGCTGAGTGACTCTGAGCATATTTAAGAGGCCCACATTTAGCTCCCGTGACTTCCCGTAGACTTCCGCGTGCCCGCCCAGTTCAGTATCAATGCAGCAGGGGCCGCTCACAAGGCTAAAGTTTAAAGAAGCGCCATGACATGTGCCCATTAGCACATGTCATGGCGCTTCTTTAAACCAGTAGAACATGTATTGTAGGATGCATGTGGGCTGGCCCGCCTACCTGCCACTTACTGACATAAGTGGTAGGCCCAACGGTGACAGTGACAAGTTGCCGTCCACGGGGAGTGGACAGTTATCCGTTATACAAAACCAGTGGTCATAGATACACGATCTCATTGACGTTGACTGATTACTTAAAGAGCCAAAATTGTGCTTCGTCCGGTTTGTGAATGGTCCAATTGACTATATGTCCTTCTTGGTTGACATTTTTTCCACGTTATGTGAATGTTTGTAAATCAGTAACCACAGAAAGATGACTTTTTCCTCTCCTTCCCGATGTTCTACTTTGATCTCAAGAACATGTTCAACTGCACATTGTAAGGGAGTTTTTAATTTCTAATTTACTCCGGTCGCGTCGGACTGCCGTGACTTTATAGGGTACAGGGGTGTGTGTGGACTGTCTCTACACACACTCTACACCAAGCTGCGCAGTTGACTAGTCTCGACTGGCGGTCACGATGACATTCGGCTATAATAAAGCTAACCTTTTTGTCTGCTTTTTATTTTTGCCATAAGAGCTCACATGTGAGAAGCAGAGAACTAAACTGCTGTGAAATAAAAACTCCATGACACCCATCTCCTCGTGGTCTATTTAATTTTTTTTACTACCGTTTTTGTTGATAAAGCAGACCTATATCTCCGTAACAAATGCTCTTCTGGGTGAGTGAATTTGAAGCGTTGGCGGTTTTGTTCACCGTGTAATACGGTCCTAAGGTGGTCTTTACGTGGTCTTCAAAAGGGCCCCAAGCCGTGTAAAAGGGTTTAAGTTTAAGATGCTTTCAAATGCAGGTGCACCGTGGAAAAGGCTGATGTTATATGTTTTTGAATCTGTGGTATTCTTTTCATTGCACAGTTGGCAAATGATCCATGGGTTCTGATGAGCGGCTACGATGCAAAAAAGGGTTAAAATATTACCAAAAGACTCTTGTATTCCGTTTACTAACAACCTTAAGCCGTAGTCTGTAAACATCATGAAATGGGATAGAGCTTTTAGTGTGCCGGAATTATTCAAGAGAAAGATATATTTTCAGCCAATTTCCTTCTGATAGATAAACTAGAGGAGATACAACTTAACAACCTACAAAACTACTAATAATAATTATAATCCTCGCTCCATTTTGGGCTATAGTGACCACTGCTAGTTCTCCTATAGCCGTGGATCATTGGCTCTCATATGGCTTAAGTAACCTCCTTTAGTGCCAAAAGTCCTAGAGCTGAATACCGCTGATATTTTGTCTTTTAGCCAACCAACCGAATAAATATAGATTTAGTGCGTAACGGGACCAATCGAGAGTACTGGAGTCTCGTGTTTGACGCATTATTGCAGAATACAATCGTTATGCCACCAAAAATGGCTAATCTAGTGGCTAGTGCCTCCGCTTACGACTCTAAATGTGAATAAGGGAATAATTTTAATGCAATTAATCCATCCGTTCCTAAAATCCATAAAACATTTGTCGATTCTCCGAATAAGACAATTTGCCCCCGAAATTATAATACATATTCATAAGAATTTCTCAAAAGTGATTCCGAAGAATGTAATTATATTATTTCAATAAAAATGCACTTTAGAAATACGCTGATAATAAAATTCAATATTAATGATTATTATCAAAAGTGTAAAAAGATTTTAACTATAAAATGCTAAGTTACGTATATACATTGAGTACAGAAATATGAAGAAGGTAAGCTATATAAATTGTTTTATATAGAATTATATTTTATATAGAAAGAGAGACAATTACAATCAAGAAGCTATTGCAGTTTAAATGTTTATTTATACCTACTTATACCTATATCTAAAGAAGTCGTTGTAATAACAATCGAGCAAAAAAAAAACATAAGTATCAGCTATACTGTTAACTACTGTAATACATGTATTACATTCTAAATATGTCAAATTGTAAGAAACATTTGTATCATATATGTAAGAACAGTCTCTCATAAGAAAATATGAGTCTTATGTATCTGGTGTGAGCATGTGAGATGATAGTGTTTTATATGAACGATGTTCAATTTACTGAGCATCGGCCACATTAAACCAAGATGCTTAGTCAATAAATTAAGTACTTACCTATTTATGTTCATTACTTAGTGTGCAAACGCATGATCTTTACGACTGTCTTTAACTTTATACCAGAGCTTAAATAGCTATTATGACTTGTTGATCATATCTATAGAGTGAAATTTAATTCAAATTATATTCAAAGTACCTTGATCAACTAATTTTAAAATTACTTATAAAGAATTACGGCCCACCGTCGAATGTTGTCTCGTGTGAAAGTCCCCGCCAATAAAGATCCAAACAAGAAGAGAATTGTATAGATATGCTTGTTCTTCGCTAATTCCCAAACGTTTATTATATTGTAAATGATTGTTATATGCATGTGTGTAAGTGTTTTTGAAAGGAATACATTATAAGCCCTGTTAGTTCCGACAATATCGGGCGTACCCCAGGGCGCGTAAGTGCCGCATCTGTTTATCGTGTCTCCGAGGCGTACATTAGCCGGTGGTCGGGGCTCGGGTGACAAAACAAATGAGTGTTTTAACGCTATCTCGGACGAGCTTTCATCTGGCCGCCGCGGTAGCTCCTTAGATACGCCTCTCTTAATATAATCTTGGGCATTCATACTGGGTATTATTCTGTTCGGCTTGTGATAACGACGTAAGGGCTTCGATACTCGAAGTCATGGAGTGTTGTTGGTTGTGTATTAATCCACGATGTTAATTGTGGGCGGAATTGGTTAGATACACATTTTCTGTTTTCCATGTATGTGGATGACAAAAACAGATTTATCGCAAGTATTATCATTGAACATTGTGTACAACAAAGGCAATAATTTAATTAAAAGAGAACTAAACTATCAGTCATCACATCATACGACGAATAGGCTCGCTGAAGTGGCAATGGGCTGGTGACACAATCAGAAGAACAGATGGCAGATGGACCAGATATTCGTTGTCCGTTCACCAGGTGGGAGAACGATCTCCGTGCATTACCCGTTCCAGGATAGATGCGAGTAGCTGGAGGTTGGTCGTCTTGGTGTTCATTGAGAGAGGCCTATGTCCAGCAGTGGACCGATAAGGGCTGATAATGATGATATATATGTGATAGTAAGGAAGAAAATTCTGCTGCCTTGACTTATTTTGTTGGCTCATGGAATCTAACTGAAAAACTCTCTAATGTCAGCCCTTTCTTACTTTACGAAAGCCAGACGATTATCCGTGTTAGTTTCTATGTAAGAAAAATTATTTACTACAAAGCGGTTTTGGCGATTAACCCTATTAGACACCTGGCTACGGTTTTAGTTCGAGGCCGTTTTCGTATAGTATAATGTTAGCTACTAAAGGTGCCCTAAACCCTTACAACACCCGGGGGCCTACAGGTGCGGTAACGCCCTTTTTGTTAGTAAGCCCCATAATTCAAAAATCTCAAAGATGCTACTGATTTGAAAAAAAAAAAACGTTGGAACTAAGCAGAATACCCTAAAGTCTAAAAATACTCATTAAATTCGAAATAGTTGTATATACGTCCAAAATCATCTACAGCAATAGGACATGGGGCTGAAGCGTCCGGCTGTAAGTTACGATTAATAAGGTTAGTAATAAAAGCTGTATCTTTAGTAAGTTTATTTTTAACGTGGCTCATTTTTTTTCAATTACATAAATTGAAAAAAAAAAAAATGAAGGAATATCAATTCGTTGGCTTTTGTTGTACCGTACGGAGTCCGATGGCCGTTTAACCCCCGACTTTTATTGAGCTCTTATCAGCTCGCTCGACATTATTTACACACAAAACATCTTATACCTATAAATTACACATTAGTAACAAACATTTTCTTTTTTGTGAGTTTCGAGTCGAGATATTGAGGCACCATCATCATGAACACCATAATCGTGTTCTACATATTTAACATCTGTCATGATATACATATATTTGCTATCGTGATAATAATGTATGTGGATGTCAAAAACATCTTCATCAAATAATATTATTGCCCGCAACATGATACTGCCGAAAGTAGCAGTCACGTTGTTATGTTTAGTACGGATTGACAGTCCACAGTGGGCTATAAGAGAAGAAAGGTCGGACACATCTGCACAACAGTTATGTAGATGTTTCTCCGATTATACCTACTATAAAAAAATCTAAGTCGTTGTCAACGTCCTAAATTTAGATAGCACTTCCAACATAATCGTTATCATTATCTTTTGGTATCGATATGTGATAAAGTAGAGATATCTAAGCACACTTAGGTATTCAGTCGAGTCTAATACAAACTATTAAGTCCTATTGCAGGACAATTCCCACCCATTTAACGACTCACGGCCACTGTACATTTAAGTGACCATGCTCACGTTATTTTACGGAACTAACCGAAATAAGTAAAGATAAAGACCAGTCCCATCAAACGGGGACCACCAAGGACCGATCTCGTCGGTTTACAACGCCGATGGGACAAACTGTCGGCGTCAGAGCTTATCACGGAGCCTTTTATCTGGCTTGTAGGAGCTACCGGTATTCATATTATTGAACATTTCGATATTATGACTCCAGTAATGGTAATACCAATCGTAACGCCACCCACGCGTATATTCATTTTATCACTGATTTTAACTCGATATTTGAAAATGCTATTTTGGTATGTGCGAATGTCTGAGTATTCACAGGTAATCAATAAGTATCATGAGATCGGTACTCGTGACACATGAATTTGGCAGCCATGGAGTATGGTACTCTTTACAAATAGCAATTTATTACGTCTATTTTTGGGTCTTTATAAAAGCATATCGCACAACCCTCTAATGTAATTTAATGTGGTTTACATAGTAATAATGTGAAAGGTCTAATTAAAAACTAGCGCATTATATATTATAATGTCACTCACACCGTATGAAGTGTTCCTAAGATGGTAAAGATTTTCTTAGACCGACGACATTCAAGAAAGTAAGCATTCTTTAATAAATTTATACATACGAAGTGGCGGGCATCAACTTGTGTGCCGAATAAAAAATTCAAAGGCACACATAACAAGGAAAAATTGTTTAGGCAAATAGACGCAATATAACTTTATGAAGTTCCTTGTGACGCGTGCCGCTAACAGTTGGAACAACGGAGAACAAACGCGTGGAGAATCCCGGGAATGTGGAATTGGCGTCTTCACGACTGAAGAAGCAGGTGTGACGAGCAATATAAAAATATACATATCGGGCACGTACAGACAACACTAGATCAAACATTAAAATTTGTGATCCTGGATGAGTTTCGCCTGAGGCGGCAAATATCAAAAGGTAGCGCGAGACATAGACAATAATATTACTATTTATAGTCTATACCTTAAGCATAATTTTTACCGTATTCCTAGCATAACTTTTGCCAACGAACCTTTATATACATCAGCTAACGCCGCAGGTGTAAGCACAAATGTGTGCATAAAGTCGTATACAATATCTATGCCTTCATTATTATTTCGACGGAACAAGAATCGGATATGACCAGAAAATAATCAGATAGATGGCTTTACGTGGTCTTTAAAAGCAGTAAGGTTACTTAGAATTTTAAATATCTCGATAGGGGTTTGGTCCGACCATAAAACAAGGATATATAGGTGTAAGGTACACCACTGCCTATGGCTGAACATGCTTTCCACTAGACAAACAGCATAGCCAAGTATAATACACGTTCGTTCTTCGTAAGAACGGGCCTCTTTTATATAAGTTATTAATTGTTTGTTGACTGTACAAGTAACCTCTAGATTGTGAAAACATTCCCCGAATATCTCCAGCGATTGAGATCTCCATGCCGAGACTCCGTCGCTATTTCACAAATATGAACAGAGAGCTGTAAAAATATACTTTTTAATAAGCATGCCACATAAACATGAAATTAAATTTATTTCAAGCTATGGATTGAAACCCACTGCGATAACGAAAATTTGTCTATTGATATAAATATCGCAAAGGCAAAAAGGAAGTGTTTGTTTGTCCTCCTCTGCCGAAAAGGACATTTTGCATAATGGAAATCGCCAAATAGTCTCATTATCTATTTGTATTCTATTTCAGGATGTCCATTTCAACAGCCAATTTAAAATTTTTGTTGAGTAAACTGTTTTACAGCTATTCAAACTAGTTCAGATCAATGTTAGGAATGCTATTGCTTAACGATTTATTCTATTATTCCTGTTACTTAACTACGGCTCATAATTAATATAAATAGTGATCCTAATTTATCGTTGCTTATTACGCGATGAGACTGGGTTTAAGATCGAATGTAAAAGTAATTCCTCATTCTTCGCAGAAGGGAGGGATGCATACCCACACGTAAATATTTACAATACTCAATTAACATGTTAATGTCATGGCCAGATGAAGATCAATTCCCTACTTCATCGACGGGGACAGATAACGCGGTAGCTGACGTGAAAGCGGCTCACGGAAAGATACATGACCGGGAAAATAATCCTAATAGATTATTCTAATTATTAATATTCGGACCTTAATACCCCACTGTAAACATATATAGTGAGTGTACAAATATAAAAAAACTGAGCGATAATCTTTAGATCTTACATCACTAATGCTCCCCGTTATGATTCGCGGAATAAACAGTGTAAATAAATTCTATGTTTTCATTGAAAACTATTGGTGATAAAGTAATTTGACGTCATGTTAGTATGCAAATACAGCCTTTAAACGTGTCACGTTTATATACACGGAGCCGAGAGACAAGTGGCAGCTTTACGAGCTTCTGATGCAAATCGTGAAGAAACCGACCGTGGTCCGGCTATGACATATGCCATCAATGACATGACATGAACATAGATACAAAATGGGTATACAAAAAACTGTTTGTCGGCGGACAAGTGACTGGAGCAAAGTACAAATAGTACAGGAGCAAACATTCTCAAGTGACTAGAAACCCAGAGTAAGCATTACGCTCAGCGTAAATTTCTCATGATGTTTCTAACATTTTCTTAGGAGAGCTAGGAAAGAGTAAGGTTTTGCTAACAAACATGCATTTGGTTTTGCTAACATACACTCGAAGATTAATTCACGAACTTAATTCACAATGTAAAAATGTGATTTTTTTCTTTGTAATTTGTTACATAAATTTCCAAATCGCATCGATAATTCTTTTTTGAACACATAAATTAACACTTCTATTTTATTGAACTAATATTATGGTACTCGTCTTACATCCCGTTAGAAGTAAAGTAACATTATTTCCCTTCTGACGCACTGCGACCGCTACTAGCGCAGGATTTCACACGTGTGAGTAGAAATTGACAACAATATCGCCACAAATGCCTACATAAAAACTAATTCTAAAGAGCTCGAATTCCTACTAGCGAGTTCTGGCGAGAAGTGGAGTTGATAACTGTGACTTAAAATCTGCTGAACTCATTTGAATTGAAATGTGTTCAATAGCCAACCGAGGACCATTAAAAGATACCACAAGATATTGTTATAAAAACGAGCATTTTAATTCACTTTTAATATCTTTAAATAGCTCTACGTGTCGTGGACACAGAAAAGGAAGTGGTAGCAAGAAAGCAGCTGATAGAGGACTGTCGTGGACTTGACAGGTGACAAATGTGTTCTGCGTACGGCTGTTTGTGATAGAACTGTCAAAATGTCATGCCAAAACCATGTTGACTCAAACTGTGGAGTAATCATAGTGCATACTTACGAGAAAAGATATAAATATCATGTTAAAAGTGTATGCTCTGTCAACTTGTATTGATATACTTAGTGCACCTTTGTGAAATACAAAATATAAATTCCTTTTGGCAGTTTCATAAAAAAAGGAAAACACAAGGTATCGTTAGTTCGGCACCCTCATAGCAGGTGATTGTACCCTCACTTACTACTAACCAGTATAACTGGAGCTTCACCTAATGTTAGAGCGTAATATTATAGCATTGATGTTTCATAGTTTCACACTCACACACCACGTAAAATAAATAAAAGAATAATTCTATATGAGACACAAAAGAAACTAAATTTCATCCAAATAATGTTAAAAATAGGATTTGTATTTCTTTATTTTTGACTGTTTCATATTTCTTGTCAGTTCTGATTCAATGAACAGTGAATTTTTTATTCAATTATGTATACCTAAATATAGACGATGGTAACACGTTACCTTCTGTTTACCTATAGTTCAATTAGGTTCTCCCGGCTACTTCCAAAATCATTTACCACTTACTGTCTAGTATAAAATATAATCGGTCTGATGTTGTTCAGGTCCATGCAGGTTGTTAGTTTCTTCAAAATAACTTTTATTATGTTATATTAATAAACATTAGGTATATTAATTCTTTGATGTTGTTTTTACTTCTACAGCTTTCACACATCAATGCGCCAGAAGTTTATGTTAGACAAGGGTCAAGTTATACTGGTAGTTGAAACGATGCGTGCTTTCAGCCCATCCTAGTGGTTTGGGCAATTTCAGTCTAATGCCACTTGTGTCGGACATTTTATCGTCGCACGCTTCGTTGCTGCAAACAGCTAAAAGATACAACAATCATATGACCTAAGGCGATTTTCATAATTCATTACTTTGTTAAGAATTCATTTCTTTAGTAAGGCTTTATTTAGAAGTTTTGTGATGGTACTTAGTGCTTGCGGAGTAAGTTCAATCGATACATATACAGCTTCTATATCGTATTGCAGGCTAAACATTAATTATAGCGGAAATCGGGACGGATACTAATGATTGTGCTATGATGCTATTGAACAGAGAAAATAAATGGAGAAATTATTAATCAACAACAGAATGTATCAAGTTTTGAATCAGAATAAGTAAGTTTCGAAAGCTGTATACTATTGTCCCAAAATGGACGATAATGAAAGCCAGTGTTGTGACCCAAAAAGAAGTATTTTATTATGGCTGCGTGAACGTGGAGTGTTATTATTGCGGTGTTCCGTTCTTGACTTGTGTCTGCCTCACACCGTGCAACAGAATTATGGTTGGCACACACGCCAACCTTTTTACGACTGGAAAATTGACACTTCACCAATGGAATTGTCATGACACGAGCTCGTACGTTTATTTTCACGGAATAAGTTTGTCGCCACAGAAATAACATATCAGCTGCTCGTTGTGAGTTCCTTGTAACATGTCTTGAGGTTCAAATTGTAGCTCGCTGTGAACGTGAGGCAACATAGTGAATAGCTGATATCAGGATGTATTTAATGTTGAAAACATTATATACAGGATAAAATAATGTAATTACTCTAAACACATCCTGTGTCATTAGGAATCAGTCCTTTTTCTCTTTACTGTAATCTCATCTCATCACTAGGTGTAAATCATCCTCCACATAATTTCGTATTTCATCAGAGTCATCATACATTATTTTGCGTTATTTGATGTTTTCGATCAACTCCTATCAGTTTTATGTGAGTGGCAACACATCGTTCAGTATTCCTTGTTACTTGTTACCGAGCACACTTCCCTGAAAGCATGGTCCAGTACTCGTTCCCAGCGCTGCTACTCCTGTGGCGCCAAAATCGACAGCGACATATTTTCTTAGTGTGATCTCATCACTAGGTGTCCGAGGGAAAAGCTAAAACTAAAAGGCAATCTATACTTATTTTCGTTATTAAAACGAATAATAATTCCGCCACAAATGAATAGATATCGTCTTGTTTCCCACTGGTCCGATGTTAATGTAGTCTATGTTAAGGGCTATTATCCTATGACACGTGATTCGTCATCAGATGAAATTTATTTGATGTAACCAACCGGTAGAGCTAACATGTGAGTGGGTAGTGGAAGAATATTTATGTAACTCTACATTTGTTAAGCGGCAGCAGAAATTTATATTACTTATTATGATTATAAATATGGATTATCCAGTGTTTATAATCATTTATAGCGGGGAATGAGAATTTATAAGCATTTATAGCGCTGAGAAAACAGTGATGCGGTAGTACTTACTTATGAATATTGAATAGCGGGTAGAATGATGATTAATTTCTTTTGTTGTTGCCGCGGGGAAACGTATTCACGCGCCTTCACCTGCCCTGGGTGGGGTGGTGTGTGGGACTCGCGGCACATGATAGTGCCGAATACTTACAAAAACCACCGCGATTGCCATCAGTGCCGCCCTTGGTGAGGTGCCCCGGAACAACAGACCTTCAGGGTAACTCGACGGCTAGTCAGCCCCCTAAGGGACCAATTCCACCTCCACAGATGGGGCTGCGCTACAAGACAACCCCACCGACTTTGGGACAGTGCTATGGGGTGAGGTTCACATCCTCACCCCTTGCCCCGTGCGCAAAAGCCACCTCCTATTGCCCTTAGGTCCCCTTTTCTTATAAGAGGGGTACCGAGAGCGATTCCTCCTCCTGATCTTTAGGCCCCCTCTTCTTATAAGAGGGGTTCAAAAATCACCCCTCGGTTCAATTGGCTTCGCGTGGGTTCACCCCAGGCTACTAAGCCCCACCGCCACGACAAGGCTGGAACCATGGTATGGAAAAACATGATCCCTAGTACAATAAGATTTATACTTACTTTACCATAACTTGTTAATACGCAAATGTAAAATTTGCGTATTAACAAGTTATGGTACAGAAACATTAGTTTTTTAGGTGTTAATATTATATATAAGCTATTCCAGGATGTAATCTATATTTGTGACAAATTTTACACAAATGCATTTAGTCGTTCCGCGTGATTTATGTACCAAAGTTATTAAACTATAATGCTTAAAGATTCATAGAATACCTTAAATAAGTTAGATCAACAAATTACATTCAAATTACGCTTAAACAAAATAATTCAAATGCAGTAGGCACAACATGCACATGGTAGTTTCGGATACTTTTCCATTATTTTTCGGTCGTCCATTAAAATAAACAAGAAAAAGAAACGGCAGTAAAGCGAGTCGTTTGCATTAATTCGATGGTTTCGAGCCCGCGATCACAGTTCGTAAAGTGTCATTTTCTAGATTTTCCCGCCAATTTCCAGTCGACAAAATGGCCGACGGCTCGGTGTGACACGCACGTAGTGTTGCACGCAACAATTTTAAATTATCTGGTAATATTTTGTAATGATAAAAGTAAATTGTATTAAGGTAATTTTATTTAAGGGAATATTTCATTTTTTATCTTTAAATACATGACATCAAGGCCATGGAAACATTATAATTTAGAATTAAATTGATTGTATTAAATAAAAATATTGTTTCAGAATGTAAAAGAACCATTGAATTATATTTATTTATGGGAGAACAATCTAGAAATGTTTATGGGCAAATTATCGCATACTATTTAAATTAGTTTGACCTTCGTAGTAGCATAGTAATGATCATTTCAGATAAAGAGGAGCTTTTAAGAAGCGCTTTTCGGCGCAACGATAAGATGCGCTTTCAAATTGCATCTCGGAGTTTTATGTTCGTTAAAGGTTAGTAAGAAAATGATAAGTGCCAATATTAATGAGATAGGTACTACAATTAATTCGTTGTCGTGGCATTAATTTTGGAAATATTTCTTTAAGCAAAACATCAGATTAACTTAGTTTGTTATAGGTGATAGTATGTACCCCACCATGGTTCAAGCCTTGTCGTGGCGGTGGGGCTCAGTAGCCTGAGATGAATCGAGAAGACTTTGGGCGAAGCCTATTGAACCGAGGGGAATGCTCCTTGCATCCCTCTTATCAGAAAAGAGGCCTAAAGAGCGGGTGGAGGATAGCTCTTTGTACCCCTCTTAAAAGAAGAGGGGACAAAAGAGCAGCGGAAGAAGGCGCTTTTGCGCACGGGGCAAGGGGCGAGAATGGGAACCTCGTCCCACTGCAATGTCCCAAAGTCGTGAGGTTGTCCTGTAGTGCGGGACAACCCCATCTGTGGAGGTGGAGTCCCTTAGGGGGCTGGCTAGCCGTCGAGGTGGTTTGTTGTTTCGGGACACCTCACGAAAGGCAGCACAGATGGCACTCGCTGTTGTTTTTGTGGGTATTTGCCACTATAACGTGCCAAGAGCCCTATACACCACTGGACCCCACCCAGGGCCAGTGAGGGCGCGTAAATGTTTTTCTCCGCGTCAACAAAACAGAAAGTATGCACCAAAAATGTATTAAAATACGGCAAAAGAAAAAAAAACGCAATAAAGGCTTAAATTCAAAATTGTTAATGTTTTCGACGCCTAATTTTGTAACTGATTTAATGTTAATGACACTTAAAAGAGTAAAAGATGGTCCTAAACCAACAATCATTGATAGACCAAACACACTAAGTGATACATCTTCCTGAGGACGCTGCTTCGGGCGCACATCGCCAATTCCCACGCAGCATGTCAATATTAGCTGGAGCTCAGATTCCGATCAAATGCACTTGTGCCACTACCAAATGTTGCCATTAGTCAATACTCCATTTCGAACGAATGTACTCGGAACGTGACTGTGTTACTTTTTAGTTTTCTTTCTCTGCAACATGATTATTATTTAGTACTGATATTTCCTTTGTATTTCCTTAATTTACATTATGGAAAATGTCTTACATCTTTTTTCCCATAGAGTATCTTTATCGTATATATAGCTTGTTTAGATCCAGGCTAGAATGCCGAGATGGATACGGTTCCCCTCTAAACAAAACGAACTAAAGAATTATAACTTTCGGCCGAAGCTGAAAGTCATAATTTGAAGAAAGTCATATTATGTTGATGATTTTAAATTTTATAGACCCGATCATACGTCGAATTAATATCTGTCGAGATACAGTGGTTATGTTTTTAATCTGTTTGTTGGATCGCCCTCACTTAAGTGCTTTCATGTCCACGACATTGCTAATATTTGTTCTTCGCACTCGGCAGATCTAAGGGACCGTTCTGCGGGATCGAGTTAGAAAAAAATCCAAAGAGGCGAATTGGATTTATAATATTCTATGCAAAACATTAGACTCAAAAATATCTGCTCATTCTTAAGGAAATTTTGGTTACTCAGAGAATGGGTAGATATTTTTGATTTTTTTCTTCTTTTAAATTTTAATTGTCGCTTTGAGCATCAGGTTCTATGTATATGTGACAATCTGTTTGTGTATTTTTGCTGAGAACACCTTCTCTCTCTTAATCTAATGATGACGCAATCACTCGTGCCCTACAGCGACTACTCTGTGAGTTATTTAGTGCCTCACATACTTTATGGTAATTTCAATTGCTATGAATATCAGGCAAATGCAAGTAACTGCATTTCGGCATGTGCGGCTCTGGTAAATTTAGTTCAATAATTTTCCACTGGAATTTAATCGTGGTTAGCATTTCGAATGTTTGAAATATATTTTGAAATCATCAGAAAAACAATTAAAAGATCATTTATGTACGAAATTTTAAAGAAATTCGCAATATATGCTTTCCTTTCTATAAAATTATTTCAAATTAATCTTCATATCGTAATGAACACGTTAAACTGACAGCTCTATCGGTGAGTCGCGACGAGTGTCTCGAATTAACATTCCGGTATTTCTAGTTACTGCAGTATGGAATATGTTCGCCAGTTCATGAGGTGGTGGGTGATGGGCACACGCGGCGGACCTTGACCGGAACAGGTCCATCGTCATCAACAATTACGTCATGCTGTCCTTTTACAAACACTCGCTGTATTTTATGTAATAAGCTGTTGTTGCGAGGTGGTACACCTTTTTTTCCACAACCGATAGCCACATTGTCCCTATTCGTGTAGTTCGTGAGGCACTAGGGTCCATTAGGGCGACGGTAAAGCCGGGTAGAACATCCACGTCGGTCGTGATCAGAAGACCCGCCCTCACCGAATACTAAGTGCTCCCCTTTCACTCAAAAATTTGCACTCAACTATTTTGACAGTCACGTTTTATTCGAAATATTTCTCTTCCATCGCTCGGCGCTCGGTTACTTTACGTACGTAACCATCCAACGGGAGGTGTCAGGTGTCTCCGGTTCAGTAACTCCCACTTTACTCAGAATCTGATCATTGGACCGCGAAGCCGCTAACTGCTACGTGCTGTCTACATTGTATATAACTTGATAATTGATACAGACTTAAATATAAATAATTGATAAACCTGGTCGTTCACATTTCAATAGCTTTTCGCTAACCATTATTATATAGAATGAAAGCATTTGTAAACGTATAGGTACCTAATTATGTGTTGTGATTGTCCTCTAAACAGCTAACAATATGTCACTAGGCAGAGTTAGACCATTTCACTTTTCATCGGAAATTGTTGAAATTAAAGGTTTCATCGGAATTAATTTGTTTATCCTACATAGCCTCAGAAGGAGGGCAATGTTTTTTAAGCGTATACCTGTGTGTGTTGATTTATATGAATCCTGCTGCAGCGCGAACGGACTGTTCGACGTGAAAATGAAATGTACAATGCATAAAGCATCTTATAGCTGTCCACATAAAGTTTAATACCGCACGCTACATTGCGCCGCACAGTGTCTGATCAACTAGCTCTGTGCAGGTGTAGTGTTGTGGAATTTGAAATGATCGCGTGAAATGTTAACCGTTAGTAGCCGGTGAATTGCGCATGGGTGAGGTGACCATATCGGGCGCACAGCCGTGAAGCAATTGTTATACTTTGTTTTATTGATATTACTTTATTATTCCCTTGGAATAAGAATGTCTATTATTTTTTATAAACTTTGTTTCTTGCATTCCTTGATGCAAGTATAAATTTACGATTTTACGTTACACGTTAAGGTGTCTTTGCCTCGTGGTATAGAGTAAGCATGTTCAATCATAGACTACACGTCCCGGATTCGAATCCCGGTTTAGTTGTTATAGGTCTAATGAACGTTATAGGGATTTTGTCAATTTCTAATATCAGTCCAAAGTCGCGGAGTTCTAATATCAGTCTAAACACCGCCGTGTTACACCCCCGGGCCTCGGAGAGCACGTTAAGCGTTCGATCCTGCGCCTGATTCTTCTCCGGTCGTGTCGGATTGCCGTCCCATCGGGATAGGAGAATGAGGGAATAAAAAGTGCGACAATATATTAAGGTATAGCGCATCTAATTAGCAATTGGTGTCCGTTACTCTATCGTGTTTCGTACAGCTTGCATGATTTCCGATGGCCCATATACGTAAGTAATGTTTTTCGATCGTTACATTTCTTATCAACAGAATACTTGTAAGAGTTAGTACGATTATGTGTCGCATCTTAGTTGCAAAACCCTGCATCTACCCAATTACCCCTGTATACTATGTATAAATATATTTGCGATGGCCCTTATAAGTATGTAAAGTTTTTGGGTCACTCCGTCTGTTATCACCAGAATAATCACCATCGCAGGCATATGCACATCTGGCTACCTGAGGAATAAGATTTTGTTTACTATTTATGTGAGTAAGCCGGTTATCATAACCGGTTTCAGCCGGTTTTGTTCATATCATCATTGTCTTTCATTGGCGCAGTGTTAGTAACCCTCTGCCAGAGAACGCCAACATGGCCGATCCCTTTGTAATATGCTTTATAATTGTTATCTTCGAAATCTATGCTAACAACGATAAAGGCCGATTTCGAAAAATATATTTTAAGAGCATAAAGAAATATTTAGACATGTAAAATTAACCAGCCAAAGGTACCCTATCGAATGCAATAAATTCAATGAAATCCTTCAACTCTACGGTTATTACGAAACAAGTTTTTTTACTGCATCCTACCGGCGCTTTGCCAGTAAGTTTGTGAAAACGATCTCAATTTGCTACAGTCAAAAGCGTCAGGATTAAGCTTAACACCTCAGTTGCTGACAATAGACACAGAATTGGTGATTAAATATAATAATAGATAAAGCCTTTACTGTTTGTAATTCTTTGCCCTTCAGAAAAACGGTTTTGTTAAAAAAAGCGAAGCGCGGCAAAAATTATATCAATGTCGATAGGAATTCATTTCAATATTTTTTATAATAATGACGTCGTTTTATACTCGTAATTTGTTCTTTTTATATACATTCTTAATTCATTACATAATGTAATAAACGAGCACATTTTCCAAATAAGCTAAATTGAAACTTAAGATAGTATTTATTAAAAAGTTTTTGAAAAGTAGTTTAGATGACGATCGAGTTACCCAACAAGATAAATAACAACTCCTTTTAATGATTTGCCTATCTAATTCACGTATCATGACCATCATCAGACATTATCGCGGCGTCGCACATCACTAAAACCAGTTAAATCATAAACTTATTCTACGTCATAGTATCTTTATACTTGTGTACGTATACCTTATG
>JAFELO010000705.1:379239-411953 GCA_017140195.1 Eumaeus atala
GGGGGGGGGGGGAAGGAGGGCAACGCATCGGCATAATTATGTAGATGCTAATGGTCATCGCTAGTCGTGGAAAGACTCCGATTTCTCGTTTGCCCCCCCCTATTCTATAATGAAAACAAAGATTTGAACAAATATTTCTTGTACAGTTTTATATTTCCAAATAGGAGAAATTGATTCCAACCACCTGTCTATTCTTACAAAGCAAAATTATCCGCGATTTGTTGAAATTAAGTTAAATATATACAAAAACATTATGTCAGAAGCCAAAAACAGATCACAAGCCATGACAACTAAACAAAAATAGTTACTTCTGTTAAAGTATTCAAATTCAACAAACGTTAAAGTTAACGTGTCGAAATATTGTTAAAAGATGTTACATACGCGATCCCATATCTCTTCATCTGATTAAAATATATTAATTGTCCTGTCTGTAGTAATTAAATAGATCTGACAATTCCAAAACTAAGTGTTCGCTAATTATTTTGAAATTAATTTGTTATAAGAAAAAAGAAAATATAGGTAAATTATTTTACACATAACATAAACAATTTAAGTTGAAAAACTGTACAAGCGCTAATATTCATTCGATCGAGTAATCCTTTAGCATGCCTAAGGCGCTAGAACGTGCATTGTTAGTATATGCCAGATTATAAGTTTCACCTGTTAGGGACATGCAAGTCAAAAGCGGTGAACATCACGAGATCTGCGTAGAGCTGTAAGGATGAAGGTAACAAAAACAAGCTACGTTTTGGGACTCGAATTACGTGAGTTGAAATTAGAATAGCCACGAAGGTGAATGTACTTTGGTGCAAGGTCCGGCTAGCTAGGAGTCAAGTGAAATGTATTGCCAAAACCGCGAAACGCAGACCTCTATTATCCACACGAAACGCATGCTTCTTGCCTCATCGTTCTAACGAAATTACATTAAAATAAGTCCATTCGGAGACCATCTATTGCGTCATCGATATAAACGTATCTTATTTTAATTTAATTCCTTTGTCCACATCACTGTTTATACCTGTTGTGAAATTTGTATCTGCAATCGTCGGCAGCTACGATGTCCATTAGCAAAATGTATTTTGCTTTTTTATCAAGACCAGATACGCGAACTTTGTAGGCAGGAAACATACGTCTGCAAGCAATACGAGAGAAAAACATGGGTTCTAATCGTTCTTTGCGAAAACTCTCCGACATCACGTCGATTGTGAGATATGTCGTTGGACTAGTTTCACTTTTTGCATCCGCGTCGATCGTTTTAGCTTGTGATCTCCCGCTCTAATTACAAACTCGCTCGTTATCAACATATTTGGCTATCCACGAAAGTTAAACACACGATTCCAATAACTATGTAACAAATTGGTACTGTGTATGGACGGGAGCCAGCAGGAGGTCTAATTATCGTGGCTTCCATTGAGGTGTTACGAAGCATTCGTGGCTGACAAAAAGGTCATGTTTCCGCCAAAGGTGAGCAGAACGGTGAGCGCGAAGCCATTGTGCGGTTTCTGTTCTCGAGGAACGTCGCGAACGAGGCACGTGACCGACTTCACAAAAGCACTTAACGACTCCGGTAATATCAGCGAATTCTTTGGGGAATTGTAAAATTTAAATCGATTCGAACAATAATTGTCTTTTTATCGATGTTAAATAATAATTAATTGTTTTATTAACAACGTTAGACGGCGGCCGCCTTTGTCGGCGACAATATCGGTTAACGAGTGACTCACAGTCAAATTTTCGAGCAGAATGCTGAGTTGTATTAATTAACGGATATTAAATCGAATTTTATCGATCGAATCTTGATGTTGGCAAACATGCGCGTCGGCGTTTGATATTCGGTTACGACCGGCGGCTGGATTTAAAGCTGCATCTTATCAGCTTATGTCATCAGAAATTAACTGATGTATACGATGAAATATATCGATAACATCAACCATGATATTATTAGCTTCGTATTTAAACGTTTGTTGCACTGATTTTGTTTGATCTGAAAATCACCTACCGTACGCTTCCGCTCACCAACTCTAATAATGCTTACTAATTTATCAAAAAATTGTCCGGTATTTCTCACCTCTGGTGTCGAATGGATTTTTTATCCCGATGCTGCGGCTTTTGGAACAAACAATGTGTGTTATTAAAGAATCGATGCGTGTTGAATCCTTAATTGTCAAAAGACTCCAGACGGTGATCGAAATGTCGTTGCCCTTACTGACCGCGGTCATAAATGCTGACAATTAAAAGCGTATAAAAATCTGTTTTGGTGAGAACTAGTGCAATGCGTGGGCGACACAAGCTAAAATGAGCATACGTGTAACGGTTATCTAAGTGGTTGTGGCATCATCAATCGAATGTGAGTCAGTGACATGGAAGGTTGGCACGGAGTAGAAAATACTGCAATAGCAATTCCAGATTTATGGCAAAGGAAAACATCACTATTTAAAAGTCAAGTCTTGGATTTCAACCGATGCTGTGTTTAGTTGAAAAAAATTATTCACAGTATTCTCCATCCACGCAACTAAAACAAGAACGTTATATGACATCATAGCGGTGATGGTAATTAGTCTTTGTGCTGATGATTCCCTCCGTAAAGATTGTCTACCTGTTGTGGAACTTGTATCTGTAGTCGTCTGCAGCGACGATGTCCAACAGTAGGATGTATTTTGCTTTCGCGTCCAATCCGGAAACACGAAACTTCATTTGTGGGAACATTTGTCTGTAAATGGAATGCCCTTTTTTATCTTCCGTGGCTTGACATTCCAAAATCCTTGGAAACAACTATTCAGGCCGACCATAGCAATAACGCCTTTTTGGAATCCGATAAGACATTTAGGAACGGATAATTGCGTAAACGTATGTATATTACTTATATAAGTTCATAAGCTTTAAATACACAATATTCAAGCTAGGCAGCGGCTGAGGTGATCAAACATGACGGAACATAGACGCCATTAGAGACACCATGGTCGGGCTGGATAGTTTTTGCACTGATTATAAAAAAAATAAAGCTATTCTAGTATTAAATAGGTCCTCGCTCGTTAAAGCGTTGGCAAGTACAGGACTATTCCACGTCCCATACGATATTATCTTTAATGGTCAGTGTGAACTATTTACCGCTCATTAGACCTCTGATTTACGACTCTTACGTGATGGACACGCGAGCCGATTTGCCGACAACGTGATGTATGTTGTGCGGTGTGCGAGCGCTGATGGAATACTTAATCGAAAGCCTTTTTTAAATCCTAATCCGGATTAGATTGCTATTGTTATTGAGTTTGTTCTGTTTTTATCTATGTCATTGCTATCATGTGCATAATTTTTAATTTCCGAGTTCTGGCGAAAAAATAATAATTTCACATAGGTATCTGCGTGCGTAGCTGTCAAACATATGTCTCCAACTGAATGAGGAGTTTTAAGTTTAATACGTTTTAAGTTTTAATTTAGTACTGAGATTCAAATATATACACGTAGTTCTCAGTAAATGTTGTTATGAGATTTCAGATAAAGGCTACCATTGTCTGAAGTTCCAGTAGTATTGTCAAAACCTTATTTACTGCTGGCAAATAGTTGTATCCTGTATTTTTTTTAACAGTATAGGGGACAAACGAGTAATTGGAGCCCTTTTACGACTACCGTCGCCCATGAACACCAGCACGACTACTATATTCCTATTTCTATATCACGTTACGCCGGTATCATGTGAGCGGGAGGTACCTCCCCGGCGGTTGCCGAAAATGTATTAGGTTCAAACATAAGCAGACATTATTGCAGACATCTCATTAAATATGATTCTACTTGGCAATAAACTTAAATCAAATAAAATCATCAGTCACAAAATTGGGGAACACTTTGGAACCAGAGAGTAAAAGGAATTAATCATGTTAATTTACCTATATTTATTGCTACTACTCATCTTTACAAAAGCACCAATCTACTGAATCACACCCTAGTCGCTTTAGCTTAGTACACTAGATTCTGGAAACACATGTATGAAAGCACGGAGGCATTCCCTCCCCTGTGTCCCTAGGACACAGATTAGATACAGCGCTAGATGGAGCTTACACGCACACAGACTCCTCCAAGTCATAATCCAGGGAAAATTCGATGGAAAAGGGAGAACGGGTAGCAGATGGGGATCCTGGCTTGTGCACCTCTGCCAGAGCTTCCAGCACAACGTCACAGTTCCGAGCGGCGGTTTCTAGAGTACAGCCGGCTTTAATGATCATCAATCGCTAGCCTTCGTAAGAATACGATACTATAAGAAGCAGATCGATTTAGCGGGATTTTCGGACGATATTTATTAGTAATGTTATAGTTAAATTAAAGCAGTGGTAATCTTCCAAAATGATTTATTAATTACTCTTTTTATAATGATGCACAGACACAACATTTAGCGAATAGGGACGCCAAGAAAGGAGAAAGCGGTAACAGTAGTGCTGCCCACACTTCTTTTTTCACACCACAGGTAACACTAATAAATTTACATTGTAAACATACTTCGAAGAAGTAAACAGTCCAAATGAATTAAGCGGAATATAGATGTACGCCACATATCCCAGTTTCACGTATAATTATGCAATTTGTCTTACAAATACATACCGGTTTACTGTTGACAAAGTATCTATTTCTTTTTACACCATTTAGGTGGGTCATTAAAAATTTGTACACTTTATCATGTACAAACTAAGCCCATTAAGTTTATTAATGGCGGTGGGTTTTTTAAATATCTATACGTGTTTTTTAAATATTCATATTAAGCTGCATTAATATTATACAGTAGTTTAATTGATATTTTATGAGATTGGACGGAATAAAATATGGTCAGCTGTTAGTTGTCGCCCAGGTATTTTTTTATAAACACATCACGTCCAATTGCAGAGTTGATGGTTTGGCGTAAGACATATCGTCTCAATATGTCAACTACTGGCTTGCTGCTTGTTCATCTTGTGGTAAAAACTTCTATTAATACAGATGTCAAGAACGTCGGTGGTTACCACAGTATGACTGACTCGCTTTCGCTGCTTTAATAAGTAGTTTTGTAGACCCAAGGGGCAAATATGCAGTTCGACTGATGGTTTCCCTTCACGATTATGAACGTAGGGCACTTTCGGAATTTGACCTACCTCAATGAGCGCCTTTTACAATAATTCTGTAGTTTATGGCGAGATAATCTACGTCTACCATTAAACCTCAGTGTCTATTAATGAAAAGACCAATGGAATTATGTGTAATTAGCATGTGCCTGCGTCTTCGTACGCGTACAGACATACAAACAGTAAAATTGTTTCCTTCAAATTTAATCAACTACTTTTTACACCCTATTGTTATCTATTTTTTTATTATTTAATGCACAGTCACTTCTTTTAGTGTCTTATATATAAATTAGGAAAATAAGTCGCAAATATATCGTGTAAGTTTTACTTTTTTAGTCAAGCCTACTTCATAAAACGCGCCTTTCCCATTTATGCTTGTATGCATGACGACAAACTTAGTATCCTACTGTACATTGTATGTTCCACGTTCTGGAAGCGGTTAACAAAAAGTCTGATGAACGCCAGAGCAAGTCCCCTGTAACATTCTAACATTCTCGCGATCTTAACATCCTGCACGACACATGTTCTTGCTGGCTCTACAAAAGGCCACGCACACATTGTAATAAGCATTTTTCGTGATAATTGAAATGGTATTGTTAGTCATTGGTCCGATCAGCCGGGTTTTTCTCGTAGTATGGGACAGCTAGTGACCGGAGTATTGGTGGCAACCGATACCTGTGAACATCCGCAAAATCAGAGGTTATGTAGAGGAGTCGTTCTCCTTTGTGTGATGCGCAGATTCACAAGCCACAAGAAACTCTGCTGGCAGCTGTAGTACTCCTAGTGTAGTGTGTGAACTGTCGTATTCCTAGTGTCAATTATATGAAAATGTATTGGTGAATTGTAGCACAAAGCACTGAAGGAGCAGTAAGCACGGATCTGGTCCCTGCGTGTTTCGTGACCGCATGTGCCGGAACATACTAACAACCTTATATGAGGTAGCCTTAGCAGCTTACACCCTGAAACCGCACAGTGTACGTAATCTAATACAATAAATGTTTGCACCCACCATCCCCAGATCTGTGCTGTACAGGAAATTCAACCTTATCACACTAGAATAAGTTACCCCAAAGTACGATCGCGGGTCCCACGCCGGTGGACAGTGTCAGGTTTGTTTATTATCTGACTTCTTAATAATTTATTGGTGAAGGTGTTTTCGTAACACGAGAACAAGTAGCAATGACAGTTTTTATTACGCACATTTGAATTGCTAAAATTAAATAATGTAGCGGTAACAGGCAGCGGCAGGGGATCACCGCTTCAATGTTCATCGATGAAGTATCCGATGCTGACTATTTAGATTATAAACGGGTGAATTTGCATTACTAATGAAAACAATAAAACATGTCAGAAGCCACTCCTGAGTGACGCTCAGGACGTAAAATACAGTTGATGGTACCGGCAAAGTGCCAACTGGTACTTTATCTTCTACAGCCCCGATTTATTAACAGTGTTTTGACAAAATATATCAAAGTTGCACCGCTTAGGCTGGTTTCAGAAATGTCTGGGACACCCGTAGGGGCATTCATATGTCTCCCGCGTACGGTCGCCCCGTACGATTCTCCCGGCCATCTGTGATACCAGCCTTACGTTTTTATCATCATCATCAGCTGGACGACGTCCACTGCTAGGCATAGGCCTCCCCCATAGAGCACCACAGGTCACGAGTCACTTGTGTCCAGTGACTCATTACGCTAGTGTTACGCTCACTAGGTTACTGTTTCACAACTATTCATTTGAAACTACCCGTTCCAAATCATTTTATTTAGAATGTAAAAATAAAAAAGCCATCTATACATTTTGTGTTGCCCTAAAAGGTGGACGACCTCGTATATTCTTCACCAATAACCACGACAAGCCCTGAGCCCTGGTTTTGAACCTTAAGTGTTACTATATTAAATTAATTTCATAGATCGTCCAACTCTAGCACTAGAACAGTAGACGCTGAGGTTTCGGAACATTTAACCTCGATAATAACCTAGGAGCGAAAATTTAACCGCCGTTTCGCGTGAAAATGAAGTTTAACTCGTTGTGTTTGAGTTGCATTTAGCTGCTCGTCAACTACAATGGCACAGTGAAGTGTCATGAGGATGAAAAGGTGTTGCTAGCTGAGATTGTCACTTATCCACGCCTTTACACTGTAGCTGCTTTTTTAAATACAAAATTCTTTTTTTTTTCTTTCTAATGATTAAAATCTCGTCATATGCTTGATCTGCGTTTGATGTTCTACGTGATTTTACTTTAGAAAAAAACTGCGTGTGTCAGCTCCGAGACGCTATTGAAGTTTAGAACGAACATCATACGATATTGCTACTCCTATTTCTTCATACCTTGGGTGTTATACCGTTTATTGTGGGGTAAACTTCAGATAGTAAGGAAGTTAAGGCACGGCTCATTCTCACACATATACAATTGCGTCCTACGGCTGTGTTGTCTTTAGGCACATGGCCTAGCGATATTTATACCTGGCGCCGGAGCCTAACGCCACCAACTTTCGGACTCCTGACGTCATTAGATATTGGAATAACCCTAATAATAACACTTTTAGATCCGATTCGAAAAATAATATAAAATAGGTACTAAACCTGTTAAAAGGTATTTTAATAAAATTGACGTGAACACGGCGATTATTGATTTTGGCTATCGATATTTAGCATTCTCTAAGGTAAGCAATAAAGTATGTTAATTAAATAGGCGGGAGGGTCGTGTTAAGGGTTAACCCGATGCGATATTCCCGCCTGAATGCGCCGCCATGAATGCTCTATTCACACCGCACCACATTCTATATTTCTATGCGTTAAACTTGCTGCCTACTTCAAATCTTCCCTTATTCGCGCTATTTTTTGAATTTCGAAAACTGAATAGTTTTTTTATAACGAAAATGTGGCATACATAATTAGTTTATGTAAACATTGTTTATCATACGTATCTTCTATATTCAAGCTGTTTATAAATTACGAAAACTACAACCCCTTTTTGAATAACTAAAGTGGTGCTATTTATATAATAATCAATACTTGTATGTTAGTCTTCTAAGACTTCTGAATTCTATACAAATTATTATGAAAATTTTATTGTGTACTCTGACCAGAAACAACAAGCACAAAATATATTTTTACAAAGATTTCTTTTTAAAAATAAAGCAAAGGAGAAAATATTAGAATTTCGATTTTACATACAATGTATAAAGGAACATATCAACTGTTAAGTTTGTCTTAAAAAGTGGGAACTTCATATTTTAGGTAGGTCCACAGGACAGCATACGGACTTCACATTGCATGGCCTACTAGATAACATATTACTTTATACGTAGTAGCTACATTACTAGCACTAAAGAAATAAAATGATATCTTTTAAAAATATATTTTAGTATTTTATTTAAATAAATCATAAATTATCAGTTTCAGTCGGCTGACTGAGAAGTTGCAGTATAGGTATGTACATGCAAGGTGTGCTATCATTGGAGAATAACTTAATCTTCGAGAACAGTTATAATAATATATTAATTATATCAGACAGAAAGTTTTAGTACATAAAATGGCGGATGTCCAATGGCATCGCACAGAATAAATACCCACCTATACTCTACGGGTTCCCATATATGTTTGGGTAAAAACCAGAACGCATCTCTACGCGTAGAAGAGACAATGCAAGAAACCCGCAGTACATGCCCTACTAAACACGAGGAACATTATCCTAATTAACACCACTCATAATACCCAAAAGACACAATTACACATGGCGACAAACACATTTTAACCTTATCAAAGCTAGATACGGTTTATATTCGAATGTATCGATGACATGGAATTAAACGTCATTTTGACAAAAAAGAGACAGTTATTTGTACCGTCAATAATCAATCAGTAAATAAAAAAAAATTAAAATATGAAGAGGGGTGAGGGGGTGGAGAGGGAGGGGGCGCATCTGCTCACACGTTGACGCATTCTTGCGGCTTCGCATGACTATGGCTCAGTTCTACAATTATTGTTAACGCTTAAACGATTTTAAATTATATTAATTGTAATTGAAGGCTTTATACATGTTTACAGATTACAGTCTTTGGAATTACGTAGAGTACACGAGATGCCATTTTGTTTTTGCTTATCTCTCTTTCCCGTCGGCGGGTACGAGATTAGTTCGGTCCTCCCGATCATAGAAGTAGATAAACAGTCACAGACACCATAAATGGTGTCTGTGACTAAAGCCTTTTTATTGTGATCGTAAGAAAACATTTCTTCGTTCATGTCAAGACAAATTAATTTTACGAGAATCTCCATCACAAGTTTAGGGATGAGGACATAAAGGCTTCGTAAGGCTATAATAAACATACGATTATGGAAAAATATCTGTGATTGATGACTATCAGATCAAATATTTATATTAAATAGGCCGTTAAAAAGGACATAAAATACGAACTGTTCACTAATACCTACTAATGGTTCGCAAATATTTTTTCGCCAAGTTAACCATCAATTAAACTACAGTTAGCAGATTGTGTGACGCGCCGGTCTCGACTCAGCTCGCCTTTCATGGGAATCAGCCGACACTGCAGCGACCTATCCAACCCCACATCTACATATACGTATATCGATTATACACATACACACACACGTGCAATTCGAATTATCCGGAAAATACACAAGATTACTTATAATTCGTATAATGAGCTGCGCACAAAACGTTATTCCAATTATTCCATCGTTATATTTCTGAGCAATTTAAGAGAGGAAATTCAACACTACAATAGGGGTTTCAAGTTTACAATAATTAGCATGACAATAATTTTTAGAAATTCAAATGCGTAAGTAGGTGAAATAGGGTTTAAAAGCTTATAATATGGAAATCAGTATACCACGCGAGTGAAACAAGCGCTGGGTGGCAGCTAGTTTATATACAAAGTTGCAGACTATGAGACCTGTCTTCATTCCGTGTAATTTATGAGAGTCCAATTCACGTATCGGGAGATGGGTAGGAACTACACATCTACATAATCTTCTTAAGAAGTAAATGATTAGCAAGTCTTTAAGTGAGATTTACACTTGTTTATATCACATCGGAGCTTTTCTACCACTACCGGCACCCATGAACATCCGCATAATTACTGTGCCGATGCGTTGCCCTCATTTTCATCTCCCCCCATTTGGCCACCGGCTACTCACGAACGGTACAAAACGCGACACCATAGATGTCTCTTTACGGCTGTATCCAGTGAGCGAGAGGTACCTCCCGGGTCCGCAGCAATGCAGTGCCTTTTAGGGTATGCCGCGAGCCTCACGCAGCTACCTCGTGCCACCGGACACGGGTGGCAGTGCGTATATTCACTTCCCCGTGAAATGATTTTTTTTTTCTGGAGGACCTACTACTTGTTGACGACGCTGAAGCGCCCGCCCCTACAGTTCATTGGACTAGGAAATAAAAAAATCTCACTTGTCGGTTATTTCTGTTAGCTGCTATAAACCAAACAGAAACGCGTTACGGAGGTAACGAATGTCTTTAACATAGGGGATGTGGCGTATATTAGTGAATATAGGGGATGTGGCGTATATTAGCGAACATAGGGGATGTGGCGTATCTAGTCTCAAGATAAGTTTAGGGCCCGTTTCAGGTTGTAACTTCAGAGGCTGACCCTGGTCTTTTAACGTAGCAACTGTTTTAGTTTCAGAACGGCTAAGCGGTACTTGACTCATAGCCATTCCATAAATGCTTTTTATTAATTATTTCAAACTGGAATATAGCTTAGTTGCCACTTAAGTTCTTAATGGACTAACGAGGACTTTAATTTAGTTGTAACCTGTGAAACCGGTTTCAACTGGACCGGCCTCTTTAGTACATCTGTGCCATCCACTGTTTAGGAAATAGTCGTCTTTTTCAAGTAGATAATTAATTGATTATATTTTAAAAAAAATTAAATTCTTTTATTTTATTCCTAATTTTAAAAATTGATCTAGTTTATGTTTTTTGTTCCCGCACTAGTTATGCTGTGAAAGCGAAGATACCCCCTACTCTCTCCCGGCTCGTCTCTCTCTCTCTCTCTCTCTCTCTCTCTCTCTCTCCCTCCTAGATTGGCGAGACGCATGCCGATATGAATCGAGTAAGTACAAATATTTTTCACAAACGCAATACCAATGTGCAGTGTTTACTATGCTTCTTACGTTAGCCTGGATGGACTAGGAGAATAAGGGCTAAATATCATAAATATCTAAATTTACGGTTGTATATACGGCGTAGCTACTACCACTATGATCGTGGGTGACCACTTTATTCACTATCCAAGAGGTAGGCAGTCTAATGCTTTTGCTAAAATACTACATGTACACAAAATGTTTTTAAACAAATTTTATTAAAACTTGTCACGATATCTATTTCATACTTTTAAAATTTGCATCAAACGCCTATTTGAAAGCTAAAACTGTTATAAAATTAGCTTAATTTCGCCATAACGTGACTACTTGACATTGTAAATACTTTTTTATGTCATTAGAAACATAATTTCATTAGTCTAACGGATCAGTACTATAGGGACAGCCTAAATCGTAGTTACCTAGAAATTTGTTCAAATGTATGCAAGTACCTACTACCTACTGTAAAAGTTACTATCGAAAGAATGAAAAGTTGTTTTTTTTTTAAATAATATCTATGGACTTATCACACCACTTTAGCCTACCCCTGTAACAAATACTTTAAGGACTCGTCTTACAAAAATGTGTGTAAAAAATAGATCATTAATATAAACTTATGGCACGTCTTGGAGGAAGACTCAAGCTTCTGGTCATAGAACTGACCTCGTTTGCCCTCATATGGAAAAAAAGTGTTACGTGTTTTAGCGCCATGAAACCGCCATGATGAGGCCGTAACATTACAGCTCCTAATGGGAGTGAAGGGAGACGCGGGCGGCGCGGCGTGACGCGCGACACGCTGGTCACGATGTTACACTTTAAAAACACAAACCTGAAGTATGCACTTCAGCCCCAATTGTTTAATATTCTCAGGAGGTAAACGAGCAGTCGGATCTTATTAGTGACTACCCATAACCATAAATAGTGCCATGTTACGTTACAGACGCATTGTGTTGGCATACACGGAGAAGTTCCGCTCACATGATTTGTGAGTAGCCGATGGCCCAATAGGGATGATGGAGTGGAGGAGGGCAACATATCTGCATATGATAATGGGTGTAGGCATTCATTATCATCATCAGCCGGACGACGTCCAGAGCTGGACATAGGCCTCCCCCACAGAGCGCCACAGGTCACGGTCACGCGCCACTTGCGTCCAGCGGCTCCCCGCCACCTTAACCAAGTCGTCAGTCCATCGGGTAGGAGGCCGCCCCACACTGTCTCTCGCGTCGGCATTCACCATATGGCAACGATTACTCGTTTGTGCCTCTATGATGAAAAAGAGTAAAAAGAAGCCAATTGTTATGCACTCGTGTTGCCCTACCTCCCGCTCCTCCATTGGGCCACTGGAAACCCACAAACCGGATAAAGTGCATATAGCATACAAATGCATACAATGTATTTTTATTGTATATGCATATACACATAGCATAGGGGTGCGCACCTGCGAGAGATACCTCCCGTGCACGCCCAGTACTGCTGCAACGCAGACACCACCTCTACAAGTTGTGAGTGTTAACATCTGCGTTTAAATTAACTATATTAATTAGTAAGCGTATCTTTATGTGCGATCTATTGCCCGCGCACTAGACACTTGTTCAACTGAAAATTAACCTTATGCCTATGTGTAAAGGTTCAATAATAGCTTACACCTAGTCTTCAACACTGACTGTTAACTATAAGCTATTATTAAATACAAATTTTGATGTAATTTTGTGTATGTGTTGTTGAATATCAGACAAACGATATTGATGTTTTCGAGGGTTGATTATGATTTTAAAACCGGCGATTTGTTGTTGTTGCAGTCATAATAACAACAGATATATATATTAAACATGTGAATTGAACTGTCCGACTGTCCCCTTGATATACGACCTGTCGGACAGGCGGACAGACGATCAGCGGAGTCTAAGGAATAGGTTCTGGTATACGCCTTAGGTTTAGTAAGAGGTAGTGTCATGCTGCATTATAGCGGATTTGAACCGGCACGAACGACGTACCTGACTTGAAGTCGGCGTGTGACATCTACGGTGTCGCGTTTGGAGCGGTTTGTGATGAGGAGGGGAGGTGAAAAGAAGCCGCCCTGAAAACGGGGAACGCATCCGTATAGTAATTATGCTAATGTTCATGGGCATCAGTCGTCGTAGATGGACTCTGATTTCTCGTTTGTCCCTCTGTACTATAAAAAATGAAGTAAAAGATAAAACATGATATCATATTCTTGATCAAATTGTACCCGCACGAAACGCAACTGTTTCCCGTGGCCCATGGTAGAAGAAAAAGGGTAACTCATCCGTATAATCCGTCTTCGTCGGAAGTCATCAAAAGGATCCATATAAGTAATATAATTTTCAAAATTCAACAAAAATACAAAACTAATACACCACCCGGCTATTTGGGTAGCGGAAGTATCCAAATGGGCCACCGGAGTGTCGCAAACTGCACTAAACGCGACAGTCAGACACAGCCGGGGGCGTGGTGGACGTGCCTATACAACACACAACTTGCTCAGTGACTTGACCAAGGCTTGCAGCGAGCCCACCGCTAGGTGGCGCCCAAGTCTCCACCGCTTATCTATTCTATTTACCTACTACCGAAAACTGTGGAGTAGCGGTTGTTATGCAAAAATAAATAACACGTGGGCGGTAGCACTGTATCATTGCCTCCTATTTAGTTTAGGCTTTCTGTTTGTATCACCTACACTCTATCAACCGTAGAGCATTTTGATGTAGTCCACTAACAATGAACAGAGCCGGCGAGTAAGCCCCCGTGCATCTAACATGATTCGCTCCGTATACTGAGAGGTGGGTTCCAGGAGCATGGGTAGAGGTGGGTAAGTACTCATGTTGACTATCTATATGTATTATGGAACTATGCCCCCAAAAATTGTCTGTCTGTATGTGATCGATCATCTCAATATCAACCGCACGGATTTTTATGTGGTTTCACTCATAGATGCGGCGATACCCGAGGCAGGTTTTAGTGTATAGTTTTGACAGGTACCAATCCCCTTGTTATCATAAAATAAAAAAATGTATGTCTGTTATTCTCTCACGCTGAAACTAATGTCCGTCGTGTCGGACTTTAGTATTCGGATGAAATTATCCTAAAATGTTTCCCTTGGGATTAATTTTACACGACCGAAACCGCGATATACAGCTGATGCTCAATGATTTAGCTCCTTTGTAAAACAGACAGTGTTTGTCTAGTTGTTAACAGCACTTATTGTTATAGTTGTTAACCTTATTAGGTGGTTACGCGTCAGTGAAGGTTATAGAAGAAAAGCATTACTAAGTCACACACACAAGACGTGAGCGCACAAATGTTTATACAATGTTATATAACTATTAACTGTGTAACAAGTATTTACAAACCTCGCACTAACCCATATCTGCAGGCGGTTTTTTTTCGGAAGGACCTAATATATTATATAGTCTTATATTTTGTATGTTATGACTTGTTGTTAGAATGGCCACAACGGTTGAACGGGCTACCGAAGACGTTGTTGTCTTTTTGTTTAGGGCGAGGGGTGGGAGGGAAGGTCCCATTATAATGCAAGGCCAACAATGCGCTTGAGTGGGGGCGGGGGCGTGCAGACCTGGTCCCTTCGGCCAAAATAATAATACTTCAAGAATTATCGGGATGCTTCGTTCCAATATGCGGTTCTGTTGTAGCTGATGAAGCTCCAATTGATACTTCGGTCTTTTTAGAGCAGATCTGTAGAGAGCAAAAAGAGGATAATGAACAATCGGAGCCCTTTGCTGACTACCGACGTGACACCAGGCTGCCTGGATGGCCAGCTACTCATAAACCGCAAAAACCGCTCTAGCTTAACCATACTACCAAGACGTCATGTGAGTAAGAGGTACCTCCCCAGTCGATCCGGCTGCAATGCAGCATGCCTCCACCGGTTACGAAATCAAAATAAGTTTAAGATTTTACCACATTTAGCATGTCTGGGAGAATCTATCGGTTTTTAACAGACCTTGACAGGCTTCGAACCGGTGACCGCCCACGACTAATGACGAAATCATATCCGACGTGTTTGAGCTGCTACATTATACGAGCATTTTCATAACAAAAGACATCTTCCAAAATTTCGGGAAGGTTCGAATTAGGGATGCAATTAGCATTCTTTAATTATAAAAGCTTACGTATTAAAATACGCGCAATAAAGTATGCCTGTGTAATAAAAAAATTCGGAGTAGGCAAAATAAGAGGATTTTTATGACATTTACGTTAAATTATACACGAAAAGTTACGTAAACATGTGTCTCTACGGTTTTTTCTGTTAACAAGGGCTACCGTCACGCGAGCGGTGCCCTCGGTCCTTCGATAAGAGAATCGAGATGACACCACTTTTTGTTAATCGTTATTTATAGCTTTTTTATTTTCGAATTACACAGAAAACGTGCCGACTTTTGTCTTAAATCACATCGGACTTGAACGGAGGGCCTTTTTAATTTTGGGTTCTTTTTTTTGAATGTTTAGTTTTTTTTTACTCCATACCGCCATAATCGCTTACGATTGCGAAAGGTTTTTGCCCCTTTTGTTCGTAAACGACGTTTGCGACGTAAAACATAAGGCTTTTGTTATATTTCTTTTTATTTCGAATTCCGTGCCTACTTGCGAAATAATAGAACGTGTAGAGATATTTCGAATGAAATACAACCTTATCATCACAAGTAATCAGGTAAGTAAACTAGTTAGTCATTTTATTTTTTTTAAACAGAAAATGTATTAATGTATATGGCGAAACTCAATCTGTGCAGGTATTTTTGAAGTAAGTAGCTGATAGGTACACCCACTGGGTGGCGACCCAGTCTCGTCAGATATAGGTATTCTTATGTTGACTTAAATGCTATGATAGCGTAAGTCCTTAGTATAAAAACAGACATAATGTAATACAATTTGCCTGCCCTGTAAGTATATGTATGATGAACATAAACGAGTAAATGAATTTCGCTGCATAACCTCCAGTTATCAAATACTATACAAATATTTATTTATCGATTATTTTATCTCAGCCCTTAGACTGCATAGTTTGAACTCTTTTTATCGATACGGTATTTATCGATTTTTTTTATCCCAACCCTAGATGGCATTCGACGTGTCGATTAGCCGTCGCGAGAAAAAGTCGACAGAAACATGCTGTCGTTGTCATGTCGCATGTTCTGTTGATCGGGACGTATTCACAAATAGATTCCACGATAACGAATGAATAATTATTCAAATTGTGATTCATTAAGGGAACCTTCTTCTTTTCAAACTTTTGCTTTAAAGAGTATATTTAAATGGTTGATTTCAGTATAGTATATTTTTTTATTTTGCTGAGGCCTACTGAAAATCTGGTCATCATGTTATATTGTGTTAATTGGTCAACCTTTGTCTTGCTACCCGCATCAGAGCCGGCCCTTGGCTAATATAAAAAACGTAGGTCTAATTATGTTAATTTGTTTGTTGACATAAAAATGTTTTTTTTATGACATTACACACTTGGAAGTATATAACGTCACGACAAATTAGCAATAATGGCATGACAAAAAAATTGACAAAAGAACACATTGTCACATTTGTACAGTAAAAAAATATGTCTATACTCTATAGTCATTATCGCAAGCATCTTTTTTCAGAAAATGAACGGAATTCTTAATTCAAAATTCAAATGCGAACAGCGTTGAGGAATTAAACATATGTAGGGATTGAGTTCAGTACCTGCAATTAGAGATGCGATTAGTTACAAGTGAAAGGCAAATAATTAGCCAAGTTCGGTAATACATACAAATACCCGCCGACGTGACGTGATTTGTATGGCCCTGTCATTAAATTAAACGTGCGAGTAACTTGTAATCTCATACTGTTTTAAATTTCGAAGTTAGTAAAAGTAAGTTGTTAAATACAAAAAAAAAAATATTTTCACCAGAATTTATTTATTACTTAAATCAGTGAGTTTTAAATAACAAAATTTCCTTACATCTTGAATCGTTCAAATCGAAACTTTAATTTGAGAGAAGATTCTCAAACTAGACGCTCAGTCTTATTTGTGCGCGAGCTAAAAAAGTAAAAAAATGGCGTCGTGTTCTACAAAATGTCGGGAATGTATCCACGTGGAGCCCCACGAATTCAGGGCCAAACGTAAAGGGTTCGGTTTGCTTTATTTTGGATGTCTCCCATTTGTTATACATAATACATATAGGCTCCCTATCTTAGCATCGCGACCATCAGAATTTTAAGTCGGCGCCATCGGACTCCGCTGCATACAGGATGTTTAAAATTACAAGCGCAAGTTTTATTTCATATTTACTAACCCGTAAATAATAATCTTGAATCGTAAATGCCACCCAGTCATTTAGTACACATTTATTTGTTGTTATTGTGTATTTTTGTTTAATAGGCACATGATTAATTCTAACTGAATGTGACATTTAAGACTCACGGCCGTGTAACTTGGGGAAGGAGTGTTCACTTTTACTTGTGTAACTAGGTTCTGATATAGATTGGACTTGTTTTTTTTAAATGAGGAGCATAAAGACATTAAATAAATGCTAATCAGTTATTGGCATCAGCTTGTCATCAGGTGATCGGGCTATACTGTGGCTCTTAAACCAGCAAAACTAACACTGTGCACAACATTCTGTATAGTCACTGGGAGCTCGGAATGCGACGCGACATGAACTTATGAGTTAGAGCTGTTTTTTGTCCGTCGGTGAAAAGGCGGCCGATGCGGAAAATTAACTCGAGGGCCCCGAGATGCCTAATACATCGAATAAATTATCCAGCCATTTTAATTAGGAGGCCACGAGCGCGGACATACTTGAGGGCTGTGGCCCTATACTATACCTAATACGTGAAATTAATTATCAAGCCATCATCTGATATAGGATTTCATAAGAGATAATGTCATGCTGCGTTGTGGGAATTGCCGAATTGGACCGGCACGACCGGGGTGGTACCTACCACTCACATAATACCCCCATTAAGTGACGGCCACATCGTCGCATTTACCTCTAATTTCGTTTTTGAGATGCCCCATACGAGGAAATGAGGTCACCACGTCCACATAATGTAGAAATCTATGGGCGTCGGCTGTAGGTATTAATAGAATGTTTGGTGCCCTTATTCTATAAAGTTAATAAGGGGGCGCCGAGCCTCGAGATATTTGAGGGCCTCGACATGCCTCACATGTGGAATAAATTATTAAGCCATTTTAATTAGGGCTTATTATTCTTAGCGAACACATTGAAATGTAGAAACATGCTTAACAAGCGTACGGTAGATTCTGTGATAAGCGTAGTTAAATATTTTAATGTTTTATGTGATAATTGAATGAAAGTTATGTTTTAAATAGACGAGAGTCGTTAATGGAAACTTTTTAACAAGGTAACAGTGATTCTTATTAACATGTTTATCTTGTCGTTTAGTTTGTACGGTTCTATAAAAAAAAATTCTAAGTTTTCCCTATGTCTTAGTCTATCATTCATCTGTAATTGCTGTTTTGGGCCTGACCATAGTCACAAATGACGTTTTGATGAAATCGTCACTTGGAGTCCAAGGGACATGCCTATACCATTTTGTGATCCTGAAACAATTTTATCAGAAGAAGATAGAGTGGGAGTTCAGTTCTTTGCCATCTCCCCTCTTCATCACACCGAGGATACGAGGACGAAAAGACACCAAAAAGAAGCCAGGTCATCAAGAATTCCTTATCGGAGCTAAGAGGCAAGTCTTCCAGTCCGTAAATATAAATTAATGAAATGCTGACTAATGTTATAATCTAAAGATTTCTCTATTCCTTTCCACAAAAACATCTAAACGGGTTGAGTTGACATAGGGCATAGATATGGACTACTCTTTGCAATAGCAAAATAATACTATTTATCCCGAAAATAATAATAAGAACCTTCCATAAGTCACATGCGAGACGCCCTGGCTTCGTTTATTACCGCTGGTCGGCTCCTCTCTTAACAAATTATACTAAAATATATTAAACCTTCCTCGATAGTCGCTCTATGTACTGGCGAAATCCGCATAAAAATCCGTTCATTGGACTTTGACAAAATCGATCGAAAACAGACACAGTTTGCATTGCCTTCCTTTTCACCTGGCCCCAATGGGCCACGGGCTACTCACAGACCACACGAAGCGCGGCACAGTAGATGTTACCTTACGACGGTATCTAGTGATCGAGAGGTACCTCCCCGGTCGTGCCGGCCCAATTCCGTAGATGCTGTATGCAGCATGTCACTTTAGGCTATCAGGTATTTTGTTTTTAATAGGTATAGATATACCTGTATGTAAATCCACGATATTTGTCAAAATGGGACCAAGATAAACAAACAACAGAAAGAACATACGTCTAGGTCGAATAAATTGCCAATCCTAGAACCTTGAGAGATCCCTCAGTCTCAAGATGAATCATCTCCGTGGGGGCCGTGTTCAGTGGCGTGTCGGAGGCCCAAAAAAACTGACCGGCACCTGTCACTTCGCGTTGCTGTGATGGTACGGGGCCTAAGTGGCTTGTTAGCGGCGGAGTGTGTCGTCAAGGGATTTAATCTCACGAGGTGGTGTGCTTGCAATAAGTATTAATAATAGGCGAATAATTACTTAGTGTTGCTAGTTATATTATAACATGTAATATCATTCAAAACAATTTTATAGTGCTCAGGAATTTCTTAAACCAAACAGTAATTTGTTACAGTAACAAATTAAATTGTTAATTGTTAAATTATATTTAAAAAGGAAAAAATTGCATGTCACTGGCGAATGTTATTCTTCTAATTGTAAACTGTAACACTTCAACCAGTTGATGTTTTTGCAAATAAAGATTATTTATTTATTTATAAATTTACTTAAATTCGACATCGTTAAAGTGTTACCACGTGTGCAATGGAATTTTCAAAAATACCGAGAAGTTATCAACAGATTTCAAAACGGGCGTCTTAGGTATGTAACTAATGAATATTGTAATTATTGTAAATCAAATGTCACATCGTCTTAATGACGATTCTAAAGCGATTTTCCTAACGAAATACAGACCTAGTCACAGGATAGTTTTATGCTCTATATAGTTTGAATATATTTACATTCTTACTACTGTATATAACAAACGGCGATAAACGGGATTAATTAGGTTACAATTTATTTTAAATTGGGCGGTAGTCAGCGAATCTATTATTTAACACTCATAAAATAGTTGAATATACGCTGTCAGTAATTTCGAAAGCTGCCAAGCACTTCTTACATCAAATTATATTTATTTATCTATTTAAACATTTATTGTAAATAGAGAAAAATGCATTTACTGGAACGAGATACAACAATCGTCAAGTACAAATTATAATGTGTAGAAGTGTACGTACATTTGTTCAGATGATAGTTGTTTGCGGATATCTATTTCACCTTCTTTTATATTTTTAATGTTCATCTTTCTTTATCTGTATGTATATCCGCGACTGGAGCTTACCCTATCTATATAAAAGATTTTAGTACTTGGGTAACTTCAAAAAACACTTACTTTTTAAATTATATTTACTATGCAATATCATTAAAAAAACATAACCATGCATCAACCGTTTTTTTTCACAAAAAGAAGGAACTCGAAAAGAAGTAAAGTAACAATCGGATCTTGATTTGAACCAAGACTTTCTGCAGTTAAAGGCCCCCGGTTTTCCGACCAGGACCATACTAACTGCGTGAGTAGTGGCGAAATTTTGCTTCTTATTCCAATGATATAGTGGGAACTTTTATTCTATTACAATACAACTAAAACGAATTTTTCTGAGAATGGATCAATAAACCTAGCTAAACCGATTTATCGTCCCTGAAACACCCGAAATACAACATTTCAAGAAAACCATTGGAGCCGTTTTCGAGATCATTGATTATATATGTAATATAATTTAGGATTAGCCATATTACATAATATAACGCTACTGATTCAGTCATATTCTTATTAAAAAGAATGCTGAATCAATTATATCGGTGCTTGTCTACTTATCAACATTACTCTTGTCTAGAGAGAGAGAGAAAAAGATAACACGCACTAATTAACTATAATTGGTAACAACAGCTTTGCTTTGAACAAATTAAAACGCATAATAAGTTAATCGTGGCAAATGGCAAGTGGCGAGCTTGGTGTGATATAAATGTACAATTTAAAAATGTAGCAGATAACATCTGTCAAGGTTTTAGTTATGGAGTAGATATAAGACCGAGTTCAATTCTAAGGTCTATGAATTTTTCTTTAAATTTGATTTCGGTTCCATCATCACTACCAACCGCTATCGTCAGTATCGACATATGCCTCGATCTCCAGCCACTGGTATCCTTCCCGGACCGGCTGCTCACAACATTCACAGTGTGGACTTGATCGTGCCACGATGACGGTGGACGCATATTTGACTAAAATCACATTTCACCTTTGCCAACCTTAAATATTTTTCGACGAGGAAAGGCGTGTATGAAGTAACAGATGCTGCGTTGTCATCAAATTGGGTCGGCACGACCGTGGAGGTACCTCCCTCTGCGCAGATGTATCTTGTTATGTGTGGTTTGCGAGATTGCGGTTAGCTATGTCTGGCATAAGTGAAGGTGATCTCGCCCAGCACAACTTACAGGTTTGCCAGAGATGGGCCGTGCAGCGCCATGATTTCGCAGCGGCGCTGTAAGGGACGGACCTCTCACTGTCAAGAGTGGAGGAGATGGAGGATGGCCTGCCTCGCGGACGACGGATGGGCGTGTAGCGAACGGACGATACGAGGCGATATAAGCGCTCATAGGGCTTATATCGCCTCGTAATGTGAGGTCGGGGTTTAGAGTGGACACCTGACCCCATTGGACGTCCCCAACGCCGGAGGGGACTGATCTAGGTTGTCGGATCAGTCCCTCTATTTAGGAGGAGCCCCCTTACGAGGGACTAGCCAGGCACCGAGGTGCCCTGTTGCTAACAGATTAGGTTTTCAGTGGGTATTCGTTTCATCCGCAAGTCCCACACACCCATCGCATCTCATCCAAGACCGGTGGCAGTGCGTCATTGCACGTCAAACCAAAAAAAAGTAAAGGTAATCTATCCTCGATACGATTCTCTCTCCGCAGGGACCCGTCTATAATAGAGAGATGTCTATGGATCTAGTTTATTACATACTGATAGCTACTGGCGGGCCACAAACAACGCGATACGCGCTAAATAATTGCCCACTAGTATGATAATAGTACATAAATGATATTAGTTATTGATTTGTAATAACTTATGCATAATTAGTGTTGCTATAATTATGACGTACAACATAGCCAAGAAATACTTTTTTGCAATACTCATAAAACGAGGTACTTAGCATAGGCTCACGTGGTGTGTTAAGTCCACAGAAATTAAAAAAAAGAATAAAAGAAGAATTAGTTATATGCAACCTAAATTTAACATTTATTATAACTATATTTTTGGATAATTAAATAATTTATTTATAAAAAATATTCCTTTATGGTTTTTAAATTATGAAATTTTTGCTGGTATACACATTTTAGCTGTTATGGTGTATGAGCATATACAAATCTTAGGTGGAATAATGTATAATAGGTGCATACAAATTTTAGCTGCTATATTGTACAGCTCATACAAATTTTAGCAGCTATAGTGTACAGCTCATACAAATTTTAGCAGCTATAGTGTATAGCTCATACAAATTTTAGCAGCTATAGTGTTTAGCTCATACAAATTTTAGCAGCTATTGTGTATAGCTCATACAAATTTTAGCTGCTATAGTGTATAGCTCATACAAATTTTAGCAGCTATAGTGTACATATCATACAAATTTTAGCAGCTATAGTGTATATCTCATACAAATTTTAGCTGCTATAGTGTATAGCTCATACAAATTTTTGGCACTATAATGTGTCCGCGTTAGTATACAAATGAATGTCTTGATGAATTAGAAGCAAATACGTCTTTCAGTCTGAGTACTTGTATCTATTTTGCACATATTTGGACTAACGCAAACATGAAGCTTTGTCTGTACAAATGTGATTGTGCCTGATGTAGGTGTTGTGATTGTGTCGTGATTAACTAATAAGTGGCCCTTTAAATAAATTAATCACTAGATTATCGATTTTTCCCAATGTGGCATCATAGCATTATAGCACTTGGCTATTTCAGTGTGAAAAATAACTACAAGAGACAAAAGTACAATCACGACGGCATCTGATTATATTAAAGGTAGTTTTTGTAAGAGGTAGTGCCATGCTGCATACGGGAATTGGGCCGGCACGACTGGGGAGGTACGAGAGGTTCGCTTGATACCGGGCGTAAAGTGGCAGCGTCGCTGTCGCGTTTCGTGTGGCTTGTGAGTAGCTGTTGGCCCACTTGGGATGGTCGGAGGGCAACTCATCTACATAACAATCATGCGAATGTCCATGGGCGTCGGTATTCATCAAAAGGCTCCGAGTACTCGTTTGCCCCCTTAAGCTATTAAAAAAAAGTTATCTGCCCCAGGTTCACACATGAACGCGGCCCGGATGGCTGCCTTAACAAATTATGCGTTAAAGCTTTACATGGGAATCGCTCTCTGCAATGGTGAAAACCGCCTCAAAATACATCGTGTAGTTTTTGAGAAAATCGATCACAGACAGACAGGTTTTAGGTACTTTGTTTTCTAATAAGTGTAGGTAGATATAATCATCGATTAATTATGGACAGTTACTAGTAGTCGCCGTTCGCCTACGACGTGGACATCCGGGTCGGCATTTCAGAGCCATTCTCGTCACGTCCGCCAGAGTGCGTCAATCGACTCCTCGTATATCTTTCCGACGTTTCGGCTAAAATCTGTAACGAACTAGCACGTGCGCTGCATTCACATTAGGACATTAGCCGAATTCCCATGATACATTTGCAATTGTTATTAGTTCTGGCAGTCAGCGCGTCTGGTGCCGAGGCTGTGTCTAGGTTACGGCGCATGTCAACAAGCCTGGCAGAGGAAGTGTTTGGTGCGAAAATAACTTAGAATTCTTTTTATTTTAAACATACGCAGTTTTGTTTCTTTTTTTCGGAGGTACCTATTACTGGTTGGCGGCGCCATTGCTCCCGCCTTCACAGTTCATCGGACTAGCGTAGACCTTTCTGTCTTCTGGTTAAGATACCTAGTATACAAATAAGATACCCCATTAAGGAACTGGAGTGAAGATGTGTTGTTGTTTTGGTGTACAATCATTCGTAACATGATAGAGTTATCCTAAATAACTAATCTTCTACGTTTACGTCTAGACGTGTCCCGCGGTATTACCTACCTGTGTAAAATCTATCCCAAGGGAACAATTCTTCTTTTTTGACGTTATACTTCTTATGGCGCGTTAGAGGAAAACGATGAGAGTAAATTTAACTATGCACGCCGCCGCGAAAAACCAACACCACGAAGTTAGCTATACTCAACAATTTAGTTCTTCTCATGTTCCGCAAAACAACTTCTAACACGTGTACATACACACACACACTTTTTGATACTAAAGGTACAAGGACTTTTTTTATACAAACGAGCAATCGGGGCCTTTCTGCCGACTATCGACGCCCGTAGACATATGATTGTTGCTGTCGTGCAAATGCGTTGCTCTCCTCTCATCCCCTACAGTGGGCAACCGACCCACAAGCCGCACGAAACACGATATAATAGTCGTAATACATCTTTTATCGGGATAAAAAGTAATGTTTATGCTGTTACAAATTGTAACCAATATAGGTATTATATTTCATCCAAATCGTTTACGTAGTCATTATGTAAAAGATCAACAAATATACCTACATACAAACTTTACAATATTATTAGGATGAGCGCAAAATATATGTCGATATACTTGGTGCACGTGCAAGACGTCGAGACGCCGCACACGTGCCCTCATACTCCGCTGCACTGAATATACCCTTGTGCCTAGATATTTGTGCAACGTGTTCAAATGTGTATCCCGAGTGTTACTATTACATAGGTATTGGTTTAACCATAATGCGGAGAACTATGGACGTCAGCAGCAATTGCTCGTTCGCCCCTCTATGTTATAAAAAAAAGGGGGGGGGGGTCTTACATTTTTTTTTCGGACATGTACTTATGCTATGAGTGCTCGTTTGGCGACGAGACTAGGATTAGGTCGAGAAGGGGTCCGTCTCCCCACTCTCCCGCTGATGAGAGAGATGTATTCCGAGTAAACAGTATACATATTGATATATCATGCACAAACAACACATTCAACATAATTATAAAAGCAATTCCAGCTTTAATACCTCAAACACAACAATTTATCAAAAACATAAATCATATCATTATCGATTCCACAAACGACAAAGATTCCCCATTCATCGGCCCATGAGTATCTCCTTTGTTTAAGACCCTGGGGTCAATAGACATTAAGCTAATAGTACCGATAGTACTCATGATTGGGCCCACTCAGATATGGCAACTGAAAAGCATTTGAAAAGTAATCCTTTACGTACGGGACCCGTCTGATAAACTTGGGTTAGCTGTTGATAAGGCGACTGATTTAGAATTTCTTCTAATTAATATTCGCACTTCTTTTTATCGATGAATTTATTGCAATTCGTAGCAAATTTGTTGCTTTAGCGTAATTTAATAATAATTTTTGACGTATATCTCGCCATGTTTTGTTTCATGTTAAAATAGGATTATGTATTTACAAATGAAAATAATGTATCCTAATTACAAATAGAAGATATGGAAAATGATTTCCGTTACTTGATTTGCTGTTGGTTTCATTTATAATAATTGTTTTAATGCCTCATTATTTATACTAGTGATCGCCCAGAGTATTCGAAATACGGTTTGATTGCGTATTGAGATAAAACCTTTTTGTCAATAAAAACTTATAATCACACGTCATAATTTGTTTGACGTAGTCAGTGCATGTACATGAATTTAAACAATTCGTGTGCGGGTTCTAGTGTGTGTATAACGGCTATTTCATTAACATAATAAAATATCATGCGTATTCTAAGAGAATATTAACTTTTTGTACATCTACTGCATATAATATTTAAACGTAACAAATTTGAAATTCCTCAATACGCGCAATCCCTTAAAAAATACTAGATTTTTTCACCACGCAATAACACATAGAGATATATTTTCTTCAGCCAAATAGCAACGAAGTTTTTGATACTAATCTTGTTACGATAGATAGATGGTAACTTAAAATAACATTTATAATCATATCATTAAAGCCTAATTAATACTTGTTAGTCACTTTCCAGTTCCTGTAAGGTCCTCGGATATAAACCCGCAATTATTATTGGCACTGGTGTAAGCCAGGACTAGTAAAAACTCTATATCTCTGCCTGCTCGGCTTTCATCCTCCTCCCGCACTATTCATATATAATAGGTACAAAATTTTACTTTTTAAATTACAATATACTCGTATTTAGTTAATTGTCTTATAACTGTCCATAAACAGACACAGCGAGAATATGTACTAAATATACCTGCCTCATTGATTATTCCTTTTAAAAGGTAAAGGTAGCAATCGGAGTCATTTTACGACTACCGGCGCCCATGAACATCGACATAATTACTATGCATTGCTCCCGTTTCCGCCTCCCACCCAATGGGGCACGGGCTACGCACAAACCTCACGAAATACGACACAGAACACGTCATTTTACACCAGTATCATGTCAGGGAGAGGCATCTCCCCGATCGTACCCGCCCAATTCCGCTGCAATGCAGGATGGCACTACTTCTTACCTAAATTGATTTAAAAAACATTCATTAACTTAAACCTAAAATTTAATACAGACACGTAACTACTATCTGCCATTATTCAATAATATTAATATTAAATTGTATTCTTATTATTTTATGCTTTCGTTACGAAATAAAGCATTTTTATTTACTTACTTCCACTCAAAATGTTCTATCAATACAGTTTGTAGATAAATAATGAATAGTTTGTGGATAGAAAACTAAGATAACAAAGCAACTACGTTATTGCCCATTTTCTAAAATGGAAATAAGCAATTGGAACTTCTGTCAGTGTCGACTGTAGAGTGAGAGTACTAAAGCGTGTAAAAGGCTTTGTAAGACCCTTTAGTCCCTCAAGCTTTCACACTTTGAGAAATTGCCAAATTTTCGAGACTGCTCTTTGAAAACTCTGCCTAAGTACGTGTTTATCGTTTCACTTTGCGGTGATATGAAAATAATACCAGATGACAAGAATTTGGTTTACTATTCAAAAAATGATTGAGAACGTTTTGAATTCTTCATTTCGTTCATTTTGTAATCTGATTTATGGTCTTTTGGCAAATTAAACAAATTCTTTTAAGTGCCAGAGTATAACTGGACCAAACATTAGTTATATTAAAATATATTTAGAAAAATCAGAAAACGTAAAAAAAGGAAAACACATAAGTACTTATAGATTTTTGAGTTTTCAAGAATGTCAGCCATGACCTCCTGTGGCCGTTGAGTTGAGTTGAGTTAATCTGCGTTTGCAACATGAGACGACGGTGCAAAGTTTATTTGTATTTAGCCAGCAGTAAATAACATCAATTTAATACAATCGACGTGTAACCCCAAATGAGCCAAATTCTCGACGTCACTTCGTTCGATAAATAAAAAAAAGATTTTCCCCGTTAAACAAATGTGAAACGCACTTGGTGCTCAGGGCTCGCTGCGTTTTTTATGGAGATGAGTCTGCCCTGTCGTACTAATTAGGACTCTCATAAAACCAGAGGGTCCGCCGTCAATCAACGTAAGAGCTGAACTGAGTTATTGGCGACGAACGCCACCAATAACTCACTTTGGGTGTGCACAGTTTTATGGATGTGGCATATTCATTCACAAGATTCATTGTTTCACGAGATTCAGATTAAAAAAAAAATACTTTTTTATTGTTCATTTATCACGAAACCTTCGTAAATATAAGTGTATAACTCTATCTTTAGTTAATATCCATACAATTCAGTGATTCTTCCGCGATCCTTTAGCGATTGTTAAATTGATTGTTCAATATATTCTTTTAAATGGATTATAATATACTGGCTGCCTCGACAGACGTTGTCATGTCATAATTGTAGCATATGCTGTCAGTGTAACGTGTAATGATAGATTTTAGATTTGTGTAGAATATTCCGAACACATACCTATGTACATTTGGCCACGCCATATTATATGATGAATGAGCTTACATGGGATTGGGAAATTTATATTTATATAGATAGAAGATACATTTTATATATATATATATATATATATATATATATATATATGTATATATATTTTACAACAGCATCAGACCTCTAGAGAAATGCCATAAACGCCAATGATCAGAATAGAATACAGCAAACAATTTTTGGGAATACTTAACGTCATTTATCCAAACATTATATATTTTCTAACTAATTGACTTGTGCCTCTGCAGCCTGTCTACAGGCTCAGGTGTAAAGACACTCGTTTCTTTCTTGTGAATGTTAACCTATACACTTTTGGTTATAATTGTGTTTGAACTTATATTAAATTACTTTTCATAAATAGCTACGCGAAATGACTAAGTAGATTACTTAAGAACCGAATAAGGCCAGTACCGAATTAGCCACTAGGCTGACGCCTCCGCGGCCTAGAACCGCAAGAAAGGACAAAAATGTCATGTCGATCTATCTATATATATATAGGAAGGCAGGGCTCGGGCTGCAAGTAAATCCAGCTCTGCGAGAGGCCTAGTTTTATAGATGTAGATTACATTTTATCACATCCATAATTAGTGTGTGAATGTGTTAAAGTGCAACGGGTTGTTTATCAGTTCTTATCAGTGGCTGTGATGTCATCGAACTAGCTCTGAAGGTCGAATGTATTGGCGCATCACACGCCCGGCGTGTGCGGTCGTATTCATTGATCCGCCATTTTGATTTTCATCAATTCGCCGTAAGTGACAATTGTCATGGAATAGACGTGGTGTAATGGCGAAGAGTAATCCTCCCTCGAGCATGTAGAGAATGGCCAACTATGCAAGAAATATTATAGTGGACAAGCGTGCGCAGGCAGACACACTCTTTTTCCTCATGGAGTAGGATATGATATTTTGATAAGACGGCAAACGAAAGCAATTGGAGATTAAAAAGGCGCAGGGCCAACTTTACGTGCCTTTCGAGGATGGCGTAGATAAATAATATCGCCAAAATAACTAAAGAGGGGGTAACATTGGTACATTAGCAGTAAAAATATAGAAGGTTTATCCTTTAAATTCATAGGTCTTCATCATATTTCCCGCAGTGGACGGGTACGTCAAATTTGTTATACTGATATGTAGAAAGGCCCAGTCACGGTAATAAATGTAGGGAATAATAGGTCAGCAGGAGATCGGTCATCTTGGCGCTCACTGAAAGAGGCCTGCGTCCAGCAGTGGACCGACAAGGGCTGATAATGATGATGGTGATGATAGGTAATAAAATATTTTTGCTGTGGCTACTTACTCATTACACTAAAACAATTTTTTACGCATTTTATCGCGGTTTATTTATTTATTTTTATAGCTCGACGTTTCAGAAACTTTACAGCTACCATAGTCGTGGTAGGTCCATAACAATGGTGTTATTATAACTTGATGTTTTTTTTATTTAACGACGATATATTTCTTTATGCTGGTGACGGTTGGCAAATTATTGACTACCGAGCGATGCTACAAGATCTTACCAGCTCGATATTTGATCGAGTAGCTCGACAGTATCATAAAATAGGAATCGTAAACGCAATGATTTGCAAAAACACAAAATACGCCAACGCCATTATTTACGTATATTCTTATATATGAAACAAATTCCCCAGAAGCTATTTGTCTGTAAGTGTTGTATTTACTCAAAGTCATTTGGATGAATTTTCATGCGGTTTTCACACATAAAAAGAGCGATTCCTGTGGAACGTTTGAGTGTATAATTTGGCCCCTGTTATACACGAGCGATGACGGATCGTTAGCTAATCCTACGTCAAACTAATGTTATAAACGTGAAAGTTTGTATGCATGGATGTTTGTCACTCTTTCACGCAAAAACTACTCAGTGGCTTTTAACAAAACTTCACAATAGTATAGGTATAACACCTACACCAAAGAAATAAAACCTTTTGCACGTGGTTTTATCTACGCCACGCGGTGGAATCGCGGGTAACAGCTAGTTATGTTACAGTGCACAAACGTGTCAGCACTTTTATTCCCTTATCATCCTGTTTCTACGGATGGCAGGTCTGACACGGATAGAGATCAGTCGCAGGGCCAACAGCTCGACGTGTTCTCCGAGGCACGCGGCTGTGCGGCCGATTTCCTGACACCGGATTGTTATTAAAAAAAATCCATTATGACGTTTTGGTTAGGCCTAGAACTGGAACCCTCATGTCTGTGCGTACCACTACACAAGTCGCAATTATTATAACATTAACAGGCAGGTCTAAAAGTGTTAAACTTACGTTAAGTAGAAGAGCGAGTGAAGTTTTGGTCAAACGGGTTGTGATTTTCTTCAAATTACAGATATTTATCAACAACACGTAGACAGCTTGGTCGATTTACAAAAAATAATGCCGTAAGTTCATATTATAATGGAGATGGTCAACGAATAGCCCTTTAAATTATTATTTTTGTAATTATAATAAATAGTTTAAAACCTCTGTTATCTCTGTTATCTTCAGCAAGATAAAGATAATTTGCAGTCAATTTCAGAAGTTTAAAACAAGGGCATTTTCTGTGAAAGTTGTTGAGATAACTTTGTGAAGGTTCCGGTTTTAATTCAAACCCTTGAAGTGAGATTAAAGTTTATTTAAAGTGTAACATTTTTGTATTGCACTAAATTGTATTGTAGTAAGAGGTAATGCCATGCTGCTATGCAGTGGAATAGAGTGGTACGACCGGAGAGGTACCTCTCGCTCACATGACACCAACGTAAAGTTAGGTTTTCGGTGATGTGTTTCGTGGGGCCTGGAAGCAGCCGTTGGCCCATTGGGAAGGGAGGGCAATATGAGGGCAACGCAACAGCATAGTAATTATACGAATTCCCTTGGGTGGACATCGGTAGTCGTAAAAAGGCTCGGATTGCAAGTTTTCCCCCTACACTATAAAAAAAGAAAAAAAGTTGGTCAAATTATATTTGAAAAATGTACTCTAAATCTTATAGATACAATCAGTATCAGAGACTAGAGCTAACTAAGAATAGAGCTAGATTTCAACTCATATTCGCATGCCTTTTTTATATTATAAGGGGACAAACGAGAAATTAGAGTTATTTGATGACTGACAGACACTTTATTGCTGTAGAGATGTCTTCCCCCTTTCCCTCTATCCTGCACCACCACAAGCTATACGAAACACGACATCATAGCCCTCATTTTACGTTAGCAATACAAAGTTATGTTAGCACGTAAGCAAGAGGAGTCTCCTCAGCTGTGCCAGCCAAATTCGGCTGCAATCTAACATGCACTATCGCTTGCCTGCAGTACGCATTTTTGTTTTTTAGAATAGGGGGCAAAAAACTAAAGGCAACAATCGATTTTTGACGACTACTGGCGCCCATAGACATCCGTGGGGGCCATCCTACCTCTTCCATAACAAACAATTCACTTGTTAAATTCGCTAACGCCATTAAAGAAAAATGCTATAAATATGTCAAAATTAGAGCTCTCATCCAAGTTTTTAGTGTTTTTTTTTTTGCATTGCAAATCAGGTTCCTTTATTCTAACGCGCACGAAGGCTTGAAATTTTGAACTATAAACAGAAATAATATTTTACAATATCGATTTTTCAATTACCAATTAAAATTAGCTAAAGTTACTGAAATGAGTGCATGACAAAAAAGGAAATACTGGTGGTCCTGAAAATCGTGTTAGGGATTTCAGCCCTAACCTAAGCCGAGGACTCACTTTCTTGTGAGACGCGCTGATTTGTATTTTTAATTTATGTTTTTATTTTGATTATTTCCGTTTTTTTAGTTTTTTTTTGTACTTTTCTTTTTTGTGTGTAAGTTTAATATTCATGTTGTGTAGTGTACTCTTACAAATAAATAGTTTATTAAAATCGAGCGAAAAATTAATTGAAGGAGTTATCTCATAAGAGATAATTATAATTAATAATTTCTTATGAGATAATAGATATCGATAAATATAGATACGAAATTAATTAATTCACTATTTTTATATTACTTATATAGGCATAAATGTGAATTATAAAAAATGTTATCGACATATCAATAAATGTTGAGTGTTGCGTATCTGCAAACGAATTAGTTATTCATTGTTTTCCAAGTACATGTAGAGAACGTTTTTTTGTCATGCTGTTGATAAATTGCTAACAACACGTACTAGTTATATAGATTCAAACCATAAATGGTAGCCATGTTGAAATGTAAAGACGTACTCTTTACGTTTTATTCATAAGACAAAGGTATTAAAGAACAAACAGCCACAAAATATATATTATTTATAATATAGTTTTTTTTTTTTCGTTTTGATGGTCATTTGGACACAATATATATGTATATATGTTTGCT
>JAFELO010000705.1:412022-436074 GCA_017140195.1 Eumaeus atala
CAGCCTAAAACGCGGTCCTCTATGTCGAAGGAGAAAGCAAAAGTGGTTTTCTACTTATCTCTTATTTTTCATTCATTTCTCCCGGACACTCCCAGACATAGCCTGCCTATGGCCTCATTACTCATATATATTATATCTATGAGTATACATATGCATACCAAGCCATACACGATTAACTCAAAAACGTGCGTTTTTGAGTTAATCGTGTATGTAGTGACAAGTTTTATTGTCATCTATCAATAAAATGACATTACCACGAAGAAATTCCTTAAAAAAAATTGTTAAAACTCTGAACACTTTTTATAGTAGACGCAAAAAGTGTATCAGGTATTTTATGACGTGTGCTGAAGTGATAATAACAAATATAAATTCTTGAAAGTGATTAAGCAAAAACCCGTCAGTGTGCACGGTCTACTTGGTGTCGAGTGATTTTAACACGTAATAAACAGCAAAAACCCGCGTTTATTCAGCTAATTGTATGACTTAAATAATTACAAGTTTCGTGTAGCTATTTATTACCTTATAGTTTATACCTAAGTATTATTCATAATAAGACTGCGGCAGAAAAATCAACAATTGGATGTTTGTGAAATATGTGCATGCACTTCCTACATATGTGCTATATTATACGATTATATGTATATATCATATAACATATTGCATAGGGCCTAAAGGGTTAAGAGCCGTTGTTAAGTTTCGTCCATTAGATGACATCTTCAATATTTACATTATATTATAAAAATATGATGTAAATAATAGATGGTTGACAATATAACATCTGGCGCCATTTGGTGACCAACGCCCATTGTCATCCGTATATGTATATTTCTTCTTTATGGGACTTCATCACCCAACAGACGGCTGGACAAACCATCAGATCTAAATCGGTATCATGTGAGACAGAAGTATTTCCATGATCGTGACTGCCCAGTACGAATGTAACTGTAAAACTGTAAGATTTTTTGAAAATCTTTTTTTAGGTTTTTTGTTGATAGATGCCAAGATTTATTCACATTATGCTCTGTTGTCTACGATAAAATATAATTCTATAATAATTACGGTTATCTCTTTTGAAAAGGCGAGGGCAGGCGGGTCGATTTTGAAGAGTTCTTCAGGCTAATTCAGGGATCGGAGGACCGGCATGGTTTTTGAAGAGCCAGGTTTGAATTGGCTTGTTCAATTCGTACAAAACATTCATGATCGAATAAAGCGGGAAATTCGCGACGTTCATATTTTTATTTCGGTTTTTAAATATTAAATAAAGTTTAAAAAGTAGATACGTTCATAACAAGAATAGTTTAGCATAAAAGACAATAATGGAGGCACCATAAATACCTAATTAAATTGTATATTTGGTAAATCATAAATCTATTTATAAAATATCATGTCGTGACGTTTGTAATAATCTACGTAACTTTGACTAATTTAAAGTATAGACTATACATATTTCATTTCGATTAAAAAACTAAAACTTTTTGAAATCACACAACAACACGTGTAAATATAAATTATCAGCTCCGAAGTTTCCTTTTATTTTAATGTATATAAAGAGGAAAAGGCGAGATAGCGAGATTATTCGTTTTGTCGCTCACTAGCCTCCTCTGCAGGTAATATATAAAAAACTTGATTGCTGATGATAATGATAGACCTGGGCGTATAATTAACATCAGCGAACAAGTTTTTGAAGTTGATATAATCAACTTGGTAAGTTGGTAAATACAATTTTTTAGAAGCTACACCGAATTTGAAATTGGAGAAAGACGACTGCATAGATGTTATTAAATATATCTTCTTTGTGTTATTAATACTCTCTAAAGTGTTACTACATTTAATTATTAGGTTTAATCAGATATAACAAAACCAGGTAATTTAGTTTCCCATAAAAGACAATTTAAGTACATAAACAAGTAGCTACAAAAATGCTTACATTTTTTTTTATTTCTGAGCCGGCGGGATATCTTAGCAGACAGATAATTAATTAATCCCAGTTGAAAGAGTACACTTTACATATATTTTCATGTAGATAATTTAGCAATTATTGTTAAGTGCCCACGTCGGTGGTTTGACAGCTGATAAATGCCTACATGGGACATAGTGATTAGGGTTAATAAAATTCTGATCATTACTATGTGTCTTTTTTCATTTTGGTCATGGGCTTGTGTCTATGGGCGCGTGTTGGACGTCAGTAATTCCTTTTATCCTAAAAACATCCTCTTTAAATATCTGTCATAATGTTTAATATAAAACAAACATTATGCATTGAACATTTTGTCTCGATAGACTAAAAGAAATCCTTAAAAAATAATAAATAAACATGAAAAAAATTACAGAAACAATTATATGTTATGGAAAACTGATTTCTATATTGTGTTAACATTTTTACACCTAATATGTAGTGGGCAAATAGCTTAACAAGCAGGCTCCTATATATGGTCGGATATATTTCATTTCTACACTTTCTATGTGTGCATATAGTAAAGCTGAAGTGTTTGTTATTTTAACGCGCCAATCTCCAGAACTACAAGTGTGATAAACTTTTTTTTGTGTGATAGCCACATTCACGGGGAAGGATCGTGTCGCTACGACCAATAGGACCAATAGGACGTGCGCAGGTGAATCTGCGAGGGGCTGCTAGTATTTATAAAAATAAATAGTTATTTTAATTATTTAAAACAAATAAGTGTATTTGTGTTTAGGTCATTTATATATTGCTAAGTGAAGTCTTAACGTTCTTATTTTATAATTTATATTTTTATTCTTGCTTTTTTCAGCTGCTAAGTGGGCTAAGTCCAATTGGATACTATTATAAGTGGAACTCTTTTCAATCATTTGTACACCGAAGCCAAGTGTGGCTGCTCCGAATAAGCTACTCCCGCACGCGTTTGAAAGTGGGATCGTTGGTCCTGAAGAGACTCCTTTAATAACTATATTTCTGCCTGATGTTTGACTGTCTGTTGACTCTTCTCTTAGGTTATACTATATTATTTATCACTAAGGTAATAAAAAATGAATATATATCTAAGATAGGTATAGGAACCTATCACGTTTAGATGCTATATCGACAGTAAATAATGTAAGTTTTCTTTGATAGGTACTAATGTTATAAACGCACAAGTTTAATGTTCTTTGACGTTTGACAACTGAATTGATTTATACAAAAATCAGCTATAGATTATAAAATAATATAATTTAGCTTTGTTTATTGATGTCTTAAGTTTACGCGAAGGTTAGTCATTACAATAAGACTACTTTTACAGTCCACTCGTGGCCATGGTTGCTGTAAAGCTTCTGAAACGTCGGGCTAGATAAATAATCAAATAAACCGCAATAAAATCCGTAAAAGAAGTTTTATTGTAATTAGCTTTGCATTCTAAAAAAACAATGGCCTCTTTGGCATTCTTCTGGCAGGTGAAGCCGCCTGGCACAATTAGTGAAATAGAACTGAACAAAGCAATTCCGCCTTTCCCATTACGGTTTGCAAAACGGTTTAAACGTGGGCATCAATAATATTATAAACACATATCAGTTACATAAAACCAATGGCCTATATAATTACTCGGTAATACGCACAGAGACTTTCCAATTTAGTTAACTAATAGTTTACCTAACCATGTGCAAAATTTGTAGCGTTTAATGTTAAATTGATAGTCAATTACGAACCGGCGCATTATCTATGGACGGCGGACATGTTTTATTGGCAGGGACATAATGTGATTACTAGGAAGTCGCTTAATCTATTAAAATACACAAATGTACTGCAAAATTAGGCCATTTCTGAGTAGTTTCAGACTTCAGACCCTCGACGGTGTTGCGTGGAGATATTTAGAAGAGAGCGCAATAATGGAGGCAGTTTTCTTTTGTCAATCTCTCCTTGAAGGGGTTTAAGTATGGCCCCGCAAGGCAAGGATTTAGTGCCAGTTTTTTTTAAATTTAACTAACTCTCAGTTATTAGAAGTTTAACTACCACAAGGTTTGATTCTTAACTCTCTTTATGGTATAAATGCATTCTAAATTGAATCGGTGAAACTACGGCACCATACACCAACCGCTTAGTAGATCAGTATGTAAATACTCTGAGTGCGAATATGAAATTGCACTACCATTACGGACGGTATCACAGGTTCCAATTACTATTTAGATTACCTAACTAGAAACATATGCCAAATCAATGCATTTATGTGGGAGTCAGTCATACCAGAGGCAAGCGAAAATTTCACATACCTGTGTGTGTGTGTGTGTGTGTGTTTACCGTCAGTACCGCGGACTGAACCTGGCATTAGACTTTTACGACGTAGTGGGCGTTTGTTCGGACACAAGAAGTATGTCCTAGTGTGAACGGTAAAGAGCTTAGTGTGCAACTTTTGTGTCGCAATTTCTGAGTAAGTTAACCATTACAAATTTATTACCAATACAAAATATATTTCACTTTACCCAGCCTATTTCACCTGCTTTGATAAAATATCAATTGTGAGATTGTAGTGTTTATTCAGTTCAACGATTACTCATTGATTTGACTTGTGTATGTTTCAACAAGAATCATTATACACATTCCAATTAATCATGATGATTAATATAACAATATTACTTAGGTATTTTTAAAAATTATGATTTATATTTTATTCTTACAGAATATGCTATATGCTTGTTCTAGAATTACACAATAGGCTGAATGTAAAGATACCATTTGTTGGGTATTTAACAAGATTTATTGTTTGTTGGATTTCCACAATATCCACTTTGGAATACTCATAATATTTATTTTAAGGACTTATTTTTTATGATTCATGTTATTTAACAAAGACCATGAGAATTTGTCCTATCTGGTGCCGGGATGAACTTCCGTATAGTATTTTGGAAGGCGCAGGGTATTATTTATTCTTCGTGAATATATTTCGGCCCAGCTTCATTATAACTTTTATACAGTCAACTAACTTAATGATACTTAATTCTTACAATTAACTAAATGCATGATGCATTAATTGTATATAACTGTAATTTGTTTGTATATACAAATAATTGTAATTTAAGTTGCTAATAGGATAACCGAAATTTTAATGCGAACTCAGGAAAATGACCCTAAGTATTGGGTAAAAAATAAATGCAGGTATCTATACTATTTAAAATTTCCATACGTATCTGAACTCTATTTACTCTATGGTATGCGTTTAAACGCACAGAACGTACGCATAACGCACAACAAGTAACGATTAAACGTAAAAAATAAATTAAACAGATATAACAGGTACATGGATTGTTATCAAATGCATCAAGAATTCTTGTGGAAGAAAAGTATGGCAGTTCTTTGTATTTTACGCACTGATCGTAACATATTTTAAAATTGTATCCTAACAGAATATTACATGAATTAATGAAGCAGTCGATGCATTTTCAACTAATAGACGGCATTTAAATAAACGTACCTATATAAATACATGTTAAATAATACAGGAATACCTCACATTCCGGGTAGCTACGTTTTTAGCCGGGTAATAACAGATCGGCCATTACTTACAGCGTCATGTAATAGACGTACCAACGCGTACATTTATTTAATATGCGTTTAATTGGCTAATACTACGCCTGTCTCTATCATTTGTAAAGCAGAATGTGTTTTAAGTGTATGAGTTGACTTTCTGTGTTGTCATATGGGTAATTGCTTTTGTAGTTATATCTAATTCTTTTTGATGAATTTTGAACTGAAAACTTCTATAGCATTAGGCAGGGTTAAACATTATGAGTCGCGTCAGCAAACATGCTATACGCAGCACGTAGCACCTGGCGTAGCCGCTATACGCTACATGCTGCCACGTGTGCTACGTATAGCATTATAAGATACTTCAAGTTTTCACTTTTTTTTTTCTTTGACTGCTATATGCTGACGGCAGGTCCAGTGGAGCTTCATCGGTTACTACAAGACACGTCGGGCGACGGTGGTTTGAGTTTTCACTTCCATCGGCAGTCTTCGACTTCCTGTTGCCTTTTTATATTTTGCAGTTTATAGCGAGAAATTAACAGGGTGAAGTCAGATACACGTGCCCGTGCCGATCGATTGCGATGTCAAGTTAGCAGCAAAACCTTCGATGTGGTGATATCATTACAACCTATTACACATATTTCACTGCCTACTCGTGTTCATATATTAGTATAAGTTGGTGGTTTATACAACAAAGTAGTGTAGGTACCTAAAAATAATGTTTATAATTTGTTATCATTGTGCTTCGATACTTGAAACATAAGTTTTTATCCTTATCGGTATAATGAATACCCAATAGGTATGAATAAATATAAATAATAACAAAAAAATCTATTGCAATTTATTTTTTAAATTATTTTTAGTAGTTTTTCGTTAAAATATTTTGACGGACCTGTCATTGTTAAGGATGCTTAGATCTTATCTCTGATAAGATCTAAGCATCCTTAACAATCGTTTGGTGGATAAGTTATACAATATAAATTTGTGCCAAAAATATCTATGCATATTTCATCATCATCATTAATATCAAACACATTTTGTAAGGTATTCACCGAAAACCAATAAATTTAACTATGTGACCAGAAACACATATGAATCTTTAAATTACATTATTTTAAATCTAATTTATTCGACTAGGTACTGACACCAAACAATTCATACCCAATACGACCGGCAAGGAAAATATGACTATATTATATTATAGCTAGCGTACATGTAAACTTAACTTGTTGTTAAATATAATTTATTGTGCACACAATAATTGTAAGAAACAAATGAATTTATAACATTTAACACACATAATTATAACGCTCAAATACTGCAGTGAGGTATGTGATGGGTGTACGCATTGTCTGGGTTTGAAATCCCGTATTGATATTTTGAACCGAATTCCGTAAAAGAATTCTAACTGTACATATGATATCGGATTTCTCTGAGATTTCAAATAGCCTACAAAGTACATTAATAAATCAAATGTAACGTTGTATACAATATACCTTCAACATGTTACATTTTATTTGCTATTTATGTTGCGTTACATCACGGCGATAACTTACAATGTTGCTCGAGTCACGAACACAAACAATTATCACAAAATTTATTGATTTCCAACGCAAACAAATATTCAATCAAAATAAAATGGCGCCCACCTACGTGCTCTTGTTATCAGTCAAGCGTTCTTTTTTTAAATAATTTGTGACTTTATCGCGCATAATATTTTGCCACTATGCAAATTTATTATGGTCTTTAAGACACTAATTTGTACGAAAACTGAGGTATATTTTATATGACTTGAGCTTTAAAGTCGAAGAAAAAGATAAAATGAGCGAAGCTAAAATATGAAATAAATTTAAACATGTCTAAAAATTTTCTAGTTTGAGTTTGTGCAGTGCCAGTATATAAATTGACGATAGAAATTTCTCTCTAAAAATTTAATAAAGTTAATTAGATACCTAAGACGCAAGTCGTACATTTAATTTAAATAACGGGTATTAGCCTCTAACGCCTCGTGAACAAATATATCTTAAGTAATAGTAATAGATAGTTATTAATATAGAGATTGTAAAATTGTCTGATAATGCTTACTTATAAACACGAATGCTTTTTTGCAATTGCTAGCTAATTGTGGCAATTGTTTTCTTGGGTTAATATTTTCGACGTTTTTCTTAATATCTCTCATAAAAAAAAGACGGGCATCACAAGAATAAAACTCGACTTAACATTTCTCTACCTAATAATAATATTTACAGGAATTACACATGCAAATTGCAATATGCCTACTCATATTGGCCTAGTTATTTAAGAATAGTTCAAGTTAGATATGTATGATAATGAACTGTATATAATTTGCAGATAAAACCACGTATAGAAGTTATTATTTCTATAGCCTATGTGAAATTCTGATGTATTTTATTGTAAAGTTTCATTAAAATCCATTAAGTAACTTCACTTGAAAGAGTAACAAATATCCATCCACACGTACAAACTTACGCGTTTATAATATTAGTATAATGCATAAGTTCACAACATGCCGAAAAGTAGATAACAATAAAATTTAAATCGCAAAGGCATTTAAGAACCATGAATTTAATAGTACAAAAAGAAGGAAAAGAAACATTGGAAGTTCGAATTTTTAAGCTTTAAAAGGGTAGAACCAAGTCACCTGGCGCCTCAATTCGTACAATTTTACATCAAAACTGTTTTCCTTTTTCAAATTTTACCCGCCCTTTGATGTTTCAAGTGTCGCCCGGTTTTGGAGTTTATCGCCCCTCGTTCAATCTAACAGAATACCGTATCTTATTTGTCACTATTTAAAGACACAAGTTCAACTTTCTTTCAAATTGATTACAAACTTTTTATTAGTTTACCCGAATTTAGAATGCCGCGTTTTTTATCTTTTATATTTTCAAATAATAAACATCTATGGAACTGATATAAATGTTAATAGACATTAAAAATTATTACAAATTTAGTGTTGCTAGTAGCAAAGATATTTTTTATTGACCATTTAATATAACACGATTAAGTCCGGTTTACAGTATAAATATATGAATAATAATCGTTAAGGCTTAAAACAAAGAACTAAGTCCGTGACTTCAGTATGCTGTACATTTTTTTTTACATTACAGGGTCACAAATGAGCAGCCGGGAGTCTTCTGATGACTAATGACGCCCATAAACAACTGTATAATTGCCATACAGGTGCGCTGTCCGTCCTTCATCTCACTTAAAATATTTTCTCTCTTTTCTAAAGGGCCACTGGATATCTACATACCGCACGAAACGTGACAGCGAAGTTACGGCGGTATCATGTGAACGAGAAGTGCCTGCCGGCCCTATTCGGCTGTAATGCAGTATGGCTCTATGTCTTGCTAAATTTACTTCAATTAAACAATAAAAATAAAATTAAGTTAGACAAAGTAGTTTAATGGTAGTACCGCGGGGCACTTCTAATAAAAAACTATTCTCATCTTCTTATATATGAAACAAGGTCTCCGAAAGATGTCTGTTTGTATGTGATCGATTTCCACAAAATTTTATAAAAAGATTTTCGTGCGGTGCTCTCTCGTGGATGGAGCGATACCCGTGGAAGGTTTTAGTGCAAAATATGCCCCTGTTATTTACGGGCAATGCCGGGACGGAACGCTAGTGAAAAGATAAAATAAAAAGAAGAGCATCTGCATTTTCAGTGGTGATTTCTAATACTTATATGTATGCGAGCAGTAGGTATTTAAATATTGTTAAGAAGGTAATCCAAATTAATTGAAAAAGTCGTGTTCTTCTCGTATGATAGTTACATATATACTAAATTTGAAGCACGTGAGTAACTAAGTAGGTTGGTAGTAATTAGGCATATCAGTAACATTAAAAATGAATTTTACGAATACGGTTTCGATATGTTCTAAGCTTGTAACAAAGCTGCTTGGTTTTCTAGCCCCATCTGTTTGCGTCGGTACCTTGTGTGTATTTATATACATATATGTATATATATACGACTATGGATGGTAAGCAATTATGCAAATATGCAAATTCATATCAGTCTGAAGCAATAAATAATTCTTCTGGAATATGTAAACAATTCTTCTACATGTAGTAAATATGTGCTTACATTGCGCATAAAATATATCTAGTGCGTACAATAATACGAGTAGGTAATGACATGAAGGAGAATGTTGTCTTATGTGTAAATTCATTATGTTTTTACCAATATTGTAGGTAATTAGGTTAGGTGACATATTTCTTTGAAGCCTAGATAATAATTGAAATCTGCCACGTACCCGATGTTACCAATAACATTTTTATGTTTTGTGTTCAGTATAAAATGAATCAAAATTTTTAGGCCCTACATGTTACGTTACGATTTTTTGAAAGTTTCACGATGAAAAATAATGTAGAGCTTAGCAACAAACAAAGTAACTCATACATAATAAAAAAATAACACTTAAAGATTATTCAATTTCATATTATTTAATCAACTGCTGGTTAACAAACCAGCGGTTGGAGCATTTTGTGACGACACCAATAAACATCCGCACAATTGCTACTCCAATGTGTAACCCTCTTTCTCTCTCAAACGGCACAGTATTGTGACAGATAGCCACCTCCCCGGTCGCGTCCCAATTCGTCTACAACGCGGCTTGGCACTTTTTAAAACTCATTTGATTTTTTTAAGTTAATTTCATATTTACAGGACACAAATAATGTCTTAATTTAATTTAAAAGTAATAGTTTTGGGTGGATACTATAACATTTTAATAATGATTTAAGGAATATTATTATCTTTTAGGTTATAAATACTTTATTGGTTCTAACTATTACTAAACATTACTAATAAAGAACATATCCCAACGTTTATGTACTTTAATAAGTTAGCACACTACTAGGTGCCTATTACCGGTATACCTCCTTGTAGCTGTATATAATGAACATTATAGCTATCGTTTATATTTTACGGAATGGCAACTGTGCCTATAAAATAATAATTGAAAATATAAGTTCGTACTCAATGTAAGTTAAGAGACGTTGCTGAGTAGATTTAATTGTTATTGTAAATATTGTTATTAAAAATATACACAAGTTTGCTATTTAAATATTTCACGTAAGCACTCTAAGTAGGGTGTAATATTAACTCAGTGTTCGCCTACGGTTATTATCTTTCGATAGTTTATCTACAAACTCTATATTTTTTATTTTGATGTATGTTATTGTGAACTGTGCAGTATAAGTTAAATAACATTACAAGCTCATTATAAAAATATACGGAGTTTAACAAAAGCGTGTGCATTGCGTTTAGTTTTGCAATTTTTTTCTGCGTTCCATCATTTTATCGGCCGACGGCTGTTAGTTATTAGCGAAAAATGCGCCTAAAGCAAATATATCAAGGCTTTGACAGCTTAATTATGATCGAAATATAATTATCAACAAATATACTGTATTATTAAATATAAATAACGGTTACAAGTGTAATAATTACGCTTATTTTGATTATAGTTAATGTGTTGTGAGTAACTTATCTGAGAGTAGTGTGTTCCTATTAGTTGTTTCAAGATTAAGCCACTAGACATAATCCACGTATGTGATAAGTTACGATAATTAAGTGGAAATATACGGCAAATCTAATGAGCCTACACAAGTTAATGTACATCTATCACGACTGGTTTTCATCAGGGAACCGTCTCTTCGCTCACTATACACACTTGTTTAACTTTTCGCAAACTCCACCTTTGTAGAGTCCTAACTATTTTGTAAACAAAGGCTTTCGACTCAGTTGTTATACACACGCGTTACTTACCGCACACGGGCACAACACATACACTACACATATCACAGAGCGAGTGGCACTGGTACTGACCTGCCACTCTTGGTGATCACCATCTCGGTGCCGAGCTTGTGGAACTTCTCCCAGAGGTCCTTGCCCTCTAGCGTGACTTTGGGGTCGTCGATGACGCCGTCGTCATCCGGAGGTAGGTACGGAGGCGGCTTGAGCAGCGGACAGGGCGCGGACAGCGCGGCGGCCGCTAGCGCCGCTGGCAGGTATTGCGGCGGCGGCAGTGCGCTCGTCAGCAGCGCCGACACCGAGAAGTCCGGCCGCGGTGCCAGCAACGGGAAGGCTTCCCGGTCCGCGCCCTCGAAGCGCATGCCCGCGCCGGGGGCCCACGAGCGCTCCACGGCAGTTCGCTCAGGCGCGGCGCATCACTCGTCACGCTCGCGCGGCAGGCGTCACACGACTGGCCGCGGCGCCTGGCGCGACACCCCTCCCGCGGTCCAATGGCGCGCGGCCCGCCCCCGGCGGGCGGGGCAGGCGCCGCGAGCCTTGTTTTTTCGTCGCGCCGAGGTGTCCGCCGCCGCCACACCTCGCCGCCCGCTGGCTCGGCGCGGCGCGGCGAGCGGCGAGCTAATCCGGTTAAGGCGACGAATACGCGTCCGATTTCATGTCGGTTTGTCTGATCAGACTAACCACCAGTCGGAAGGACAAACAGCAGTCGAAACGTTATAGTATTACTACTTTGTTTGAAGAGATACTAGTCCGTTTGTTTTGTATCAGATATCGCTTGTTTACTAACTATGAGCTAAAGATATAAAATTGACAGTTTTTATGAGATGGTATGATTATGCAGTCTGGTACAAAATCGGACGTGTATTCAAAGCCTAAAGAGACGCGGAGGCGATCCGCGATCGCCGCCTCTTTCTAATTGGACACGTTTCCGCTCGTCAATTGAGCTCGTTTATGAGCGATCTTTGTGCCTGGCCCGGGGCTCGAGTGGGCACCGATCTATGACTTAAGTCGTAGTGACTTAGCCGCCACACTTTCGTCTCTGTCTTGGATGACTTATCGCCTACGCATGAAATTTGTTTAGCTCTAAATCTCCTCCGAGGCAAATAGAGATAGGAAACAACGGATCCAATCGTTCTATAATTGTTAATACATCCGCGTGTAGGTGAGTATATCTTTAATATTTTCGGCGGACTTGGCTGGTATCTATATATATAATATTTTCGGCTGAGCTGGCTGATATCTTTCCGGTGGTATTTATATCAAATGTATTCATCTCATTATTTTTAAAATCTAAATTGATAATATACTACCTACTTATTATTCATATAATAATTTTAATTTAATAGCTATGTGAATATTGCCGATATAGACTATGGTATCACATAGACTATCAAAGAAAATATTACAAAATATATATATAATTAATATTCGATGGCTGACACGTCGAAGCTAAAGAAGGCTTGCTCTAAGAGATATTGATCGTCATAGCGAAAAGTTAACATCTATATATGATACTAATGTACTTGTCGTATGTACACATTGTTCAGGCTTAGAGTATAACTAAGTACGAGTCGGCATGTACTAGGCTGCACCTCATTCTGCAGTCGTTTCCGTTACGGTAGCATCATTGGTAAGTTACAATAGCCTCTCCTAAAGTAGAGTAGCTTGACATTGGCGTACAAAAATATATTTGTAACACACTTTCCGACCACCGTCTGGCTCTGTTGGTCACGTGGCGCTCAGGCCGCGTGTTACGCCAGCGGTCGCGGCTTCGAATCCCGCCTGGGCCATGGATGTTTATATAATACGTATTATATGTATGAAATATATTTCCGTTATCTAGTATCTGTAATACAAGTACTTACGGTGCTTACCATAGGTTTAGGCCAACGTGGTGTGAAAGTCCTCAGATATTATTCTTATTTTTATAATTATAAAACTCTTCAACATGTAAAACTTCTTAGATTTATAAAAATCATAAATATATTTCCATTGTCAAGTAGGTACCTGTAACACAAGTTCTTATGGTACCTACTAAGTCAAAATAAGCACTAGGCTAGGCTAACGTGGTGTGATGAGAGATGATGAGATCTATATGTCATATAATTTTAGATGAGAATTTTTGAAATTTAGCTTTTTTTCTTATGTTTGTTGTTTAGCATGTTGTAGTACCTGTGTATCGCCAAGTTCGTCGATTTTTCGTGTTGTTATTTTTGATAAAATTACTAAGTAAGAATAAAGTAAGAGGTAGGTAGCGTCATGTTGCATTGCATCGGAATGGATCGGCACGACCAATGAGGTACCTCACGCTCACATGATACCGGCGCAAAGAGACATCTTGGTGTCGCATTTTGTGTGGTTTGTGAGTAGTCGGTGACTCATTGACAGGAGGTGGAAAGTAAGGCAATACATCGGCATGGCTATTTTGTGTATTTCATAGGCGTCGGTAGTCGGAAAGCGCTCCGATTGGCCTACTATAAAAAAGGTGAAAAGGTAGTCAGCTAAGATCCAAAGCAAAGGTCATTTAGCCAAAGTATTGATATACCTACAAAAGTACCAGTAGGCTTACCTAATAAAGGGGATGAAAGTTTAAATATGTATGAATTGTATATCACCTTGGCAAATATAAAATGTTATTTATTAAAATAATAGAATAACTGAATATATTTTTTCTAGTCCTATATGTGTCGGTTAATTTATATTATAGAGGGAGGGGCGGGGGGGGGGGGGCAAACGTACAATCGTAACATTGTCACGCCTTCTGACGCACTGAACATTCACATTATTCCCCGGTAGATACGGCTGAATTCGGTTGTAATGCAACATTGCAATACCTGACAAACCGACACGATAGAAACAAATCTCTTTCCATTTTGCCACTCAACACGCGACGGACAAAGCCGAAGACGGACAAAGCTTAGCGACATCATAAACTAACATAATTGACTTTTCTTATAGCTACTAGCGAGGAGTTTAATACTCTTGTATAGAATAGGGGAGCTAACGAGAAATCTCCGCCTTTTTACGACTACCGACGCCTATGAACATGCACATAATTACTATGCCTATACGTTGCCCTCCTTCCACCCCCAATGGCCCACCGGCTACTCACAAGCCGTACATTACGCTACACGGAACGTGTCACTTTACGGCGGTATTATGTGAGCGAGTGGTACCTCCCCGGTCGTGCCGGCCTAATTCCGTGGCACAGGAGGATGTAGTGTCATAGATTATGCATGGCTCTACCATGCATAGTGGTATGCGCATGGCCGTGCCGCATTGGATTGTCCAGGATCGGAGGCTCGTCGCTAGCTGTGCTATCGGCTTGTGCGCTTTCCCAATTGAACCAGTAACCCATTGAAGGGGCGGATGGAGTTGTTTCTAAACATTATTTGTTGGGGCTTTTATATTTGATGTTAAAGAGGTGTTGCCCACTTCCGTATAACATCACCACAGCCATCAAAATGCTACGATAGCTCTTTGCCCTCTTACAATTAAAACAAAACTAAAACTCTATCAGCAAATGAACATTTAAAGACTTTACCTACTATAGTGGGGTGGCCTGTGACGTTATTGTGGAGGTTCCCACTTTACCACAGAGCACGCATTGTTGACCAAATCATGCATATGGGAACTTTTTACAAATTCATCTAGATGGGAAAAGGTTAACCAGAACTCGAACACTTTTAGTTGGTACGCTACCAACTTTTCAGTTTGACATCGATGAAATTACTCTATAAGTTATTTTATAAAGTTTACCGACACCCATAGATATCCGTACAATTGTACCGTCCTATCCGCTCCAATAGGATGTGAGCCGTGATGTTCATGAAATTACAAACTCTACAAAAATATATTTGAAAGTTATTATTTCCGATGAAGAGGTACAATTTTTGTCCAGACTTATTTTACATCAGAACTCAATGTATACCAATATTGAAAAATAAATCTCGGGAACTACCAGTAGTTGGCGCCAGCGCCTGTTGAAGGATTCTGTTTGTGTTCAGTAGTACATTTGTCGAGGTAGGCTAAAAGCTATACGCCCTGGCGCGGCGACTAACAGGGCCGGAGTCACAGCAGACCCTACTTATAGAGTCAATAGTAATGACCAAGTATGTTCACTAGTCGACACGCGAAGGTGCGGCTGTCGCTTTGCGCCGACATCATGTGCGGCCCAATTCAGCTGCAATGCAGCACGAGACTACCTCTTACTAATTATATAACAATAACATCGAAAGTAATGTCTGAACGCCTATAGGTAGCTACATCCATTCATAATCGTCAGTCTTTCTCCATTCACTGCATCTTGGTACCTCTCCCTCACATAATACCGACGCAAAAGGGTGGTATTTTGTCGCGTTTTTGCGGTTTGAGGAGGGAAGAAATAAGAGCCCCACCATGGTTCAGGCCCTGTCTTGGCGATGGGGCTCAATAGCCTGAGGTGAGTCGAGAAAACCTTGGGCGAGGCCAATTAAGCCGAAGAGGCTGCTCTATGCTCTCTTGTAAGACGAGGGGAGTAAAGGTCAGGAGGTGGAGCCGCTCTTTTTACACCTCTTTTAAGAAGAGGGGACAAAAGAGCAAAAGGAAGCGGCGTATATTGCACGGGGCACGGGGTGAGGATGGGAACCTCACCCCATTGCACTGTCCCAATGTTAGTGGGGTTGTCCTTTGGTGCACGACATCCCTATCTATGGAGGTGGCGTCGGCCCTTACGGGGCTGACTAGTTGTCGAGGTGCCTTGATGATTTGTTGTTCCGGGGCACCTCACCAAGGGCGGCACTGATGGCACTCGTTGGTTTTTGTGGGTATTCGGCACTATCATGTGCCGCGAGCCCCACACACCACTGGACCCCACCCAGGGCCAGTGATAGCGCGTAAATGTGTTTCCCCGCGTCAAAAAAAAAGGGAAGAAATAAGGGCAACACAATGTACATACTCATTGTGCTGGTGTCGATGTGCGTCGATAGTTATGAAAAGGCTCCGGCCGCTCGTATGCCTAAACTATGTAGTATTTGTATATGCACAAAGTATGTATAAAAACATCATCTTTTTATCGTCAGTATTTTCTGTATCTTTGTACGTACAATTTGGAAAACACTAAGCGCTTCATCTATTGAATGCGGAGATTCTTGCGTTGTATTTGAAAAGAGTACCAAAGACATCCCCGCAATTATTGATACATTTAATAATCAATTCTGCGAAATATTAGACAGCTGATAAAATTCAATATGGATGCCACTGAGTGATTATATCTGTCATGGCGCTTATTTAGTAACATGACACCGTCGGCTGACATTTCAGAAAATGAATATATATGTGGTCCGCTACATCTTTAATCATTTATCATTACGTTTGAATAATTTATGAGCGTCGGACTTGTATTGAGACGTACATACCACGTTATGTCGAAATTACGAATGCCGCGAATAGTTTGTACTTCGAACGCGCCATCTATCGGGGAGTGGCGCGTCGCAATGTCTGAAATCATTGCATGCACATTGTTGCGTGCATTCATGTTAAAGCAATCATTGTTTTTTTTTAATTAAAATCAAATAGATATATTGTTTTTTTTATAATTAAAATCATAATAAAATTGATGTGTCCGTCTGTGTACAGGTGATTATAAGCTATTCTTCATATTTAAGCCATTGTAGCGTGGGTGGCCCTTGGTATGGACAAATGATTTTCTTCGGAACGATCTGTTTCCGGCCTTTTGCTGCAGCCATCGGGTCACCCTCTCAGTGGGTAACCGTTTAGGTATTCTGCCCTCGACTATTCTTAAGGCATGTCACGCCTATCATAGAAAGAAGAGATCTCATTAATATTATAAATGTGAAATTTTGTATGTCCGTTTGTAATTTATTCACGCAAAATCCTTTAATGAACGGTTCAAATTTGGCACAGGTGCATATTACAGTATGAAAAAAAGTTATTTATCCTGAGAAAACATTCCTTTGACATATAGTGTAAAAAAAAAAACAATAAATAAAATGAACAATAAATAAAATCATCTTCATAGTCTTGACTATGGCACACATGGCTGGCCGAATTTGATAGATTCGCATACTCTACTTGGTTAGTGTGCAAATATAATATTAGACATCTACTTATTTAATATTAGTTTTTTTTTAAATTACATTTCAATAAAAAAAGAGTTAATTTAATAATAATAATAATAGTTCGCATTATAATAACTCATAATTACATTATTCATAAATAAAATTCTTTATAAATAATAATATAATTAATTTTTACTGATTACTATCTCGAAAACATTCATTTATTGAATAATACATTTTGTTTAGTGACCAGCGACACAATTCTTTTTGAAATTGTTTGCAATTTAGTCCTTTTAGGTACGCAGGTAATTTATTCCAAGCGTATATCGCCATAGATTAGACATTTTTGCTATGTATTTTTACTCGTTGGTGAGGTGACAGCAATTTGTAGCCGTCTCTGCAACTTCTTGTGGCCCCTTCGTACTTCTTAATTAAGTACAAATTCATATTTCAATGTACTAATATTTATATTTCTTATATATACTGGCATGGAAGTGGGAGTATTTTAAGTTTTTTTTAAATAATGGCAACTATCGTAGTATTCCGCAGTAGTTAGACACCTTATACACTTCTTTGGGATACGAATTAACCTAAAGATATCTACCGACTTTCCCCATATTGTTATAATTAATACAGATGCGATATAGCCATGGTAAGGTAATAGTGCGGCTTTGGTACAAATGACTCGCTTTATATTTTTTAATACAAATATATATCTATCTAATTTTAGGCATACATTATTAACGTGATCTTTCCAGGTACTGAGACAGTCAACTGCTTAACCTTAATACAAAACTTTTAGCTAAAGACGAAACTGTTTGTGCTTCCTCGATTGTTGTAGCTGTATAACTTACTTTTAACTCTAGGTCCCTACTGTTTCGTGTTATACGCGTATGAAACCGCGGGGCGAAGCGAGATTAAAATAGAAATGTATATGTAGAATTTTGTAGAAACGAAAATGGTTTGTCCGAGTGTCTGCGTCTTTGATACGCACAAGACTCAAAAACTATTGAGTGAAATTTGATGCCGCTTTCCCAGTGGTACTTCTGGAATTCTAACTTAAGAAACGCATCTCTGGACGTGTTAATGAGCTGCCCGGCGCCTGAGATGTTACCGATTTTATCTCAGAAATTAGGAAGTAAGTAAGTGCTCTCACTGATCATACAAACTCTATTTTTATCAATTTATTGTTATACTTTATACAGGCAAAATGGGGTACCTTTTGTAACATGTTTAAATTACAATAAAACTATTTTTACGGATTTTATAGCGTTTTCTTTAATTGTTTAACTAGCCCGACGTAGGTAGCAACCATGCGGTCACGGGTGGACATCTTCACATTTTTTATTTCCATCTAAGTTTAGTTATACAAAGAGAGAAAGAAAATGAATGCTCGCAGCTCTCTCTCTCTCTTGCCCCTACATTAGTATACGAAACATAACTTTCTCTCTTTCGCCCTTTCAGTCTTCACTAGGGCATATTTCCCTATCACCTTCTGTTGGCCTCGTTTCCATAACGCTATCATCACCCACTCATCAGCTTACCCCTCGTGTGAAGCGTGTGTCCAACTGATTTATGTTAAATTCATGAACCGCACACAACGTGAAGTTCAGTCCTCGCTGCAGGTCTAAATGTTACAGACACGAGGTTTACATCTCAGCCGGACTTCGGGCCTACTTACAGCAATAGCGGATATAAAATAATTGTAAGATTAGTTGCAGCCAAACCAATCGTGTCAGCACCTCTTGCTCATTGCATACCTACCGCAGCCAAGCGGTAGCTGGGCTGTCATGTTTCGTGCGGTATGCGACTTTCTCCGCGTTAGTACCTACCCATCGTCATCATATCCATCATCATCTTTATCAGCCCTTATCGGTCCACTGCTGGAACCCTCCCGGACCGGCTACTGCACGGAGTTAGTCTACCCACCTGGTGAACGGTAGACCGACACTTCGTTTTCCTATACGCGGCCTCCACTCCAGCACCCCACCTATAAATAACTCTAACACACTTTACCAGCCACATTTATTTTGAATTCATTATAATGAAGATATATGTGAAAGTTGTTTTAAACTCGTGGATATCCAAGCGGAACTTCCGCTAAACCCTGCTGTCGCTATCAAACCTCTACACCGCAGTTACACAAACGGGAACTAAATCTTATCATGTTTTTAATTAGCTCGTATAAAAGCATTTCATCAGTCCGGCAGCTTGGATGCCGGCGTGACGGTGGTCTTAGCTTATGGCATATTTACGATTCGAACACAGTAACATTATCTATGATTTATCTTCATAGCGCATAATGCGAGCATCAATATGCGGAGCTAACGAGTAAATTTTAGTAGCTGACAATAATCTGAGGATATCTTCATTTTATTATCAGTATTAAGTATTAAATTACTTAGCGGTTTTAACGCGGTTTGGCCAGTGCAACGGCTCAATTTGTGTAGCTTTTTATATCATAAGAAAGCAAAGTCAGTGGCTTTTGATAAGTACATACACATCTGCATAGAAATTTCACATATGTGTTACACTACTTCGCTCATTATCTGTTTACACGTCAGAATCCTGTGAGCAAGAGGCACCTCTCCGGTCGTGGCGAGCATATTCAGCTGTAAAGCACGGCACTACTTATTGAAATAAAATACCAATTATAAATAATTTTACAAAATTTAAAAATACTTATTCACCCAATAAGTATTATCGGGAAGGCGAGTGGATGTTAAATATTCAATGAGCTCGTTAGCTCTGCTGCTGGGGGGTGCTCGGCGCCCGCAATTTGAACTGGAGAACAGACACCTAGCGCTAACGATCACGGAATCTTCAATAAGCACTTTGATTTCGTTACTTTGTCTCATTGAGACGTCCCCTCCGTATTCACCTTGAGACGTAGGGTTGAAAAAAAAATCGAATGTTTTCAATGAAAAACATCACATTTGTCGGAGACGTAAGCGACATGGCGGTGGTTAAATTCACGCTGGTGCTACATTTGACAGGTGGACATTTACTCAATTGAACTCGTCACATGTATAATATCACTTCTTAACGAGTAAACTTTGAAGGTACAATTTATTGCTTGGAGCCAACTCAATCGGGAATTCGGAGCCATTTGGGGACAGTCAATACCCAAAATCATCTGTGAAACTAGTGAAAAATGTTGTCCTCCATCATCCAATGAATCATTGCAACGTTTGCAATATCTCGGTTACAATATTAGACTGGCGAAGGTTACTAATGACGGGACCGCGTATTAGTGTTCATCGTGGTTTGAGGGTCTCGTTCAGCAAATTGAGTGCACCCATACCCACCTATTGCTTGGAAGCTTGTTTAGCGATTTTTGCATACGTTACGAAGGAGATAGTGCCGTGCTGCATGATCGAGCTGTAAGATACGAACTGTATGCTCCGGTTTGTTTTGCTTGTGACTTTTCTGTCGCCCATTAGATAAGGGGAGGGAATCAGGACAATTGGTAGACATAAAAACGTGAATGTCTATGAAGTTCCATAATCAATAAACCTACTGCTCGTTGGCCCCATTCTAAAACACCTACTGTTACTACGCTACACACGGATTTTTTTATGCATTTAATTTTCTTGCTGACCCTACGTATGTAATGCGACAAGGTGCCATGTTTCTGATTAAAACATCTCAGACGGCTGCCAATTCGTAATTTCTCTCGATGGTTGAGTAAGGATTGGATTATGATATTACATTCTTTTGAGTGACACAATCTGCGGTGGGTGATCTGGTCGAGGGTGACGCGCTGATTAGATGATCGTCACCGAAACACAAATTTTATTTAACTGAATCTAAATTGACGTTTTGGTGTTCATTGAAAGAGGCATTATGAGACTGGTAAGTCTGCTTCGGTTAAAAGGAACCGTGTGTCAAATCTGTCTGGAGGTGAAATTGAACTGAATTCCAGCGAAGGTGATTCCGAGTTGAAAAATGTGTAAGGGAAGAAAGCGTCAGTAACGAGGTAAAGCGTTACATCGACGTTACTGTTTCACTCGATTTTAACCCTCATGTCCATACCGCACGCACTATCTAAATGGTAACTTAAATCCTCTGCCCAATAACAAAGTGTCATTTTTTAATATACGATAAACGAGGGTTAAACTTTCACATTTATAATTTTAATATTAAGTCCATCAATTAATAAGTATTACGGCCCATTGGAGGGCAGGGGGGACGAAGGGTAGCGCAACATGACGGCGGCGGTGGTTGTCAAAACGCTCCAATTTCTTGTCTGTGGGGGACGAATATACTAAGAATAAGCAAAATAAGGCTCGAGGCCCAAGAAATACAAAACAAGTGAATCACAGCTCGTACCTCGTGCCGAACATTTCGTGTCATCGGCCAACTCATAAATCTCGCTAAAATATCCAATGAGTTCGCTATGAGTGCTACAGTTTTATGGCCGAGCCACCGTGAAGTTCCGCCATCGCCGAGCGGCCTTAACATATCTACACAGAATATAGGAATGTGTCTACAGAGAAAAGGAAGTTTTATGTAGGTGCCTGTGTTATACAAAAACAAATAATTATTGTGTGTGTTTGGCGTTTTTTGGCGTTCCAAAAGACAAGGTAACGACGCCTTACGGTAAGTAGGTATTTGTATATCATAGACACATTAATATTTCAATGGTAAATGGTAGATAAATGAAGGTATGACCCTTGGCGCTCTATAGAAAGAGGTAGTGCCATGCTGCATAGGAGGAGGTAGTGCCATACATAGTGCATGACACTACATCCTCTTATGCAATGGAATAGTGTCGGCATGACTGGGGAGGTACCTCTCGCTCACATAATTCAGTGTCGCATTTCGTGCGGTTTGTGAGTAGCCGGTAGCCCAATGGCGGGGGAGGGGGAAGGTGGCCAACGCACCGGCATAGTAATTACGTGGATGTTCATGGGCGTCGATAAAGGCTCTGATTGCTCGTTTGCCACCCTATTCTGTAAAAAATACTTATTCACCCAAAATAATATAGTGGATAGAAATAGTGGACGTCGTCCAGCTGGTGGTGGCCGTAACTAATCTGTGGAGGAGACACTTTACCTGTCCGGTAACTACAGTATTTTATTCTAGGGGACAGACGAGAATAGGAGCCATTTACGGCTGCCGATGCACATACACAGCCGCATAATTACCCTGCTGATGCTTTCCTTTCCGTCTCTCCTCCAATGGGTCACCGACTGCTCACAAATCACACGAAACGGAACAACGAAGATGTCACTAAAGTGTGGCGTACGTAAACGTCAAGGTACCTCCCCGGTCGTACCGGCATGAATCCGCTGCAATGCAGCATACAACTATATTTTATTAAAGTACTAAGTACAGCTATTAAATCTAATTTCTTGTGTTTTCGGTCCTGTAAGGTATACAAGGTATTTCATGACGAAAGCGAACAGTCTTTTGTTTAATTGTTGTTCCAGAAGAGCAATCACAAACATATACAAACTTATAATATACAGTTCAGAAATAATTTTCTTCGCGTCAAATATGATTTTCCTTTGCCTCAAATTGGGATGTTAAATTTGATTATGTTTTCAGTTAGGTAGTGAATAACCACTAGGAGCTTAGCGCCGCACTGTTGAAGCGCTGCCAATAACTGTCACAAGTCGAGACAAGCTGATAAAATAAAGCTCGTAAAGTGCCTTTGAAAGTAAATTGAGTTCGTTTCCGGTAGCCCGCTTTAGGGTGAATGAGGGTACCACATCTGCAAAACACTCATGAGGATGTTTATTGGTGTCGATGGAACAAGACTATGATTTCTTGTTTCCTGCTTTATACTTTTTAATAGCATCAGGGCAAACGAGAAATAGGAGCCCCTTTTGATGACTACCGATGCCCATGAACATACGCATGATTGTTACGACCTCATACCGTCCCCGCCCCCCAATGGGCCACCGGCTACTCAGAAACTGCACGAATCGCAACAGCGACGCTGTCACTTTACGCCGGTATCAAGTGAGCGAGAGGTACCTCCCCGGTCGTGCCAGCCCAATTCCGTTGCATAGGAGTATGTAGTGTCATGCACCATTCATGGCACTAACCTCCTCTTATGCATCATGGCACTACCTCTTCCTACTATAAAGTAAACATCAACCAGAGCAATTCACTTATAGCGCTAAGGGCTTACCTTTTCTTATCTATAATATCTTATAACATTGACAGGTACCGACACAAGTGGGGTGCAATGCTCTTGATACGAGTGTGTCCCTAATAGTTTTGATATCGTGTCATAATGTTTCATGTGTTCTTCGTAAGGTGTTAAAATCTGTGTTCTGTTGTATTTTTTAGAAACCTTGTGTCTACCTTGTGCCTGCATTAATGCTTGACATGATTAACGAAGCTATTTCCGGCTAGGAACCGTTGGAAGCCGGTCCAACCAATGACCAAAAATTTGACTAGATGTTAAACGTTAGGATAATTCGAAATCTTACATCAAAAAAAAAATATTATTCCCATTAGAATAGAAGAGTGAGGGAATAGTACACTTCTACCTGAGGACTCATTGAATACCGGCTGGCGCAGTTGGTAACGTGGCGGTTAATCCGCATGTTACGCGGGTTCGAATCTCGCATAGGTCATGGATATTTATACATGTATTATATGTATGTATTTCTATAATAAAAATCGGTAATATATAAAATCTTAAATTTATAAGAGTATTAAATATAATTCCGTTGTCTAGTACGTGTAACACAAGTCCCTACGTTCCTTACAACAAGACTGGGCTAC
>JAFELO010000705.1:436115-486426 GCA_017140195.1 Eumaeus atala
GCTTCAAATGTATCTGATATCTGTACCGTTTGTAAAATGGCCGCTATAGAATGGCCGAAACTCGGTCTCTAGAGACGGCTACCGTGTCGCTGCTTGCAAAAATCTATGTCCACAAAATTGCAGTTAAGTAAAGTACTATAAAGTAGTACAGTACAGCAGTTTATTCTCTCTGGTTACAGTTGCGGTACTGCATGTTATGGGCCCTCCCAGATCCTCCCACACAGCTGTGTGGCTCTGTAGCTGATTGCGGTTTCATTTGCAAGTTTATTTTTTATATTTTCTTCTTCGCTCTTGTTGGTAACAATGAGTTGCTTTTAAGTTAAATATTTTACTAGGAAGGCCTCAAGGTCTGTGCGTAGCCCGAGTTCTCGGCTGCTGCTGGTCGGTGCGTACATAAAATAAGCCTACAGTAATCCTATAGAAATACTCATGGGCTGTGACACTAAGAATTTTTGGATGATAGTTCCTACAGTGGGCGGGTTCAAACACACGAACAAACTCCTCAGCGTTCTAACATTACACTGTTTTGACTACAATTGTTAAATCATTAAATTAAATTGAAAATACTCTATTTTTAACATTAGATTTTACTTCTTTTGAGAGTGGGGAAACTAGAGATCGGCGAAACAGACTTCGACTATATCTCGGCACACGCAGAGGGATTCCCGTTCTCGTAACATTCAGTAATTTTATGAAAGCTTCTTTCCTATTTCACGGGTGTAAAGTGGTCGACTGTTCCCTCTATGGGAGCGGCCTGTGTCCAGCAGTGGACGACGTCCGACTGATGGTGATGATGAGGAACGAAAGTTCAAACACTAATGCCGAGAAGAGCATAATACATAATAGAATATTCATGAACAAATAAGCAAATTTTCAAACGTTTTATAGAAGTTCCTCTTAAGTATGTGAGACTTGTTCCTGGAATTTCCGGTCTTCAATAGCAAAACAATTGTGTTTTTTATACTAAATTCTAACTGCCAAGTAAGCATATAAACATAGAGTTTAACCAGTAACGAACACAATTTAATTGTCAACACTCATAGGCGAGCATCTACGTGCCATGAGATCCCTCCCCCAAACCTCCGCTGGTCCATTTATCAGGTCTTCCAAGCACATACACTACAGCCATTAATTTATCGCGATGTGGTGCAGATAATAAGCACTTCTCACGTCCATGACAGCTTCAACTGCCTTGCATACAGAAATGGCAACTCCAATGAAACAGTTGGATTAAGCCATTACGAACGCTAAGATTTTCGATCGTTACGCACCCAAAGACACAAAAATAGTAAAAGGCAGCACCATGGTCACACAATACCGCCACAAAGTGCTATCCATAGGTACGTTTTTTTCATAAGTATCACTGGCAGCAAAGAAACATAATATTCTCATTCACATATGTCAAGTATAATGAGTTGTCAATGTTAACATAGAATTTATTTATTTACTCCCATCCACTCCGTGGTGCACAGCAGCTGGGCTTCACCTGGCCGTCCTCTCTTTTCTCGGCTTGCTAAGTCCTTGTAGCCTCCCCTTGTGTTGTCTCCCGTTTTGATTGGGGAGGGAAATTGAGATTATTCCTGCTCCTCCTTTCCTCTACTGATTGAATTCGTTGCGGGTCCTAAGACAGTTATAGCTTCTTCGGGCTCCCTGCGATCATGTCGAAGGGTCGTAAGTTGCCGCTGTCGCTCCTGGACCCAGCAGCGTTGGGAGCGTGTGTTGGACCAAATTCCTTTAAAAGAAATCTATAGGTACTGTCGCATTTTTTTAGTGTCCGGTGGCATAATAAGGACGAAGAAGGAAGGATGGCAAATGTGAATAACAATAATTCGGATGTCTATATGTGTATGCCAATAATCACCAAAAGATTTCGACTTCCAGCCTGCCCTAGCCTACAATAAAATAGTGAAATTATCTTCTCTAGACTATAATTACAGATATTAAGTCTATATGTAGGCACAGCTAGAAAATACATTGATTTAATTATAACACGAATTGATAATAAAACTCATGGCAGCCTGCACAAGCACCAAGTTTTATACTCGAAGGAAATCGCAGTGGGTGGGCTTCACCAGCCAGCGCGACCTCAGAGCCTTATGCTCCTGAGCTTAGGGGATATTTCTAGTCTGTGTTCATTAGTTTTATAATGCTGGTGTTGGCTCGTTGAGGATTGTAAACGGTTTATTGGCGTATAAGAGTTTTTTTACAGTAGTGACTTTATTGACATCTATCAAACATTTTGGTCGGACGTGGGAATATGGCGGCGGTTTTAGATGATGATTGTGGTTTTTTGTTTTGTTGTTTCACCGTAAGGATTTGTGTTACAGGTAGGTACTAGGCGATGGAAATATAATTAGCATGTTTGTAATTATTATTATACAAATATATAAAATACATGTATAAGCTTTCATGAACTGGGTGGGATTCAAAAGCGCGACCTCCGGCGTAACACGCGGACCTAGGAGACAAACATCACTCATCCACCGAATAACCGATATTCTTAAAGAGAATACTTCTTTAGCGGCGTCACGCAGCGGGAAGTATGTGTTCGCGTCAGCAAACATGTTACAAGTACCCAGCATACGCTGGAGTTGCCTCGTGTATGTAAAGAGTTTATAGTTTTCACTTCTATTCCCAGTCCGTATGACTGGCTGTTGCCTTTTTTTATAACATAACGGGGTCTGCTAGCAGTCAGAGGTTTTTTATAAGTAGACGCCCATAGTCATCGGTATATTTGTTATTCAAACAATTAAGCCTATTGCAGTGAAAGAGGTTAACAACCTTCTTTCTTTCCTTCCCTCCAAAGTGTCGCCGGAGAATCAGATTCCGCACGAGACGAGCCAGCATAGCTGCTGCTTGCCAGCGGTACCATGTGAGCGAGAGGTCATCTGTCTTGCCTCTTGTTGTAGTGCCAGTTAGATGAGTCGTAACTTTCCCCGCCCACTTAACAAGGAAGGGTCCTTGTTAAGTGGGCTCGCAAAAGCCATGGCAGTTACTTACTGCATATGTGGTCTGACAGCTAATCACAGCTGACAGGAGGAGCTTATTCTAGGACTGTCAGTGGGTGACAGGGCTTCACCAGGAGTACGCGCGTAGCCGTCTCTCAGTCGGCACGTGCTGTTCTAGATATTCTGGTGGAGTTGCGGTTGCCTCCCATCGCTTACACGTGGCTCCTCAACTATCGAAAGATTAGCACCCGCGATGTTTAATGGATAGAGAGATATGTTTTCAGCTCCAGAGGCCCATGAGGCGGCGGAGCGAGGGTGCATGCTGAAAAGCATTCCCCAGTGAAAAAAGGAAAAAGAACAGTACGTAAACACTACTCACACACCGTACCATGGGACGGGTATATACACTACTGTATGTATGTATATCATCCTGATTTCAAAAGCAGAAACGAAACACGTATAAGAGACGTGCCAACATGGCATGCGCCATGAAAAATTCAAAATCTTCAAAGGCTTCTGTACTTTGATTTACAGATTTGTTGATATGTTTGGCCATTTGTCAGCAGGGGTCGGAAAGCGTCCACAGCTGAACATAAGCCTCCCCCAGAGAAAGCCACAAGCCACTGCTATAACCTGATCCATCCATATTTTCTCGATCCTATATGGGGTAAAAAATTATCTCTGCACAATCTCGGGTTATATGAACGTTAATGGGCGTTCACTTCAATAAACTCCGACTACTAATTTTTGTTACAATGTAAAAAAGTATATTGAATGAAAACCGTGAAAAACGCTACCCCGAATGTTACCTACGTCAATAAAAACCCCACAACTTGCGGGGCTCTCAACCCTCAAAACGAAGACAACAACCATTTCTCAATTATTCAGAACGTAATACGCCACGCATCGCTAGCCGTGTGAAGCCCACTCGAGACCTAGGGCTTGCGGGGGACCTAACTTCTAGAACAATGTACCTACATAGCTATAGCCTAGCCTACCTCGATTCTTTTGTAAGTTCTTTAACTGTAGCCCCTGTGCTGTGTTTATATGGAGATTCATTTTACCCCCATTGCTGTTTAGTGCTTTTATGTGTATTGAATATATTTCAATGTTTGGGCACTAATCACAACACGTAGTTCTAGGCTCGTGTATCCTAAGATCGCCGGACATTTCATAAAACTATAGGTACATGAAAAAGTGTAATAACTGTTTTTTGTTCTTACTTCTAATCTGCGTGTTTAGTTGCAATTTAATACAAATATTATCTGGAATAACAAAACATCTGCTTTTGATCCGATTTGAAAAATAATGATTGCCTTGGGGGAAAAAATTTGGCTCCCCAAAAGCCCCCAAGGCTCACCTAGATTTTCCGTAGCTTTTCACCTATCTAACCTAAGAAAATCTTCGTCGTGATGTTGTGAATGTGAACACATTAGTATTCCTCATTGAATATATTTCAATGAGGAACACATATTAGGCTAAATCGTACCGATGTTCTTCGCCAGAATAAGTTTGTAACTGTAGGCATGATTTATTTGTTGTTGTTGTAGCTGCAACAAATAAATCATGCCTACAGTTACTTCAGCGCCATCTATGGGGGAGCGGACTGAATCCAAACTACAATAATGATCAAATGGATCAAATTTCGGCATGTGAATATCACAAGCAATTTAAAAATAAAAGCAATAAATATTTGATAAGTTTCTACTTCATGTTATTGCATTTCAATCAATTATTAGGTAAATTCTGGTTACTTCTCCAAAAAGGCAAGTAATTATTTACAACGATTTTTATGAAGGCATCTACGAAGTAAAATCTGGTGCTGAACAGAAGACCCTTGAAAGTGCTCATGGCCAAATTTTAGCTGCGGCCAGGATATATAACCTAAAGATGTACGCAGACATATAATCTAAAAGTGTACGCAGACATATAACCTAAAGGTGTACGCAGACATATAACCTAAAAGTGTACGCAGACATATAATCTAAAAGTGTACGCAGACAGAAGTCTAAAACCTGCACTTTCTATTCCGACAGTCCTATGACGAAAAGTTTTAAACCGATTTGGGAACCGTAACTGGCGATTTGCTTGGAACTAGACTAGTCAGCGGTTTAGGCTAATATTAGGAAAATGCCTAGGTGTGTGTACCTATCTAAACCTTTACCTTTAAGTACGGAATATGCCACTCTTTATCATCATCGTTATCAGACCCTATCGGTCCACTGCTGGACTGCTGGACATAGACCTCCTTCAATGAATGCCAAGACGGCCGATCTCCTGCTACTCGCACCCATCCTGGATCGTCTACTGCACGGAGATCGTCTTCCCACCTGATGATCGGTCGACCAACACTTCGTTTACCTAAACGCGGCCTCCACTCCAGAACCTTACTGGCCCATCTGCCATCTCATCTTCTGAATGTGTGATCAGCCCATTTCCGATAGAATTCGTAACGCAGTTATTTCGCAGACAACTAAATTTTCGCGGTATCACGCGAAGGATAAGCTCGCGGAAGTGGCATTGGGCCTTTACTTTACCTACGAACATTCATAAGCAGAATCGATTCGAGGCATCTTACTTCGAAACGACTATGGCAAATATCATTAGCGCGTCTCATTCTACGGCAATAAGAAATAGAAACGATCAAATTATTTAAATTAAAAAAATTGCAAGCCACCTTTTTAAGGTTAGGTGCTTCAAAAGAAAAAACGAATGTCTTGAAGTAGGCACAGAAGAAAGCTCAGTTACAAGACATGGCAGTCGAAGCATTCAAAGGAAGCCGTTTAAACGCACTTTCTCTATGGGATCCCACGAACTAGAAAAAAAATTGGCCCGGCACGACCGGGGTGGTACCTCTCGCTCACATGATAGCTGCGTAAAGTGACATCATCGGTGTCGCATTTCGTGAGGTTTGTGAGTAGCTGGTGAGCAGTTTTGAGGTGAAAAGGATGGCAACTGATCAGATTTGTAATTATGCTGGGTTCATTGGCTTCGGTAGACTTTCGGTAGATGGGATTAGAGAGAAAGCGAGGGAATAATTTAAGTAGGAACCTATAGGAGAAATGAAGGTGTAAAATCAATAATTAGTTATCAGTATATTACTAAAAAGGCTGATATTACCTTACAAACTTATATTTGCAATTTATTTCATACAATACCAGGCTCGTTATTCCGTTTGTAATGAAGTTACCAACGGAATAACGAGCATGGTATTTCCCCCCATGGTATTCTCCCCAGTCCCAGCCACTCTAACGTAATTGACCAGTATTAACTTTGCACCCAACATCGTTTAATTTATTTTATGTAATTTTAATTCAATTATAGAAAATTTAAATTTGTCTTATCAACTGTTTTACATTTTATAGTTTAAGTTTACAAGTTTGAGGCATTCCAGTTGTCATTGAAAGACACATTGTATCTTACACAATCCGCTTGGCTGGTAGTCTATTAAATTAAGTAGCGCTTTGTGAGTTAGGCTGACCGATGGATGATGGTTTTGTAGTACATACATTGTGACATAGTTGCTTTGCCGACGAATTGGGCAGTATTTCCCATGACTCAAAAAGAAAGAACTACTGGTTCAGATCTTGTGAAATAATCTACCTGAACTACAGCTAAAACAGCTCGGCGGGCGTCGGCTAAATCGTACCGATGTTCTTCGCCAGAATAAGCTTTATCTGCGTCTAAAAGATTCTAAGGAAATAACTTCCTTTATACCTCCACGGTAATGCAAGGCCGACTTGCGCTGTCGCGCGTGAGCTGTTCTCCACTTCAGAGAGAGGGGGGCGTGGGAACCCGTTCCTCATAGCCAAAATATTAATAATTCTATTATATTAATAAATATTAAATAACTATCAGGATGCACCCTTCCCACCTGGGGGAGAGGAGGGGTTCTGTCACCGTATCGACCACAATCTCAGCGAAACCGTTGCCCGGTGTGTCTGATAGTAATGATGAAGCGGCACTGGACACTTCCATCAGCATAGGTAAAGCTTGAATTACCATAATGATTTAGGGTAAATCCGGAGAACGCTTTTAAGATTAAGAAATAAAAGTAAAACTATAAGCAGGTGGGTAGGTCCTACACCTAGTAAGTATTTTTTTTTAATATTCGTCCAGTGTTAAACTAAAATTTTGGCTAATTATCCCGAGGTATCCGAGAGAGATGACCCCTATAGTAGGTGTATGGTTAGTAATTACTGACAAGGAAGAGAGGATTTTTTCAGTTTTCTTTATTCAGAACTCTCTCTGATCACAGGCGGACTAATGGATAGTCCATGGGCTGCTGCAAAACTTCTGATACTAGTTAAGCAATTAAAGTCTGGGCTAGTTAAGCAATTAAGCAAAGCGTGATAAAATCCGTAAAAGTATGTATTCAGGAACATGATAAAATCTTAAAGAGATTTTCACAACGAGATAAATAAGATAGGTACGTAAGCCTATATACAAAAACAATTTAAACATTTGAATACAAAGAAACAGGCTTTTACTCTTAATTTGATTTCACTCTTACTTTGGATGGCCGCTAATAGCTCCGCTGGATGTTACCTACAACATGAACCAGAGCTATTACTTAAGAAAATAATTGAATTGACCAACTCTTCCATACGAACTCTCTCCCTCGGACAACTTTAATATTATTTTTATGATAGGAAGTAGGTTCCAGGGATACATACAAAATATATTACAGTTAGAGTAAATAATGGTAGGTACCTGCCACCTAACCGATTCTTACCTAAATAATGAAAGCTATAGGTAGGTAAAAAGAAAAGAATTATAAACTAGCTTGTTACGTGTAAATATGTTTACATTCTTTAAATAGAAATGAATAGTTACCTACCTCCCTACATATTGCCTACCTAAATGTCAACTCTTACTATAAATTAATAACTAATGGACCATCTCATTTTTTTTTTTTTTTTTTTTTTCAGAGGGACCTATTACTGATGGCGGAGCTGTTGCCCTCGCCCCTACAGTTCGTCCGGTCTACGGAAGACTTTTTGTCTTCAGGTTTTAGGTAGACGAAAGGCGGACAGACCCCCCTCTTTTCCCGCAGATGGGAAGAAGCATACCGGAATTTTTGTGGGCATTACCCTATCGTGATTTATTTTTGGGACCGAAAAGGGGGAAACGGTCCCCCTCCCCACGCTAGTGGGACGGCGCGCGCACGGTGCCGTTTAATTTTACGGGACGTGTATAAGGAGAGTTGAGCTCGTCTTTCGGTTTGGCTTGTCAGAGGAGGCCGGCCTCCTCCCCCACCCACTGACGGATGGGGTCGATTTGCGCTTCAAATCGGCTAGAAGCCGTGATCATATTTTGTTTTTATTATTAGAGCTCTCTAAAATCGCGTTATTTTATTTCTACATTCATCTAAGCTCACGTCTCACGGATTCGAACCCGGGCTCGTTTCCGTAAGCGGTGTGTGAGTTTGTCATTCTGTCAGTCATATGTCTTATAGCTGTATAACAACCATATGTAAGGTTCAACGCTCAACCGGTACGAACGGTGTATATCGTAGTGGTTCTAGCAGGAGGGGAATGCATTTATGCACTGTCCAACCGACCCAAGGGGGCCTGAAGAGTTTGTCGGGTCAGGTTGTGTAGCTATAACTACTACCTACTACCGACTAAGACCATCTCATTTACGTATCGTAAACAATATGTATGTTAGACCTGCCCCGAGTCGTATAGGACTTCCAAATTAGACGTCCGAGAGTTCGGAGAAAAAGACAACACAAATATAGCACACGAAGACAGAAGTAAGCAAAAATAAAATTCACTGACATTCTATTTTTCTCTGGAAGGCCGCGCATTGTGACTGCGCTGCGCACGCGCACAAAACAACCAAGACCCGAACGTGTGCGAGCGAGACGGTCTACCCCACGGAGACTTGTAAAAAAAGAGAAAGCGCTAGGGCGTTCCATATTCGAATTTCGTAACCAATTAATGTTCAGTGATCTTCCAAAGGGGCGGGGCCATGTTCAATGCGGGCTAATGGGGATCGAGCTGAAACGATCTATAGATCATTGAAGAGCACGGTATTATCGGTAATGTCCTGGATTATTTTATTTTATATTTACTTTTGACGGTTGGTAGTTGGAAGATTCTATAATTCGTAAATGATACAACCGAGTACCACTGTTGTTACTCTTCGCCTAGTTTACCCCACTTCAATTATGTAATGCCTTTTTCTACGTAATGCCCAGGTAGTCTATACTTAAACATATTACCTAATGTTAGATACCCAGGTCCCTATCCAAGGATGCTATTTGCTTGTCTTACAGCAGGTCCATTGATACATAGAGTATATTTATGATGTGATACATACAGTAGAGATATAAAATTTGTGAATTCATAACCATTTTTTAACATATCCTAATCTACCTAGATAAGGCTGATAAAATATTAACCGATAACCGACAATAAAACTGTGATTATTAGAAAACCTACAGCTGGGCTGACATTATGACAATCGAATTTCGGACGCCCAGATGTCTTTGTGTCATTGCAGTCACTGCTGTTTATCTTGTGGTAGGTCCACTTATTCTCTACCTCACTGACCTAGATCAAAAATTCTTACAATAATACATCCAGTAAATATGTAATTACGTAGTAACGAGGATCCTGAAAATAAACAAAAGACCCGGAGAAGCTCCTGTAAAGCACAAAAGTAGGTATACACTAAGTAACAGCCATCAGTCTGGAGATCCAATTCACAACGCTTAAGTTAGGTAATTGATGATAATTTAGGCACTGATGAAGTGTAGAGCCATGAGCTCGCTCTTCAAAAGCTAACGCAATCCTACTAACATTATAAAAAGGAAACATTTGATTGTTTGTTTAGTTGTTTGTTTGTTTGCACTAGATAGGCTATTGAAAGTACTGGACCATTTAAAAAAAAATCTTTTACCATCAGAACCCTACACTATCAGTGGTGAACATTGGCTATATAACTTTTTATAGAACCTTTTAATCATTTTAAAGACCTCAATAATGTAAGTAAAAGATTATAAAAATATCAAAGTAAGTCCATATATAGTTGCAGAAATTATTGACAACCTGCTGTCCCGACAGACTTTCTCTCATAAATGTAATTTACTCACATAATGTAATGATTACGGGGCCGAAACTAAAATTGATAATTATCATGTTTGCAAAATCAATGAGTCTTTACCACGTTTCGTGAAAAATCCGCGCGAAACCGGGACGGACTGCAAGTTGGTCATAACAATGTTCCCAGGCCGATTTTATCTACGGCGGGTATCTATGTGATAGAGATAACAGACAACGCTGGAAACAACCCATCTGTCGAGCACATCATATTGCACAAGTTTACTCATAGCAGCACACAAGAGCACACAATATACCTCCTCGGTCCCTGTGGCCATGATAATAACAGTTAACTTAGCTGTTACAACCACTCACATATCGGGATGCATCCCTCCCATCTGCGAGAGAGATGTCGGGAGGGGCAAACCTAATTTCTTCGCCAGACTAGCACTCATAGCAAACCGATCAAGTTCTATTGGGCTTCTCTTCGCTTCCATAGCAAAAGTTCAGGTCCGAAAAAAAAAAACTCTATATTCTTTTATTATTATAATAAGACGGCAGACGGACACGACAGCTGAGAAATCATTCCAAGAGCACGTAAAGATACAGGAGAATGCTCTCAGAAGCACGGTGATGCCATCCATTTCCGGACTCTCCCCTGTTATCTGCTAGAAATTCAAAAATCCCGATTACAGTTTCTGGTCCAATACAACATGGGCCCAGGAGTTCAACATGTGGTTATGCATTACAACATGCCTAACAAAAGGGGGTATACGACGTAGAGGGACTCGAATCGTCGACGACCAAGTTAATTGCGGACAGCCCGATCCGTTAGTCCTGGAGAGAGAAGTCGGTTCTATTTACTATACTTTCTATGTGGAGTGCTCCGAAGAATTCTCATCATCGGAGTTCCATCTTCTGATATCGCGATAAAACTGTCACTTCCATGTCCATCGTCTCCATCCCTAATTCCACAACTGTGCGGTTCAAACGCCACTTCGACCGCGTACAACTGTACTGTGGCACCAGCTGCCTCCCTCGGTATTTCCGATACGATGCAATTTAGGCGCCTTCCAGAAAACAGACATAAATGGCGGCGGTAGTCACTATCCACCTGCAGATTTGCCCCCTGTCTTATAAGAAAGCCACGAGGTAATCAACGAGATCATGTTGATATGCAGGTCTGTTGTAATGCAGGTTACCTATGAAAAGACAAATAGTAGATGTACTTTCAACGAGATGTACCTTTCGCCTCCTACTTCAGCTTGGACTTTTGTCACAAATACCTAGATTACTGATAGGCCACTAACCTATCAGTAATCAAAAACCTATAATACAGTGTAATTAATGAGACTGTTGCAGTTAATCCCATAATGAACCTTTAGCTACCTCCAAAAGGTGATCCAGGATTTCATAATAAGAATAAAACGTTTCCTATGCTTTTGTCATTACAAAATATAAAAAATCGTATAGTGAGTTGGTCTGTTTTTGATATCTTACGCGAATATTAATTTTTTATTAATCATTACAATAAAACTACTATTACGGATTTTATCCCGGTTTATTTAATTATTTATCTAGCCCGACGCTTCAGAAGCTCTACAGCAACGTCGGGCTAGATAAATAATTAAATATTTTTGCTTTTATTAATGAGGCGTGTTCGGTAATGAATATTTTTTATGGTTAACATAAGTATTTCCTTCAGTAACTACCTACAAACAAACTTGTTGGGTGAACACAAAAATCTTGGGGGTCGATCGTCACCATGGCAACGAAGCATCACTGCCAGAACAATTTAGCTACGACAAAGATGCCTACAAATACCAAACTGGAAAGCGAAAAGAACCTTCACCACCACCTCAGTCAGACAGTCGCGAGATATCGTGCAATTGAAGAGCCAGCCAGGTATGTCTAATATGAGTGACATAATTTTTTAATAGTATAAACGATAAAATCCGTAAAAAATAGTTTTATTGTAATGAGTAGCATTCGTGTAAACTTAAGTCATATCATCATATAAGATATAACATCAGTAATAGTATAAAGATGAAAATGAGCAATCAAAGCCTTGTAGTGATTACTAATGCCCATCAACATTCGCATAAAATTGCCTATCCTCTGCCTTCTTTTTAATAGATCACGGCAAACCGCACAAAAAATGAAAAGCGTTATCGCGCATGTCTTAAAAAGATGTCGACGAGCGGAGCAGAGATGTAGGATCAGATGATCGGGCCGGACAACTCCCTTGTGACTGTAGATTAGCCTGGGTCTCCTTGTTCGGTAGCTTCGTAGTGATTTTGGGAACCACAATCGAGGTGCAATAGAAGTGATAATGCATAAAGAAATAATGACAAGTAATGTCAATCAATACCTGAGAATGTTGTAGCTAGGACCTAAAGTGCCACCAATTGTTCAAGAGGTGGCATTGCTTGACTGTCATTTAGTATTAAGCCTGCAACACATGTTGGCCGAGCGCAGCCGAGTGAAGCCGAGCGAGTAGGAACGTTGCATAGTGATGCCACCGGTCCGTGTCACTCGGCTAGGTGGCCGAGCAAAGTCAAGCGCCGAGTAAAGTTAGTTGCTATCGCACGCGACCACTTGTCGCATTTTTTTATAGCATTTGGGGCGAATTGATATGCAGATGCGTTGCCCACCTATCAACCCCCTCCCCCAATGAGCCACTTCGGAGAGCTGTCAGTTTTTCGCACACGCGCGCCACCGGCCAAAAGTGTCCACACGCTCCACCTCGCGTCCTTACGCGATTGGCGTCCATTGTTTTAACACATACAAACATTTTTGTCCATTTCACAAATCACCTCTATTTGGACCAAAATGTTTGTATGTGAAACACCAGTGGCCAATACAAGTACACAAGTGACAAAACGGTATGTATGTATTACATTATGACATTTAAGACACGAACTTTCAATGTTTGTTCATGTTTCCGAATGAATGAACATATATTCTTTCAATTTCAGCAAGACTAGGAAAAGGTTCCAGGAGTCTAAATAGAGTCATCACGTATCTTGGTATAGTACCTAACTTCTGCGTAGGTAATCAGAATTTAAATCAGTATTTACTATTTTATTTTTATTTTAACAGTCAACTCGCCGCTCGACCCCCTAACGAGCTATTACAAAATGTAATTGCGATCCTATTTAAATAGCTCACGTGTCAAATAAATTTTACCAGGGGTCAATAAACTTACATTAGGGCGGGCGCACACCACCGACTAAAATGCAGCGTCACGAGATGTACTAGTAAACTCAAGCGATTACCTCCAGTAAACGTCTGCATTCGAGTCAGTCTTGATACAATTTTACCTAACTATAAGAAGCAGTGATTCGCCGAAATCGTGTCACCATTTCAATCGGCCTATATTGTCAAATAATTTTAGTACACTGGCAATACTGGATAATGTGTGAGCCAGGGCTTGTTATAATTATAAGCACTACACCTACAGTATGCTTAAGTTGAAAAGTTTGTAACTTAACTTGTAAAGGAATGTAAACTTATTAGTGATAATTGATATTAATTTCCCTGTATACTTTTTCATTGCATAGGAAGGCAAACGAGAAATTGGAGCCTGTGGACGACTACCGCAGCGTATGGATACACCTGAATTATTTTTGTCATGCTTATCTGTTGCCCTCCTGCCCATCTCGATACCAGCGGGCTGGAATTACTCTTAGTACTTATAATAAGAATCTTGTATATACTTTAATAAACTTTCACTAAAATTTAAGAAATAAAAACAATTAGCAACAAATATGTTGAATATACACAGACCTTTCAATTATTAAAACCAATGAAATGTACGGACATCAATTTCACGACGCAAAAGAGATAATCCGTACACTGGGAACGGGAGGCTGGAGCACGCGTGTGTTTCCCTTTTACAAGCAGGAAGACGGGGTTCACATCATAGCTAAAGAGAATTGGAGAATGACGGCTGCTTCGAAGTTTATTCCTGACAATATAATACTTATATAATACTTTAATACGCAAATTATGACTTGGGGATCTTCAAGAAAGGAGCTTACTTATCCTTAAAGGTCAGCAACTGCGAAGCTAGTGGTGTTGAGGATGCCTGTGGGCGTCTGTGACCACTTACCTCACGTGGCCCAACTGCTAGTTGGCCGCCTGTACAATGAAAAATATGTATTCGTGATAAAGGAATACGCCGCCATTTTATGCAGTAAATTTAAAATTTCTCGCTGGACCTGTATTTTCGTTTAATAGTTTATCCGGACAAAGCTAAGCCATAATTTTGACCATTCCCCACTACGTACCTACGTACTTATTAAGTAATTGTATGAAAGGTAGTTAGTTCCTTTAGTTCATGGTGCCAACGCGATCTACCTGCCATACAGATTCTCTCGCAGACTTTAGTATATTTTGAGCTTGGCCTTAAACCTCACAATACTCACTCTGTCCAGCTAGGGCTGCCATCCGTGCGGAACTCTCCGGATTTGTCCTCGTTTAGATGGTCTCCGAGGGCCGCCCGCAAGGTGTTGCAGAAAGGTGTCCCGGTCTCACCCACCACAGTACCACAAGACACCCGATTGACTTTGAGATAAGCTATTCATTAAATATCTTAGTTAAAAAAATTGTAATAGAAAACAACATACAAGCTAATAACTCCAAAACTGCAAAATAACCGACTAATCAAAAATTGATAAATAAATCACAAGTAAATTGTTCGAATATAAAATTAGTATATTTTTTTTCAAGTGTTCGAAAAAAATCTCGATTCACCGAAATAGCTAGGGAGTTGTCCAACATCGTTAATTTAAGCAAAGACAGCCCTATGTCCAAGTAACACTGAACTCAATTAGGTGACTAACTTCCGCTTCACTAATTTTGGCCGTTTACAAATTAACTTATTTTCCTACTTGACAGTACTATTTAAGGACTTACGCATTTTTCATTTATTTTTATTTTATTTTCAAGCTATACTTAATTTCAAAGTTCACCTATAAAACAAAATGTATAGATACATCATGGGTAAGTTGACTTTATTTTAACACTCTCAATGTTAATGTATTTATATTGGTTGCAATTAAGTAATATGCAGTAGTCAGAAACCTATTTCACATGAACCTACTACATACAATTTTATTACTTATAGTAACAATTAATTTAATGTCGACAAACTATGGTTTACATTACCAAACTAGATAGGGCAAGCTCAAAAAAGTTACACGATTAAAAGACTTCTCAAAGAACATTGCTTACCTACAATTAAAATTTTATCTAAAATGTCTTCGTGTTAGGCCCATGCTGCTACATGGGCTTGATGCGTTTTATGAGTCGAAGTAGTTAACAAATAATAATTAATTATTGTATTATTTATGGAGATAAGCAAAATAATTTTGAAATATTCGCTTATTTAAATTCTCTATACGTTACGATACTTCAATGTTTTAACTGCTATTTGTCTGTTGTGTGATATTACTCTTTGTTATTACTATAACTAGAGTAGTATTCTCCAGTATTAGGAGTAGAATTCAGTAAGAACTGTGGTGCACTTATGCCATTCTGCATTGCAGCGAAATTGTGACGGTACGACCGGGGAGGTACCTCTCGCTCACATGATACCGGTGTAATATCATCTGTGTCGGTGTTTCGTGCGGCTTGTGAGTAGCCGATGGCATTGTAGGGGAGGAGGTCTGGAAGTCAACACAGCGGAATAGTTATTGTGCGGATGTTCATGGGCGCCGATAGTCGCAAAAACATTCCGATTGCTTGTTCATCCTCCCTGAACTATATAAAAAAATTTAAGAAAATGTATACAGTAATATAAGTTTTCTTAGTATAAAATTAATAATAAAGTAATTTTTAATAGTATATATGTTTATAATTAACATATTTCTTCTATACATTTTCTTCCATTACCAACAAAAAATACTCTCGCACTATCTCCGATACGGCCAATTATTGACTACGCTAACATTTGCTGCCTGGACGGCACTGAGGAAATAGCTAACAAGCTGGAGCGTCTTAATAATTTTATCTTTGCGTATTATCTTTGGCCTTAGGAAATACGATCACGTCATTCACCTTCGTCCGAAATTACAATGGCTGCTAATCTGTCATCGACATAATTTTCGATACTCTTTTCAGTACTCTTTCTCCGACATATCTTCGTGAGCGTTCCTCCTTTACTCATCTTAATAACTCCTCTTGTAGACCGCCTAAACACACTCTTCTTCACATTCCTGCCCATCGCACTGAATTTTATTCCTACTCCTTTACAAGTCCTTCGTCTAGACTCTGTAATGCCATACGCTACGAAATTCGTGACTGTCAAACAATTACACTTTTTAAGAAAAAAACTAAAAGATTACTATTTAAGTCAATCTTAAATTAAAATCCTATCTAAATTAGATATCCGATTAAATAAATGTTGTATATTAATATTTGAGTATGTTTATTATTGTATAATATATGATGTATCTGTTATGATTATACTTGTATGTATGAATATTTGTATGTGTTATATAATGTTTGTATTGTTAAATGTATATTACCTTTTTAAGTTATTGTTAAATGGACACGCTTTGATAGCGTATGTCATGCGCGTTTTCCTTTAGCAGGGCGGCTGGAAGAAATTCCATTATGGAATAAGTAGCTCCTGTGTACTAGATTACTATTGTCTGAAAATTTACAATTTGTTTTGTTTTTGTGTACATGAATTATTAAAATAAATAATATTTATAATTAATATATTCCTTGGGCATAATAAGTGTGCATTATTTCCAAGCAAATTAAAATGATGGTTGCCTGGAATAGAACGCTTTTGAACAAGAAGATCGTCAAATTGTACATTTACTTAAACTATCTGGTGTATACACAATTTAAATTGGTGTGTGAAAGAACGTTATTATTAATTTAATTAAGGTTCAATCTTATTGAAACCTTAATTAAATTAATATTAACCTTCTTAATAGTTGAATGTAACCCCACTACGGTTCAAACATTTTCGTGGCGGTGGGGCTGAGTGTACCCCGAAGTGATCCAAAATTTCGTGGGCGGAGATAATTAAACCAAGGGGGCAGCTCTTTGTGCCTACCTTCTTTTAAAGAATATATCCCTGTGGTATTCGGCACTGTCGTGTACTGCAAGCCCCATACACCGTTGGACCCAACCCAGAGCAGATGTGGTGCAAATGCGTTGCCCGCGTTACCAAACAACCAATAAATAATAGTACCAAAAATTGAGGTGGGGGGTAAAGTACAACATGCCGCATACGTGTTGCCGCAATTGGGCCGCCTCCACCGGACAGGAACAAGGAAGGACGTCTCGCCCACAACACCGTTGCAAAGTGACAGCGTTATAGTCGCGTTTCGTGCATTCTGTAAATTTCTGGTGTTGCGGTTTGCATTGAATATAATGGAGAGAAGAAGATGGTGGCTACGTACTGTAATGCCACGACTGCTCGTTACGACCCCCTTACTCGACTATAGAAAAATGCCTTACCTACACTTCGTGCTCCACGGTCTACCCGTTAAACCGGAATGACCCAGATGAGCTGCTTAAACCTGTCCGCCATATGTCGTTTTGTTACTCGACTTATATCCCACTATCGAAACGCCTCAAAATTCAAAGTTGAAGACTTATTTAATAGGCAATAACAAAAAAAGCAACATTCAAATACCTTGACAAAAAGGATTTTCGAAGTAGAAATATTTTTTTTGAAGCAACAAAATTAGAAATACTTGAGGATGCACTCTCAATGCAAGAACCTACCCAAGTGAAAGTATTGGTGCCGTCAGGCGTTCCTATTTGATTAATTTAAACATTTTTTCTACATATTTGATTGGTTTTAAAATCTAAACTTTTTTGTCACTATCAATTAAATTACTTTTGGTCTTTTTTTAATTTTAAACCTTTCTTGTGTATGTTTTAAAAATCGATAGACACGCATCCCTGGTTTTTAAACAACGAAATAATATGAGATATATCATAGAATGATTCTTTTGTATAGTGTAATATTTCAAACCGTATAGTCCGACAACCACAGCCTACAATCGAAAAAATTAAAAAAGTATCACTAATTAAAATGCACATTCGGATTCGCAAGTATCAATCGAGTGGGGCGCTGATTGGCACTTCAGGTGACACAACGATACTGCGAGCGCACTTGCTGCCCTCCATTATCTATAACTATATCGTCTATGCCCGAACAATACAGACCATAGATTAGTAACCATAGATATATAATAATAAATTATCATTCTTATTTAACACTCATTAGCGAGAGATACCAAGTGAATTGCCGAATTCTCTAAGAACAACTGGGGATGTCTTTGCCTCTCGCTACCGTGATACCGTCATTTAGCGACCGCCAAATAGTCCCCATTTGGAAGGTAGGCGAAGGAGGGCCACGCATCGGTATTAACGTGTCGATGTTAATGGTCGGTAGTCACCAAATTGACTCCGATTGTTCGTTTGTCCGTTTAGGTATAGATGTCAACTATAAAGAAAAAAGATTATTCGTATTGTAGGTATCATCGCTGTCACGTTTCGTGCGGCTTGTAGTCTGTAGTAACTTTCGCATTAACAATAAGAGTAGTTTTCAGTAACACATGTTACTAGAATGTGTTACTCAAAACTATTTTCGTCAATTTCAAAATACATACGTGCTCTGTATCACTTTCAATTTACAGAATTAATTCAAATTCTTCATAGGAGGTTGCGTCAGTGCTACATTACAGCCAGAGTGGGCCAGGACGACTGCAAGAGTAGTTCGGATGGTCCATTAATGGGAAGGGGTGAATCTTCATTACTTCTTGTTATGTCAATGCCTTAGGCCGTCGACAGAGTCCAAAAGACTGTTCTATCTAGCCCATTTCTTAGGTTCCCCGCACGAAAAAAAATAGGATCAATTAACTTTTTGTTATGCACATGTCGTTCCTTCCTTACTCACCTCCATTGGGCCATCGGAAAATAGGATCAGCTATATCATAATCAGCCTTTATTCGTTTAGTGCCGAACAATGAAAGCCAACACGGCTAAAATGAAGTAATAAAATTCTCAAATGAATATTAAGTGTAACTCTAGCTGGTATAGTGCGTTCAAATCTAAAAGGCCCCCACACTTCCTGTTACATAATTGTGGTAACCCAACTCCTCTCGCCGTCGATTCAATAATAAAAGCTTATTAATTGATTTAATTATTGTGATTAAGAAACGTGATGTTTTTGTTAACGGGCTTTTTGTAGATGCAAGGAGCTTTCGGATCAACTGGCAGTAAGTGACCCCAAACCCTGAACTTATGCTGTGGAAGCGAAGAGAAACCCAATACAACTTCATCGGATTGCTATGAGTGGTCGGATGACAAGACTAGATTTGGAGTCGAAAAGGGATCCAAACTCCCCCTATCCCGCAGATGGGACCTATGCATCCCGATATGAGAGTGTTTAGAATAGCTAATTATAGTAGGTATTGTTATCACTACCACGCACTTAAAGAGTATGGACGAATGTGGCGTGGTTCAACCACTGAACTGCTGATTCCGAGACTATCTCACATCACGTGTATACTGTGTCAAAATAGGCGACTGCCTAAGGGACAAGACGCAGGTACGCTACGGGGTGCCACAGGGGTCTGTGTGTGGCCCTGTTCGTTACCACGTGTACGTTAACAGTTTGTGTGCGGTACTTCGTCACTGTTCTGCGCATATGTTTGCTGATGATCTATGCCCTACTTGCCGGTACAAACCTCTTAGAAACCTGTCACTTGGTCCAAGAGGATCTATGCGGTCATGAAATGGCCCCATGACACTGGAATGGTATTAAATTCAGTTAAGTCTAAATTCCTCATCATTTAATCTCCTTACTTGCCTAAAGCTGAATCTCCACCACTTATATACCCACACTTTTGCCTGTCTTCATAATAGTTCTAAGACTTACTCATGTAAACATATTGCAAGGGTAGACTGTGTTACATATCTAAAAATTAAAGTTGATTTTGCATTTTCCTGTCTCCAACATATTAACTATATTTGTAGCAAACTACTTTTAGGCAAATTTTACTATCTGAGCTTCAAAGTACTGAAAACCACACTAAAATGATATGCTATAGTAGATTCGGTATTGGGTATGCACTTGACTGTTGCTAATCCCATCCATCCCGGACCGGCTACTGTACGGAGAGTCTACCCAAGAGACTCGGACCTGCAGGTAAACTGTGCAAACAGTTTTGCAGGGAAATGTTATGAGATGTATTTATTTATTTTTTTTATCTTTATTTATTATACAGGACTTTTGAACAAAAAAAGACAATGTCAATCCTATCGTACCTAATACTATATATCTTAATCTAAAACCAAAAAGTAAACAATAATTTAGCCGTATGTTTACTATTTATGGCTAGTAAATAAATAAATTTTAAAAAAGTCATGGCTAGAAAGGGCGCGGGGTCCATCATAAACTTTGTGGACCGTCGAGTTACCACTAGTACACACAGTTCCCTGTGGAGGAGTGGAGAAAAGGAGTGCCCTCCTTCTTTCTCATCTGCGTGACAATAGTGCGAATATCTATGGGCGTTGGTAGTCGTCAGAAAGCTCCGATGTCTCGTTTGCCTCCTATATAATACAAACAGATACCAAAACGCGACGTAGCAGCTGCCCCGTGGACCACATCCCGTGGGTATTGTAAAAGGTAGAACAAATTCAGTTCAAGTTGAGAGTACTAAATTTCTCACTTTCTGCACTACGCAACGCATCTGCGTAACAATCATGCGAACGTCCATGGGCGTTGGTAGTCATCAAAGGCTCCTCGTTTGCCCCCTTATGCTATAAAAAACAAAACATGATAGTGTAGCTGTATTTTTTTTCGGACCTCTGTTTTGTACCTGTCGGTATCTAAAAATGTGCAACATGAGTGTAAGGTGCAGTTTACACTCATTTGGCTGCAGTAGTGACGCCAATTCCTAAAAGTTGTAAGATATTTGTGATATTAACCGGCTGCCCTCTGCGGTTTCACTTGCGTAAAATATATACCGAAGAAATCGTTTTTTAATGTAACATCAACAATACATCTTCACGCTAGTTTCCACAATGTAGTGGGCAGAGAAAACATCACATCACAAAAATCATCTTTACACTGCTTACCTCTTCCACATTCATTACTCTCTTCATACAGGTAGGCCGGCTTCGACGACTGTTGACACTCCTTGTGGTCAGTACGCGATCAATCTGGTCATGGAATGTCTGTTTCGGCTCTCCCCCACATCCTGCGCACTATCATTTTTATCCGTTTTGTAAACCTCTCATCTGCCATTCTGTCTACTTATCCTTTAACCGTTTTGTAGCTGACTTTACATTTCAAATTCAACAATTTCACTGTGTAGAATTTTCGCTGTCGGTGTGCGTGCGTCTTATATCCTATGTCATACCTACAAGCCCCAATAGAAATGTGAATAGCAGAAATGTAGTGGACTACGATCGAAGTTGTGTGACAATCACGTCCCAGACACGTTCTGTCGGATGAATACGAGCGTCGACCGTACCACGACAACTGAAAAACACGCTCCCGGACACGACACCGCACACCCGGCGTAGACACACAGCCGCCCCCAAGAACGGAGGAACAAAAGTCCACGACAGCGTAAAAGCCGGGCGCGAGCTGCCCCCGACGTCAGAGCCGGACCAATAATTAAATGAATTATTACAAACACACTTATATCGGGAGTCATCTCTTCCATCGGCGCGAGGAAGGGAGGTCGGTCCCTCTTTCAACCTCAAACCTAGTCTCGTCGCCCGGCGAGCAGTCATAGTAACCAATGAAGTTGTATTGGGCATTTCTTCGCTTCCACGGCATTAGTTTAGGTCCGTAGAACATATATAAATTCAGAAATCTAGGTAGAGAACCTCCTACATAATCAGGATCGATTTGCTATAAACAAAGAGGAACCTTATTAATATTTGTGTAAAACTAATGTTATGAACTAACTATTATAACTTCCAAATAATATTGCGGTATAATAGAGTGTCGTGTTTCTATACGCCATTCGTCGGAACGTCGGAATTGAAAAACACATATCGATTACCTCTTGCAACCATTTTTTGTGTCGCCATCAATAATTGAAATCCGAATGACGACATCTGCCGTCATTCAATAGCGGGTATTGTCGCCGCGCCTTTTTTTAAATTTCGAATTCCAATTGACAATAGAGTATAGACCATCGTTCGGAAATGGAGGGTGCTTGGCGCGTAAACTTTATTTGTGCTATTGTATTAATTATCTATGCAGAACAAATATGTTTTTCACATTATAGAATTGTATATTTTAGTTTTGATCTAAAATAATGATAGAAGGAAAATAATTCTGTGTCAATTTCTATGCGAGCACTAAATAATTGTGGTTTTATTTCTATGACCTGCAAAAAGAAATTGTTTTGATGATGTAATACAATAGACATGTCAAACACCTTTTCTTTTACAGGTGGTACTAGTAAAAAACTTTAACCCCAGGGATATCAACAAAAAACTATTTCTCACAGTCCGAAAAACGCCAAAAATCTCTTGCCTACCGCAACTGTCAAAATATCAAAATTGATTACCTAGTTGCTTCCTTAACAAAAATATCCGTGAAAACTCAGAAAGAAGACCCGAACAATAGAAAAGGAAGCGGGAACCGCAAGACGGCGAAATTACTGAGGCACATCCCTAATTATACGATTTTACTGTAATTTGCGGCCGGCGGTGTTTTTGGTGGGTTATTTGAAATCACCACCTCCATTGTGACGGTAGATAACGGCAAATCAAATATGTTAACTATACTGACTAGTGATGTGCTTCGTGAAATCGTAACTTCGGCTCTTTACATACGTAAATACAGCTATACAGCTGTAGAGCTACTTTTACCCTAACGATTTGCGATGTGGATACAATAGTAGCTACAGTCGTGCGTCAAATGAGCATTCGTAGCCTTTTTACGGCCACCGACGCCCATGAACATCCACATAATTATTATGCGTATGCGTTGCCCTCCCCCCCATGGGGCACCTGCTACTCACAAACCGCACAAACCCGACACTAAAGATGTCACTTTACGGCGGTATTATGTGAGGGAGAGGTACCTCCCCGTGCCGGCCCAATTCAGTTGTATGGGATGATGTAGTGTCATGCACTATGCAAATAAATTTGATTTTCTCAATTGGTTGTGTATCATCCGTACTTATTATATCTCGCTGTCTTGATGTGTTCTGTTGACTTTTTGATTTGACAATTTTCACTACTGGGTCCCAAGCAGAGGGAAGAATCCAGCCGTCTTCTCTATTAAAATTTGGGTGTTTTTTTAATCTCAATAGCCTTTCGGATCATCATTATCTTAAAATATCTATAAAAAGTCGCGTTAAAGAACAATTTGTCGATATGAAACACCGACGTGTTACAAAATCAGCGGCCTGTGAGCATGCTGAAGTTACATTACATTTGATAAAGCGCAAATCCTCACTAGGGAACACCGACTCCTTCCAAGGGATTATCCTTGGAAGGAATCGGTGTTCCCTAGTGAGGCTATTGAGATTAAAACACACCCAAATTTCAATAGAGAAGACGGCTGGGTTCTTCCCTCTGCTTGGGATCCAGTAGTAAACATAATCAAATCAAAGAGTAATCACAACACCTCATAATCAAATCAAAGAGTAATCACAACACCTCAAGACAGTAAGATATAATTAGTACAGTTTGCGTTAATCGGAAGAACTAAAAATAAAATTCTTCGGGTACTTTTAAAATTTTTTTACATCAGGACATCTGTCAATGGCTAAATAAATAATCAAATAAACCGCGATAAAATCCGTAAAAGTAGTTTTATTGTAATTGTTATCTATCAATAATTAAAATTCTCTAATTCTCTAATAAATGTATCTTCGTATATTTGGTGTCAATTTATAATGGATGACAAGATGACTATGTCTGCTCATTAATCCACATGTACGGTGGTTCCTTATGATCGTAGGCCATAAGGGTCTAATTTACCTTTTCTTTTGACTGCTCATTGCTGACGGAAAGTGCCCAGTGCAGCTTCACCGGTTACTATAAGACACGTCGGGCGACAGTCCATGTGAGATTGCGCTCGATAGGGGGACAGACCTTCCGCCTTTCTCGTAGATGGGAAGGATGCATCCAGATAGTTATTTAACATTAGCTAAAGTAACTATTATTACCTCGGCCGTGGGCACAGGTTGGCCGCGCCCAAAGTGAGGGGGCAGCTCACGCGCGGCAGCTAAAGTTGGTCTTGCATTGTCGTGGGGGCTGGAAGAATTCGCGGAGCTATTATGATTGGGTGGAACGGTCACACCTTCCACCACGGACGGATAGTACGGCGCGCGGCCGGCGTGGTTAACCTATCCGGTAAAATAGTTTACAGTACCGGGAATAGAACCCGAGCTTCCTGGGTGAAAAACAGGTATCTTACGGCCACTACACCATACGGGAGAATCTAAGTTACCTAATCAAAGTTTAACAAGTAGTAAACTGGGTAGCTATAGCTCAATATTGTTATTAGCAACAATTTCCGAACAAAGGCTCGCTGAAATTACAAATACTTCAGTTTCAGAGTCTTATTGATTTCCATTGTTCATTTTACTAATCATTCCTATGTCTTAATTTGATATTAATTAGACTGATCGTTTTAAATATAATACTTAAAACTATCAGTTATAATAATTTTAATTATAATATCCGATACGATTTAGAGGTCCTTAAAGGTTGGCAAAGCGTCTACAAGACGCCTAATCTTGCAAATGACTATGGGCGGCTGTAGCCACTACCCATCTACTCGTTTGCCCACTATGTCATAAAAAAATTTATCTAACCGGATATTATCACTGAAATAAAAAAAATGTGTACATTCTTCTGTCACACTTCTATCTGCACACAAATTATTTAACAGTTGGCAATCGAGTTATTATTTATGAAGATACTGATTAAGATGCAAAAAAGTCGATATTCCTTGGTATCAAACAAAGCTGGAGTGATCGCTACCAGCTGGTTATACGGAGCGGTAACATCACTAGTGCTTCGGTCCTTGTAGAGGGGCTGGTTATAAACGTCCTCGGTAATTGGGAGCAAATTAAAAAGTCATAAATTATCGAGGAAGCGTCTACTTGCGGTGCGGTGACCATTATAGTATCGGTGTTACACATTGTATGGAAAATTACCGCGTTCTTTTTTTGAATTCACTGTTCTTTTTTAATTTATTGCGACAGATGCAAAGAGGTTAAACACGTACGTGTTATTGTACTTTCTCGGTATTTTGTGGGCCAATTACAATAACTTTAACGGCTATCTTTTGTTTAGATATGTCACGCTCCCGACGTTTCGGTTATTTTACTACATCTACGTAAGGATCGGGCTCTCACTAGGACTGGGGGAAACATGTATTAGTGGGTTCGTAGCAGTGTCCACTATTTAGATGTACAACATTTGTCGGACACCGGAGGCGCATTGTTATGTACATAAACAGACGGACTCTTCTGTTGTGATCAAAAAAATATTTTGTTTCTTTCAGTTTCGTCGAGCGGTCTAGACTCGTTGCGCGGCCTATACACCTCTTTATGATGTAGCACTGTGTTCGCGGGGTGGTGAGTGGTCGTCAATTAATATCAAGTCGGAATCTGTGGGATTCCGCGCCGCTGTTCGAATTTTATAGCGGCGGGCGCCACCCAAGCCGACGAACAGAAGAGCCATGGAGTCGCCACTTGCGATTTAGAAAACAAGACACAAGGACGTATCACTAGTTTTGACAATTAGATATATTGTTTCTAGGCCCAAAAGGCATATTATTTATGTAGATCCTATGATTAGGTCTCAATAATAGTGACTGTAATGAACATTAAGCTCCATGTTGAGGTATTTTGCATCTTTGACATAAATGAACACTATATCAAAATGAAAGAAATTATTAAAAAAATATAATAGATTTGTAAGTAAGTGGGTAGGTAAAAATATTTAAAGAATTCGGATATGACTTGTGATTTTGACAAATTGAAACATGGGCAATAATTTAAGTAGGTTAAAGCACTGGGTACATTAGCAAAATTGCTACGGCATAAAGTGTTTCGTCGCTGTCGCGTTTCGTGCGGTTTGCAAGTAGTGGGGGGGGGATGATAGGAGTGCAACACATCCGCGTAACAATCATGCGAATGTCCTTGGGCGTCGGTAGTTATCTAAAGGCTCCGATTTCTTATAAGCTATAATAATCTTCTATGAAGAGAGAAGGACACGAGACCAGCTCTTGTGCGTAGGAGGGGAGGGGGGGGACTTGAGCAGTCCACGTATGGTTTACGTACGACCGAAGTGCTGCGCCCGGTCATAGAGCGTTGAATGCGCCTGATGCAGGTGTTCACCGGGCATGATTGTATCTGTGTTGGATCCGTCGGGGGACGGTCCGCGCTACCGTGAGTGTGGCGCCGCTGAGGACACAGCCCAGCATACCCCAGGGGTGTGTCCTATATAGGCTGTGCAGCGTGACGACTTGGCAGCGGCGTTGAGAGGCAAGGAGCTCGAGCGTGATGTCCTCGACGCTTGAGAGTGACGGATCCTGGGATGTGACGGATGTGAGAGGGTTATGTCCCAGAAGGTGGTTGCGGGGCGGGCTAGAGAAGTGGATAACGGCCCGCCACATAAGAGGCATGTTAGCGCGGCAGAGCCGCTACGCGCACCTTCTGCCGCCTTCCTAACTGTCCGGTCCCTTCTGAGGGACTGGCTAGCCACCGAGATGCACTGTTACTGCCAGATCCAGGGCAACTTAGATTTGGCGGCCGATGGCACCCGCGGGGCTTTAGTGGGTATACGGTTCATGCGCGATTCCGACACACCCCATCGGATCCCACCCAGGACCGATGACCGTGCGTAAATCATTTCCCCGCGAAAAGGAAAAAAATACTGGATACATTAGTAATATAAAAACTTCGGCCAATAAAAATGAATTCTCTACAGCTAACTAACAAATCCCAATTGTCATAATGACGTTGGCAAAAACTAATGTATGGCGGTTTACAAGAAGAAGAATTAAAAATATATATGTGAGTCGGGTCCATATATCTGCGATGTGCCGGCGCCTAGGCCTCGTCGGGCCATTATTTATACGTCCCGTACGCTGCACGCGCAAAAGTCGTGACGTCGTAGCGATGTTACCGGCCCGACTTTGATGTCAACGCGTATCTCCAAACATACGCACACGAGATGTGTGTGTAACTTTACACAAGTTTTTGGATTTTGGATCATATGGGGACCGTGTGGTTGTAAAATATATTTCTTATGTCGTACATGTAGATGGGTACTGAAATTCTTTCATTATTCATGATATAGACACACGTCTTTAAATAACATAGTCCTGCAAGGCAAAAACTATGATATCAATACTTAACGTTACATATTATATTATGCCTTTTTTAATTTGAGAAACACTATTTTATATTATTGCCATTTATAACTTATTTTTGCATTTTTAACTGCATTAAAAATCTACCTACCATCATCCATTATGGGGATAAAATCTAACTTAATAGCCAAATCTACTTCACGGTCACAAGTTGATACATTCACAAAAACCTATTCCATTTATGTATTCAAACAACCAAGTTTTTATTTTATATTTATCAGGCACTAAAAATATCAGGCTTGTGTAAGCTACCCAAACTACGTTACAAGGGGGGGGGCTTTCCCCCATTGGACAACGCATCTGCCTGTATCCTAATTCCTATGCAGATTTATGCGGAAATAGCCTTGCGACCAGGTCATCCGAATGCCGAGTAGCCACCGCGCTGTTCAATTTTTTCTAAACACAAAACAAAGTATCGCCTAACAAGATAATCATGAGATCGTCTTAGTATCAATTACAAACACACGGACAATATGGCGGATGATTTGATATTGATACGATGAAAAAAACGCCTCGAAAACCACATGTGACCCACGTTTTACAGGTGCATCGTGTGTGGTGTTTTTTATATGTATAGGCAGTAGGCCTTTAACCAATATAAATTATATATAATAACTGGTCAAGTAAGAATAATACCTAATACAGGACGGTGGAAAGCGTAGATATGCGCCGCGACGGTGTGAGAGACTCGCGGCACACGGGTGTCGAATACCCACTAAAACCACCGCGTGCTGACTGTCGTGAGTTGCCCTTGAACTGTTAATCAGGGCAGGTCGGCTCCATACATGAAACGGTTATCCTGAGCCGCAGTACTCAACAGAAAGTGCAAATGGGATGAAGTTCCCATCTTCGCCTTGTCACGTCTCATAAGCCATGACGGGAAATCTCTCGGAAACCATGATGTTGAATATTAATCAACATTATATGTAATTAGATATTAGTTTTCTTTGTTGACAAAGAACACAACTCGATCTCATTAAGTACCTTAATAAGATCGGGAGCTGTTATCTGCAGAATACGCTTTATGTACTCTCTATACGTAGGAAGATAAGCTGCATAGGTATGTACCTATCTAACAAAAAATACAAAGCTTTTTCTAGTATCTTGGGTAGGTAGTTTATTGAGTATTCGGCTCATGTATTAAATACAAATAAATTACGTACCAAACTTTATTCTCATAATAGCGGTAACTGTAGATACAGATAACCTACTACTACATTGTAGTGATATTAAAAAAAACGTATAGGCAGCATCTAAAAAAGCTTGTTTTTCAAATCAAGTGTAACATTATCAACCACAAAAATCAGTGATAGGGCCCATGTCATAATCATGTTAGAAATGTGATCTGAGAAATAGACACGAAGGTTGTACAGATGAAAAACTCTTTGCTCGCTCGGCTGTAAGAACAAAGCCCTTGGCGGTGAAATAAAAGGAAGCTAATTAAAAATGTAACATTCCAAATTCGAACGACTGTTAATAATCCGAAATGAAATCTATTTAATGATTGTTTTAATCGATTCCCGTCTTTTTAAGATTTGAATTTAGAGTCATATGAGTTGGAGTGCGGCGCACATTGGAACTTGCTAGAATGTCGCCGGAGTTGGCTGTGCTGTGCTACTTCCACATTTAAAATGTCACGCAACACAAGTCCACATCTGTTTGCTATTGTTACCCGCTTGTACAATAGTAGTAGTCTTTGTTTCCCTATCCATTGATGATAGCTCAACGAGCTCTTCTAGCAAGGGCAAGGTTAGCAGCGGCGCGTGAGCTACCCCCCTCGTTGAAGACGGGGCAAGGGGACCCAGTCCCATCAGCCAAGATAATTATAGTTACACTTTCCTCATCATCATCATCATTATCAGCCCTTATCGGTCCGCTGATGGACACAGGCCTCTTTCAATGTCCATAAATACGACCGATCCCCTGCTACTCGCATCCATCCCATTAGTTACTTTAGTTAATTTTAAGAAATTATCGGGATACACTGGCTTCCGTCAGTATAGAGCAAACAAAAAATAAAAACTCTTTGTAACAAGCTGAATGTTATTTTAATTCAATTATTGATTAAATGGGTGTAAGGCTGACTTTATCATTACGACGCCTTCAAATAATAAAAAAAAAAAATAGTAACCTGAATGTATCTCCTTGGACTCCACTGAAAGTGAGGAGCATGGGAACGTGTTTTATAAACAATTTATCATCACATTTGGTGTTCCATCTATACACAGAAATTAACAATTATGAAAATTCATGAACCCCAATGAAATATGTTTAGTTGTGCGGATGTTTATGCACGGGGGTAGTCTCAGACTCTCCTGCTCATTCATCCTCCGCTTTTCGTTTATAAATAAATATTGTGAGCCGGCATGAATCAGTCTAGGTACCTGTGTTAGAGTTCACCCATTCGACATGTGGTAAGGGAAAGCAGCGCACAATTAAAGCGTGGGTAGTTACAAAAAAAAGACAATCAATAACCACGACCACTCCGTTAGTAGTGTACGATCTATTAGGTGAAGTCACCAAAAAGCACCGATTGCCCGTTGCTATTTCACGCTGCGTGTATGAGACCGCTGTAGATGATATCTAGTCTAATTTGCACGCAATTATTGGAGGTGCGGTTTTTCTGCTGCAAATAACTTTATTTACGCATCATAGGCGACGGTTATGGACTTGCTCCTGGAACTGAGGAAATTTTACAGCTACAGGCAGCTGAATGGCTTCATCATTATAAACAAGCGTTTTTTACGTAGTTTACGTAAACGGTGCTGCGTCGCAGCGGAATTGGGCAGGCAGGACTGGTGTCTCTCGCTCACATGATACCGGCGTAAAGTGGCATCTTCGGTGACGTGTTTTGCTGTTTCTAGGTAGCTAGCGATCCGTTGGGAGAGGAGAAGAAAGGGGGGGGGGCAAAGAATGAGCATGGTAATGAGTAGTCGTCAAAACAATTTTCTTTGACGGACCCACTACTGCCGGCGACACTATTGCATTTTATTAGATATATATTTATATATATACTTTTGTTCATACTTAAAAAAGGTTGCTTTTGTCTTGAACAACTTCTACAGATAGTTCCACCAATAGTTTCTGATATATAATCTAATAAGCGCTGATTAAAAGGTTGTGTTAGTTAGTCAACTAAAAACTGATACGTACGTGCCTGCCCCTTTGTAATTACCTATGTCTAACAATTTTCGACGTTCATTGATTGAGGATTCAGTGTAAGAATAAAGTATAATATTGATTATCGTGTGTAATAATCATAGAGGCAATATAGATAGAGTTGGGAAGCCAGCTTGGATAGACAAAGATAGTAAGGCTTTCATATTCCGTCTCTATTAGCCAACACGGACACTCGCACATAAGGAATCCCTTCTCTATCGACATATATGTATGTAATAGTGAGCAAAGACTGATGATGTCGTCAGTCATCATTGAACTCATCCTTAATATTCTAATCGAATCCGCGTCGGATATCAGAAGTAAATAGGAGGTTAAGAATAACTTCCTCTAATAATGGCTCATAATCCCTAGCCAATAGTAGCTGCGTACAGCAAACAATTTAGGTGTCAGTTTTAACACCTTAACACTGCAAAGCAATATGAACCATATCATGTGATAATAAAAGTGATATCTGCATAAACTTACATTACAAAGAAAATCTGTGTCATATGAAAAAAGACCTTAAAACCATGGAATAAGGGCTGATGAAATAACTTTAAGTTCATATCGCTGTATAGTAAGGCGTCAATTTTCACACCTGATGAAAACAGCCTAATTTAAACCCTACTGAGATATATTATAGTGCATATTGCTTTGACGGCGTTTACAACATTATATCCTTTGGGTACGCGAATAAAAAGGTGTCGTATTTCTCGCCTCGGGTGTGAAGGGTCGCGGCGTCAGACCCTGATTGGTCAACCCCACCATGGCTCTGATCACCTATCTCCACAATGTATCCACATATTTGCCACTTTGCTAGTGTACATTTATTTTCTCTGTCCGGGCCAATATAATGTATATTGGCCCGGACCGGCCGAATTTGACGTTTTCATAAAATACTCCAAGTCCAAGAACGCGTCAAACGCAATGAACTCCGTTTACAAAGCTAAAATGTTAAAGAGATTTTTTTACACAATGGTAGGTATTATTACCATAGACAACAAAATTGCCACCAAATTTTATTATTATTATTATAGAAGTTAATGAAATAACCAATAAACTCGATCTTTGCGTAATATTTTTACTCACAGGGTCACCGGATTACATAGTTTGGTCCCTACTTTGGGGACATATATGTATACAACATACATACACATCCAAGTCATCCATCAAGCATGTTCCTTGAAGCGGTCTACTAGCTACAAGAGAAAAGAGAGAGGTGACAGGGTCGTTCGTTTTAGTAAGAGGTAGTGTCATGCTCCATTGCAGCGGAATTGGGTCGGCACGACTGGAGAAGTAAAGTGACACCTACGTTATTGCGTTTCGTGCGGTATTTGAGTAGCCGGTGGCCCACTGCGGGAGGGGATAAAAGGAGGGAACCCATCGCATAATTATGCTGATGTTCAGGGCGTCGGTGTTCGCTGATAGGCTCCGATTTCTCGTTTGTCCCCCTATACTATAAAAAACCCATTGGTCGGTGACCCTAATGCAGTCGTAAGGAACACAAGAGGCGACATGCTGTCTTACATTTCATCGAAATTAGTTCAGCAGGATAAGAGCAAATGATGATGCATGAGACAAAATAAACAGCAAACTATACGGTGGTTACAAGTGAAACCTACCGCGGTATGGAACTAGTATGTAGCTGTCACATGAAAGCAACAAACTGAAATGATGGCTCGATTTCAAAAGCGTAAGGAAACAACTTATAGCAAAACAAACTAGACTTTATGACTCGAACTTTAAGGCATATTTTCGTAAACGTATTAATTGTACTAGCGTAGTTGAACACAGATGTAAAATAAATCATAGAACGTATGAAATGATTCAGAGTTACGACCCAAACTCCGAGGAGACACATAGATGAATTCATCATTGGAAATTTCCACTGGCCCTATGTTAGATAACAAGGGATTACGCTGGACTTCGACTCTGCAAGTCCGACTATTGGTAGGATGAGCCAACGTCAATAACTACTATGGGTGGCCCAGTGTGACCGCCTTGTATGCGGGTGGGAGGCCGCATGGAGCCTTTGAGATGCTGTGTGTAAACATTTTGTATCATTTACTATTATTGGATAGGTGTACATCATGTATGATACCTGTCGATACTTTCTTTTACAGTCGACTGACTGACGGTTGACCAAGTTTTAACAAGCCATTTCTAGAGATTTATGAAGTCAGAACATTTAACCTCCAAAACGAATATTTCGCCAAGTTTCACCCGTACTATTGCCTATTTTAAGTCGCCATAAATTTTAAACAAATTACGAACTATATATCTACCCTTAAACGGATTTAAGGAGCATCTAGTATCGTTTAGTGCTTGCATGGAAATTATAGTCAATGTGGAGGAAGCAAGAGAAATTTGCAAGGATCATAACATTTATCGGTTCTCTCTGCCCCTAGAGAACTGGTGAGGATGTATTGCTAGTTTATCTAGATTATATCAAACGTCGCCGTGTTGAAGCTAGACCGAACTATAAATAGCAGGTTTTCTCGGCAGCGGACGATAAATCTCCGCTCGCATCTTCATCTCGGCACGTTTTTCTCGTGTCACGCGCGTTACTCGGAACACTTGAAATAACACACATACAGCCAGCTCATGTCACAAGATTATTTTTAATCTGTGCACTTCTGACGTTTGTTTTGCCTAACTCAGCTGTCAGAATTCGCAGTAGATACTTTGTTTGGGTGCTACGGTTTTTGCTTTCGGTATGGACTTGTTGAAAAGGGGGTAGGCAGATATGTAGGAACTGCAACGTCCATGTTTTATAAAATATAGGGGATTCTGATACGAAAATGCCCAGAAATAATATGAATGTGGAAATAATAGCCAGTTTCAATTAAAATATGCGTCCTTTTCGACCTCACTGATAAAGAATAAGTTTTTAAAAAGTGTTGTCTTTTTTACTTGGGAATAAACGAGCAGTTTGAATATCGGCGCCTATAGACATCCACATAATTGCTGTTCATATGTCATTCTCCTTATCTCTTACCCTTCCAATGGTCCACTGGAAACTCACAAGCCACGCGAAACGCGACAGCAAACTTTTTACTTTGCGGCATCGTGTGAGCGAGAGGTACCTAGCGGATCCGTGTCCAAAAATTTGACCGACTTTCCAAAATAATTGAATACCATTTTTTCCATCACAGATTACAGTTTTTGTAAAACAGCAATTATCAGCTTTATATGATCCACTGATTGCTGATATAAATTTAACGCCGACATTAAATGCGACATGTCCAGATAGAATCAACATGCCGACAATCTAAATGGGGGATTCTTTTTGCCATTGCTGATCGGCAGTGGCCACAAACCCCTTGATATGATCTTGGATGCCGATAAGAATCCTCGGCACAAGGTATTTCTGTCTCTTTACAGATAAGAATAGTATTCCACAATATTATTGCAAAACAATCCTGAGGTTATATATATATATATATATTATTTTGTTATTATAATCTTGCTAGTGGTACAAGTGGGAATGTTTGCTTTTTATTATTAATGTAGAAAATGCTGGACGGATGTGGATGCAATTCGCACATATATAGATTATCTCCCATCAAGAATAACATTATATTCTTATTCCTTAAAGAAGGGTAACGTCTAGGCGATACCAGGTATATCTGATCTTTGTAGCTTTCTATTATTTAGGTACCTCTGTTCACCTCTGTTAGGGTGTAGGTTAGGTAGGACACATTCCATTTTTGAGATATTTATTCAGAATTGTGATACGAACATATGAGATTGGCATGACGGATATACACTTCTTGTTTGTCCTTTCTTGGCATGATTTTGAAAGTGTCACTGCTATCGCGCACCTTTAAAGTAAACAACAGACTGTGTTTCGTTCTTTTGTTTTTAACGATGATTCCAACCAATGTGTTGTATTTCATAATAAGTTTTAAGTTGAAGGTGCCTATGTAACGGTACAAAAACAATTACCATCTCCTAGGTTCTATAATAGATAATCACACATTAATTATGAAACAGATAGGAGTTGAGGAGAAATTCCATTGCCTCTTACCTATACAGGTAACAAACCTACCAATATCTAGTTTCCCTAGGGTACAATTATCATGCTCATCTTCGTATGTATGTAAGTTACGATACTCACTAACCTTAAAGGTGTAAACGTTCCCCTGTAGAAGTTTCCCATTAAAACACCGTGTTCTAAGTTATACGATACGCCGAATACCCTATCGGATGCCGTCGAAATTGATATGAAATGTTTATTAGATGACCAAAATGACCGCCGTAATCCCGAAGAAGCCGCAGATACATAACACCGGAACCCCTATGCCCCGTAAAACGATTACTGCGCCGCAAATGCCCCCCCGAAATTGATCCCTCCCCCGGGGGGCGCCTTTGTGCTGAGCCCTTTATTCAGGACTATCCGTGTGACTTACGGGCAATAACAGTCAGGGAATTTAGAAGACGTCACTTTTGTTTATCTGCGGGTATTTTGTCTAAAACCTACAACCTGGATGATAATACTAGGTTTCGTTAGCGACTCTGTACACATGGAACTTCTCTTATAGTATAGTGTCCAAACGAGCACCCGCGATCGTAGACATCAGGTACTTCCCCGGGCGTGCCTGTTCAATTCCTCTGCAATGCATATCCTCCTTTTGCTTCTGACAACCTTCCTAGGTTACAAAACTATACTGGCACTACTAAAAAGCAGCACAACAAAAGGTTACGTAAATACTCAGTACGAGAGAGTGTACAGAAGTTAGTTGGGACGAGCAGGGACTGCTTGCTCTAGTAATGTGACGGCTATACTGTCGCGTTCTGAGCGGATTATGAGTAGCCGTTATCACTAACGTGTTTATATTATATTATATTATGAGGAGTCTATAATGACCATTGATGATCCGTTTACTCTATTATCCCCCTATAGGGACCTATAATTTAAATAAACACGTTACCTTTCACTATCTCTACCTTCCATCCAGAGTCATACATCAGGCAAAACTATACAGCAACGTCTTCACGTCAGTTTTCCGTAAAAAGTGATAGCAGCAAGAATCTCGAAATCTCTCGGCTAGAGCATCGTGGTACTTTCGCCATAATTTTCGCTATGGTGTGATGTCAATACCCCACTCACCTATTGAGATCCAAGTTAACCAGTTTACCTATCTGTATGTATACATAGAATAGATAGACTTATTATAAAACAAAATCGCCAAAACATGACTACATGTTTTTGTATCGATTTCCTCAAAGTCCACACGACGGATCCATGCGGTTCTCACTCTTGAATAGAGCGACTACTGAAGAAGGTTTTAAGAATGTACATAATTTGTTAGGGTGACACTTTTGTTACTAGCGATTGGGGCACATCGTTAGTATATATGTGTAATACATATAGATCTCTTTAGAAACGATTATCTGCACAAAAACCCGATTAACAGTTTACATTATGTGAATAAAACACTTTCGCATTACCTGAAACGCCAATAGCCAATTTAGTAAGAAGTAAGTAAGATACCTAACAGCCTATTCATCAGCCTATTTTTAGCTAAAATTAAACCCTTTTTATATTGTAGGGGGACTAACGAGCGGATGGAATCCTTGAAGGCTATCAACATCCATAAACATCCGCATAATAGTTATCCAGATGCATTATCGTGTTTTCTTCCTCGCCTCCGATAGGCCAATAATGGATTCATTTTTAACTCTACCCAACTCTACAATATCTTATATATGAAATTCTCGTGTCACAATGTTAGTTACCTTACTCCTCGGGTACAGCTTCATCGGTTTTTACCAAAGTTTATATGCATATGCAGTAGGTCTGAGAATCGGCTACTATCTGTTTTTCATACCCCTAAGTGATAAGCGTTGTTCACTCAACCCGATAAACTTTTGTCGGGTCAGCTGGTATTAGATATATTATGTACAAGCTTAGATATTGCATCATTTTGATATCAAAATTTACACAACAACTTTACTACAAGCCACATCATTTTGATATCAATATTGGTTACTTCACAACAGGAAAACATCATAACTTCCATAATTAAACTTATGGTAATGTAGATAAACCGCAACAAGATTTCGTGGGTCGGTATCAATTTTTTATAGCGGTAGTTTGATTTGAAATATACCTACATATTATGAGCTTATCTCCTTTGGGAAGGGTTCGCCCCATCTGGCTCTAAACAAAGAGGTGTGGAAGGAGAGTAGACAGGCCTTTGCCCAGCAGTGGGACACAGCAGGCTAATAATAATAATAATAATAGTTACATATGCATGTGCGCTGGCTAGCTCAGGACACAAGACCATACCTAAATGTCGTAAATTGGTTTGCGTGATATGTTATATGCATACTAGTCTACACGGCTCCCCTTCTTTTGGCCTCAAAAATACCATCAAACCTATCCGGCAACTTTTTTCGACAGATTAGTAAAGTTTGTATAAAAATCCTGTCAGCCATGTTCACGTGAAACGCGTTAAATAAATGCAATCAGTCTGAACACAGTTGTTTGACACATTCTGTTACGGTTTGATAGTGTCCCCAGGAAATTTTTGTCGATCATCTTCCAAGTAGTTACAGACTTTCGAGTCTTTAGCTATATTGTTTAGGTTTCGAGTCTTTAGCTATATTGTTTAGGTTTCGAGTCTTTAGCTATATTGTTTAGGTTTCGGTGAAATCCATCTGAAATGCACATGCACATAATCTACGGTCTAGTGACGTCATTCGCCGTCTTATTAGATACGGCCGCTTTAAGACGGCACCGTTTACCTAGGAAATCACGCAAAACCTTCCTTCATACAAATCTAATTTTCCATTCTAAAGGTCGTTAAATTTTGCAAAATAAAACTATGTGTTGGGTCCGACACGTGTCTAGGGTTTACTCCTTATTAACGAACTTGATTCCGAAACGAAAGTGTGCAAAAGACGTATGTAGGCAACGTAAGTGCGGTAAGGTGTTATGCTGAGAGTAGAATTCCTGATAAACTGCTGGGAAATTAATGAGAAATTGCTGAGTGATTGCTGAGAAATTTCTGAGAAATTGCTGAGAAAAGAAAGTCTCACATTATTTAACTGCTCATATTATTTTCATATGTCTTACTACCGTTTTGTACTTTTCAATCTATCGATGGATTTGGGTACTGCAGATATAATCTTGGCGTATTTGGTATGGAACTCATGTACAAATTCTATCTCCAGTAGACAATTTCACCTACAGAATACCTATATACTATAGAAAACGGCTGTTAATCGTTCCTTGAGCGTAAACTCCAAAAAAGAAACGAAACGAACATGATGAGCCCTACATTGGAAAAGAAAGAGAAAGGGTGTGCTCGCACTTTCTTCCTTAACACAACATGGCATCTTCAAATTTCAAAATAGTCTCCGTTAAGTCACACCTAAGAAGAGTTTACCTTATAATATATCGTCGGCCCGAGAAAAAGTCTCCCTTTGTCATAAAGTCGTAACGCGACAAGACTCAAGACCCAACTGCCTGCAAAGGACAGTTGTACATAGCGCACATATACACCGAATGTTCACTTTAATTTAAGACCAACACGTACAAATGTACAGTCGGACGAGTGAAACGATGTACGAGTAGTCTTTATTGGAGAAGATATGTGTGAAGTCTAAACCACACAGACCACACGTCCGAAGTAAAATTTCTTTAGATAAACGAAACGTGCTTATAAGAGAAAGAAGTAAACAAAAGCTCGCACCTGTCTTTCTTACCCATACAGTACATGCGGAATTCTTCTTCTATAAGTTCCGTTAGCCTCGTTTTTGTAACGTTCTCGTTACGCATACACCAGCTTACCCCCTAAGGCAAGCGTGAGTAAAGAAGTTTTAGTTCAATGTCGTGGTCCAATTCGTGTGCAATCATCATCATTATTGTCAGCCCTTCTCGGCCCACTGCTGGCCATAGGCCTCTCTCAATGAACGCCAAGCATCCATCATCGTGTGCAATGCAACATGGCAATCCTTCGAACGAAAACATTATGTTAAACACTACCAGTTTATATTGCAAGCTAGTTTACATTGCAAAACAAAAATTCAATCATTTTGACTTATTACTATGAAGAGTCATTTTCGATCATATCTTAAATGTAGAAACATGAAACGAGTTACAATTTAATGAATTAAAGCAGGAATACTTAATTAATTATCACACAAAATGACTACACTTACAAAGCAACATATTTTGCAAGTATAACGTATTCAATTGTTTCACTCGAACAATAGATTGTTACATGTATTTCGTGCGCGCACTGTACTTTCGCCTACAAGCCACAAACGTGCGGAGGAATTCGTGGGTGGTGGGGTACCCCCCCCCCCTCCCGGTGTGACGTCCTGTCACTGACAAATGGCCCGGGAGAGAGCTCGACCCGAACACCCTCGTAAGGCGGCGTGTACTCCGACGACGTTAAACCAACTGAAAATTTAAAAAATTTATATCGATTCACAAAAATACAAAATATACGATTTCATATTTAACTGTCATTGTAAAGCATCCGTGATACTAGGTGAACATATATTTTCAAATTTAAATATATTTCCTTGTAGTTTGAACCTTACTCCCATGTGTTTAAGTTGTTTTTACAAAAGGCATATTTGACAGTTACACATCTTTTATACAGACGGTTTTGAGACGCTTTTTTTAGTTCTTTATATATTATATTCCACTGAATACCCTCTGCGATTATAAAAAGCAAATTTTTGATTACAGATACGTGAAAAAATAAGCGGTAGTGATATGCAGCATTGCAGCTGAATTGAGCTGGCTCGTATAAAGAGGTACCTCTCGCTCACATGATACCGCCGTATACTGAAAGCTGCACTGTCGCGTTTCGTGCTGTTTGGGCTTTTCCGGTGACTCATTGAAGAGGAGGAGGGAAGCAGGGCAGCACATCTACATAACAGTGGTGCTGTCTATGGAAGACATCACTGGCGAGCGTAGTGTACTTTAATAACGAGCATGATGTGAAAACTCTGAAAGGTGTGCAAATTAAAGAAGCGACGTAAGAGAGGTAAAGCGTTACGTTACACTATACTCAATTTTACACATTTTTCATACTGCTGACTTTAAATCATTTCTGAAAGAGTAAATTCTAATAAAACTAGCAAAAATAAGAACACACGTCACTGTGAACGGACGCCAAGTCAGGAGGGTGCTATAATTTCATAGGACGGGCGTCGGTCGTCGCTTATCTCGGGCGCTGGCTGCAGGCGCCGCGAACATCGCCTGTGTCCCCCCGCCCCCTCCCCGACCCAGGAGGGAGGTGGCGTTCTTACTGATATTGGAAAATTCGGTACGACCACACACTCTAAATATAGTGTCGCACGCTGGCAAAAAGCTCCAATCTTATTTTGATTTTATTTGTTATTAGTTTTATTAAGGTTTTGCCAGCCAGCCATAACGCTAAAACAGATAGTTTTAAAAAGTTGTGTTCAGTATTTAAATTTGAATTCGTGTATCGCATCACGATTGATCACGAACTGACAACTGTGCCTCGGAAAATCGAAGGCTTTCAAAAATGTCCGCCAAGTAGCAAAGGGTGGGTACAAATGTTTAGATTTTAGACATTAACTTGCTATTTATGTAGACAACTTGACAATACGTAAGGAATAATTTGAGATATAATGTTAACAATAAATAAAAATTTATGTCACTGCTAGAAAAAACTCGTAAACTGTTCAAGATATCTACAGTGTGATTTTTCTGCGTTTATCGGAGACAAATTATTATATGACTAACAATGTCTCGCGTTGCTACCCGCTTAAATCACACACCAATTCGCCCCTTTTGGTCGTAGAGTAATGGTGTATACCTAGCCTATAAACCATCCTCGATAATAAATGAAATAAAAATGGATAGTACACACAAAGAAAGAATTTTCCAAATCGAATACAAAATAGTTACTTTTTGATCTCAGTGCTTTCAAGCAAACAAACAGAATCTTCTGTTTGTATTATTAGTATAGATTATAATTTATCGAACACGTCCTGCTACTTTTTGTTTCTATTCTAAAATTCATAACTGTCATAGGCCGTAGGCAACTACTGCAGTTATATGTGAATTGAACTACTGCCCTTGATAGGGATCTCCACAAATCTAGAAATTGATGTACCTGGAAAATATAGGTGCTTTATTCAAAGGGCAAACGACCCAGAAAGATTAGCCGCTCCAAAATTAACTAGTGCCGAGACCTTCGCTATAAATCTTGGTGATAACGAGAAAATACGTGCAAAACATTGGAACGTAAACAAGTATATTACTATAACAAAAGTGGCGCCAAATGATAAGAGAAAAGCAAAAACCCCCGAGTAAGCATAACATAACGTGTGTATTTGAGTTAATATATTGTTATTGTTGCAATATAAACCCCGTTTTGATATCAACCGGAGATATTTTAGAGTAATCCGCGTTTACATAAACAGAATTGACCATGGCGGTGTAAAAAAACGCTGATGCGTACATCTGGGCCGTAAAACTCCGTCTAGCCGGAGGAGTACGGATAAATAAAATATAAAATAAAATATGATATGAGCGCGGGGCGGACACACCCGCGATGTTTGAATGTGTCTGTACGGGGACAGGAAAACTGTGGTGGTCTGTTGTCTTTTTTTTTTTTAAGTTATATAACTTATTGCATAGGCGAAATGTGTCATGAGATTATTGATGTTTTAATATATGACAAAATTCGATAGTAGCGGGTAACGATATGTACTTTTTTATATTCAATAAAGAAAATTGTTAGTATTTACTCATTACCTGATACGTGCTGCTATAATTTAATTTACACCATATCTAGTGGGTAACGTAACAATGTTAATTGAGCACTGATATTATATTTTGGCATTATCCACAAGATCTGGCTTTAACGTTATAAATATACCATGTTGTACCATAATTGTGCTGATAATAATCATTTCTGAACGAGTAAATTCGCGTCGGGCAATGGACGGCAACTTTAACGGTTGTTACAGGGATTAGACTTTCCCAAACACATACTTTTTAGAAACTTCCTTTGCTATCAGTAGCTACTAAAAGTCAGTAATGGTACATCGTATTTTTATAAAACAGAAGAAGAGCTTCCAACTAATACTAGGTTGTCATAAATTTACAAAACAATAAATCATAGATATTTAAAAAAAACTCGATATTGCCTACTCCTTGACTTTCTCTGTCCCCGCAGTGTTTCTTTGTCCGTAACAATCCGAAGGCGCCACGGGTCAAAAACGCTCGCAGAGGACGCAGGGCGAAGAGCGCAGATCGTTCCGCATCTAACTTCGCTCACTACGGACCGCCGAGAGACTTTGTGAGCACTTCACGTTGTTCATCTGTTTATATAATCATTAAACGTTGTTTACTAATTTGCTGTGGGAGCGAAAATTATAAATAATAATTAGTAAGAAAGCCCAAACAAGCAGTAGGAGTACCGACGCAGATAAACATCCACATAATTATTATACAAATGCATCGTCCTCAATTGATCCCCGTCACCCATGGGCCATTTATGTAGAACAGGTGACACCTGTATGTATAGGCATAACATCATAAAATATCAATTAATCTACTGAAGTACATTGAATATAATCTATTAATACAGAGATACGTAATAAATGTGTTTTTAATCTGTACAGTTATAATTTATTAAGTATTGATAAGTACATAAATTATCTATTTGATGATATAAAGTGCCAAGTTTTATTGAAATCTCTATGGTGTCAACTTAGTTTTGCTTTAAAGCCGATATGAACTATTTCGTACTTCATCTATTAGTTGAAGCACGAAGTTACAAGTTAGTATAGAGGCCGGATAGTGTTTAGTGCATGTAGCGTATATGTTATGTGACAGAGTCCAAGTTAGACCGGACGGATACGAGCGGCAGGTGATTCGTCGCAAAGGCTCGTGACCAGCAGTGGACGGATAAAGGCTGAATAGGAGAATCGTGATGGACTTAGCAATAAATTGGCAAATTTTTCATAATGCCTCCCTGAAGACATTATGACTAACGGCAATTTACAACAAATTCAATTATTATTATTTCGTATCTAATTGCTTTATGTCCTACCTGCCCATATCGTGACCGTACTTTCGTCCCTGTGCAGCGAGAGTAGGAGAAAATAGTTAGTTCCTATGTGCTGCTACTACTAAAAGTGCTCCGCGGTAAATCCTCGTAACTGGCGTCATGGTGTATAGCTGATAACCTGCCTCCTAAGTTTAGGTATCACACTTTTTTCTAATTCGACGAATCGTTTCAGAGATTAGTGCGTTCAAACAAGCAAACAAAAACTCTTCCTTCTTCAGCTTTACTATATTTAATCCATATTTTATCTATACTATAAATTTAATCTATACTCTCTTATTAGTATTGATTAAATATAGTAAAGCTGAAGAAGGAAGAGTTTTTGTTTGCTTCTTTGAACGCGCTTTTCGCAAGAACTACGGGCCCGGATTAAAAAAATCTTTTCGTGTTGAACAATACATTTATCGTGGTAGGCAATAGGCTAGATACCACGACGTCACGACTAATAGGACCGGAGACACTGGAGAGAAACCGCAGGGTGATACTAACTAGTAGTAACACATGTAGGCACATATAGGGATTAGTACAAAATCTGTTATAATCGCGTCACTGAATCCCAACAACAAACATAAATCTAATGTCCTAAGGAACAATAATTTGTGAAAAGCAGCAGATACATTAACGGGAGGAAGACGGCAGTTAAGAGGGGCAAACCTCTTTACCGGCCGGTTATCAGTTAACTAACTCTTAAAGTTCCACCCCTGTCGGGGTCAAGGAGAAGTTGAGATATTTCGGAAGATTTTAATTTATTTTCTTTCCCGTAATAAGATTTAAGATTCTTTTATGACTGCCGCATGGTCCAGTGGTAAGCATGATCAACGTTCGTGAAGTCCTGGGTTCGAGTCATTGGCATTTTTCATTGAATTTATGCCGCCTGTCTCGCTACGAACTGACTAATATTCTAACTATATACTAACAGTACTCGTAATAATTATGTCTGCTATAACGTGAGGACTTGCGTCTAATGCGTGTAGTGTTAGACAACGTATATTTAAGATTTTTATTATAGAAATACATATAATAGACGTACTATAAGCCTCCACAATTTAGGTGGGATTCCAACACGCGCGACACGTGGACTAACCGCCGTTTCCAACTGAGCCAGCGGTCGTCAGGTTCTAAGGTAAGATACTAAAGATTTTTCAAGTAAATCTCCTTGACGCATCTAATATGCGTCTCGGGTCTAACGCGGTCCGTTAAATAAACATAAAATTTATGACGTAGCCGACGTTTCGGTAACCTTGCGCCGATCATCGTCACGATAGATCCAGAAAGGTTTATAGCGACGAGAGATATTCATGTAGGTACAAAGTAGGTAGCGATCCACCGCAGTTTCGCCCGTGAATTGTACCTTCCCCGCGTATCACTCTAATCATGGGTGAAGACCGCATAAGAAATCATTCAGAATTTGATAAAATCGACCACAAACAGACAGACAGCTTTTGGGGACGTACGTAATTAGTATAGATTATACATTCCTGTTTTACATAGCTGAATGGTGACGAATAAACACACACGCTTCATAACGGTTTTCTCTATAACTAGGTTCTGTTGATTTCTTTGTTGCCATGAGCAGCACGAAAGGCTGAAATATATGTCGTCTTGTTAGTCAAGGGTGACAATACTTATATAACTTCTAAGGACTCTCTGCGTTAGAAATCTTTTTCTAAACATTCCTTCAGTTGGCAATTTTTTGTCAATAACAGTTTACTTTATGTTCTCTTACATTTACGGCTGGAACTCTTCAAAATGATACCATGTCTGTGCGCAGCTATCGTCCGCTATAATCACTGGGACTAAATCCATCTTACGCTATTATGTAAGGTAAGCCTCTTTATGGGATATTCGCATTTTAAAATATGTCTAGACAGTCAAGCGTTGTATCATAAAACTTAAAGTAATCTAGAGTGAATAGTCTATGGTTTTTCGTTGATAAGAAAACGGACTGGTGTAGACATATCCTCTAATTCATGGTCTCCCTAACACAGTAGACACAGAAAGAGGTGAGCATTTTCCCGGACACAGCTCAAACGTGTAACATGCTGCCATTTTCCGAATAATTTCCCCCTCTCGGGTCACGAGAGCGTGTCGAAGAAAAAGACTTTTCCAGTAAGAAACAGTCTACAGAGCGCGTATATTCCGTAAGACTGATCAACATTTCAGCACAGATACACACGTATATATCAAGGGGAGTATTTTAGCACAGATACACACGTATATATCAAGGGGAGTATTTCAGCACAGATACAAACGTATATATCAAGGGGAGTATTTCAGCACAGATACACACGTATATATCAAGGGGAGTATTTCAGCACAGATACACACGTATATATCAAGGGGAGTATTTCAGCACAGATACAAACGTATATATCAAGGGGAGTATTTCAGCACAGATACACACACATATATCAAGGGGAGTATTTCAGCACAGATACACACGTATATATCAAGGGGAGTATTTCAGCACAGATACAAACGTATATATCAAGGGGAGTATTTCAGCTCAGATACACACGTATATATCAAGGGGAGTATTTCAGCACAGATACACACGTATATATCAAGGGGAGTATTTTTTTCATTATCATCCCACATGTGCGGGTACAGGGGTGCGAACGGGCCTCATGACGAATACCGACGCCCATATATATCTGAATTCTTGTCATTCAGATGCGCTGCCCTTCTTTCCTCCACTCCACTCCAATTCGTACCTGCTGTATGAACCTGTGATACCGGCACTTGGGCCTTTTTATCTCACAGCCGCAACCGTAGCCTATAAATGACATTAGGTCGTAAAGCACGCCATCGACCGGCGAGGTTTTATCTCGAGCCGATAACAAGATCTGCCAGTGTTAAACTGATGGCCACCCGCCGGCTGCAGGCCAATCGCATTAGCCGTCACTACACGTGTTGAATGTAACTGAACCACCATAATACGCTTGTCTATATGTAATATATATAAATATATTAAAAAAAATCTCGTGTCTTGTTTGTGTTCATACTGCTCCGAACGTTTTTTTAGGGCCTGAACTTATGCTGTGAGAGTGAAGAGCAGCCCAATACTGAGCCAGCCTGTTGAGACGAATTATACAACTGTAATGTCTCTTCGGGAGTGTTCTTATATCAGTAAATAAATAAATAAGCTGCCGCAGCTAGTACCCTATAAAAATCTCGTGTTATCGTGTTCGTCCGGGACAATTTCCAAAGGTATAGATTTTAATAAAAATTCGCAGGAGGGCAGCGCATATCCATTCACCTTGCGGATGTTTATAGACGTCAGCAGTCAGCAAATGGCTCCGAGTGCTCGTTTATCATTGTTTTTTCAACGGAGTAATCGGAGCCTTTCAACGACTACCGACGACCATGAACATCCGCATAATTGCTATGCAGATGCGTTGCCGTCCTTTCCTCCTCCTCGTGTCCCCCAGTGCGGTTTGTTAGAAACAGACCGAACGAAACGCGACATTGAAGATGTCACTTTACGCCGGTATCATGTGAGCGAGTGGCGCCGGCCCGGACGTGCCGGCCCGATTCCGCTCGTAAGCTGCATGTCACTACCTCTTACTAAACATTCTCCCCATGTACAAGATTCAAGTTACATGTCAACACAGTCTAAAACACGTTTCGTTCCAAATGACAAATTAATATTTGGAAAGTTTTTTTTTTTACATCAATTAAGAGGCAACGACGTGTGACAAATTGAAGTGACGTTTCGGTAGTTTGGATAAAGTCGTGTCCGTGACGACGGCGGCGCGGATAATACAAGCTTTGTTATCTGCGGCTGCACAATTATGGACACGTTTCAAATTGGAATTAGTTTATGAACAACTTATTCTAATTTTAAACGTTTAAAAGTGAAAGATGTAGTTGTTTGTTGCCTACCATATTAGGGAACTGGCGTGTAGATTTGTTGTTGTTGAAAGAATTAAATGAGTGCATGAAAAAATGATTCCATGGTTTTACTTTTAAAATTAAATTTAGTGACCGTAATTATTGGTACTCCCTTTACCATAATGTACATCTTCTTGCAGCCGATGATGATTCTGATTTAATTTTATTTTTCGTTCATGGTAAGAAATATTATATAATCGTTGGCACTGTAATGAACAACATTCCGTTATACTAGGTTTATACGAATTTAAATTACCACGAGAGAACCGGACTCACCTAATGAATTACCGTAGCAGCAATAAAAAAAATCACACATGAGTTTTGTACGGATTTCTTGAGAAAATAACTTTTAGTAGTAGTCTACGGCATTCCATTTTTGCTCAAAAATGCATTACTTTTTTAATGTAGGTAAGCCACAAGATGGTTAATTCGATTTATTACTAAAGATATGAATTTCAAGCTACTGGTTTTATTGAATTTGTAAGTCCTAAAATTGATCTTGTTCTCGCAAAGAAATGCCTAAGATTTGGTGAAAACTAGGTATCTAATAAATGAATAGACACCTATGACAACATGTAATGTATAAATCTCACCTCCATTTACAATTAAACTTTTCTAGCAGCGGAAGTATAAAGCTGCATTGCACCCGAATGAAGCCGGCATGACCGGGGAGGTATCTCTAACTCCCATAATAAGCACCACCGCCGTAAAATGAAAGCCATATACTCACAAACCGCACAAAACGCGACATTTCATGACGTTGGCGAGTAGCAGGTACCCCGATATAGATGGGGAGGTATGGAAGCATGGCAATAATGCGGATATTAATGGTCTAAGTTTAATGAATGTTGCTCATTACAATAAAGCTACTTTTACTTATTAAATAAACCGCGATAAAATCTGTAAAAGTAGCTTTATTGTAATGAATAATGCGGATGTCTATGGGCATTGGTAGTCGTCAAAAAACTTCATTTTTTTATAGTGTAGGAGGAAAAACGTGCCCCCAATACTATAAAAAGCAGCAGTAGTTGGAACCGAAAGTTGCACTCTCACGGGCTTTTGTACATAGATTTACTTAAGCTTATGTTACAAGCATAAGCCTCGGAGTATTAAAAAATTTTTTTTGGCCACCTCAATGGTTATTTCTTTAATTGCCCAACATTAGATACACCCGAAGTTGAGCAAAAACGTCGTTTACACACGAACAAACAAACATTTAGGAAACGTTTAGCAGATTGCCCCTGGGCAAATAGTAATTGTGTTTTTTGTGAGGATTACCCAAATCCAATTGTAAGGGACATTGGTTGTACATATTGATAGATGCACAATTATACATAGATTCATATTGCACAGTATCATACTATGTTTATTATATCCCCCCAGTTAGTTAAAAGTCAAAACCTCTCCTTCCTCTGAGTATTGAACTACTTTGACATACTTTAGAAACGAATATTTCAAAATGCGTTTACATAATTTAAAAACATTTTTGGCAACTGTCATACCTTTTAGAGATAGTAGTAGTAAACCTGTAGTTTTTTACTGAGCCAGCCTGTTGAATAGAAGGGCAAACCAGAAATCGGATCCTTTTCTACTATCGACGCCCATGAACATCAACATAATTACTATTCCAATGCGTGGACCTCCTTCCCCCCACCCCCCAATGGGCCAGCGGCTACTCACAAACCGCACGAAACGAGACACTGAAGATTTCACTTTACGACGGATTTATTTGAGCGAGAGGTACCTCCTCGGATGTAGTGCATTATGTATGGCACTACCTCCGCCTATGGAGTACCCTTAATACTTTTTATTTTACAAAAGCATACAAGATCATTTTGCAGCTGCTTATAAATTATACCTATGCTACGCTATGATCTCCGGGTAAAACATTTCTGTCTTTTGGCTACGGAGCCCTAAAAATTTTTTAGAGGGTTTTTTTTCGGGCTTGAACTTATGCTGTAAAAGCAAATACAGCTTGATCGTATTGCTATGAGTCCTGATCGAGGACGACCTGAGCGACGAGAACAGGTTTGAGGTCCACAAAGGACCGACCCGCCCACTATCTCGCAGATGGGAGCGATGCTATGAAAAAGTATATGACAGCTAATTTAACCAATATCACGGACAGATAGACCGCGGAATCCCTCATACACCGGATCTGACAACGGAGGCAGCTCGCGGCAGCTAACATAGCCTCCGCGCTCGTATTTTTTTTAATACTATAAGGGGACAAATGAGTACGGAGCCTTTCAACGACTACCGACGCCCACGGACATCAGCATAATTACTATACCGATGTGACGTACCTCCTGCATCCAATGGGTTACTCACAAACCGCACGAAACGAAGTGAATTATTTATTTACTTTATGTAACTCAGTGTTTTTTTTAAATTAGTGACACTCGTACCCGCAGAGCTTTCATTCCTTGTGAATTAAAGTATTTAAATCTTGTAAAAAAGTTTACTTCTATCCCATAATTACTTCAAAACTAAATTTAATGATATTATTTCCATAAAATATAATTACAAAGTGCACTTGTAAGTATTTTAATAACTCCACACTGTTTCCGCTTATTGACATAGACGTTACGATTAGTAATTAAAACATGTTAAGCAGGTTAAAACCTCATTAGTTCGTTGTTAGTATAAAATTATGTGCTTATTACATACCTGTGCATGTCTCTTCTGCGCCGCATTAGAAGGGGTCGTAATTTGAATGTGTATGTGGCATTGCACCTTTCGAAACGTTTGACATGAATATCGTTTTGTTTAATTTTAAAGATGATTTGTTTTGCATGTGGAGGACGCAAAGCAGGCATGTAAGCTTCGTGATGTGTGGCACTCAGTTATATCAGCCTACCCCATTAGGTAGCTGGAGTGAAGGTGTGCTGTTGTTGTTGTAGTTTGTGTGCCTGTGTGTCGTTTATACTTATAATTATTGTTTTGTTGTGTAACGTTTCTGGCCACGCTTCTTGTAAACAAAATCTATAAAGAGAAACATGAACATAAAATGTAAATTCTTTTATGGTATGTTCACATTAAATCACAAAAATGAAAATTAGTCAATGTAATTGTGTTACCAACACAGTTATATTGACTAATGTGTTAGGAATATACTTGAAGAAAAAAACAACGTGTCAAACATGCAAATACTATTGCAAAGAAAACTTCCATGCCATCGACACCTGTTTTGTTTGATGAATGATCGATTTTAGCTAAGCACAACATCTACATTTTTATTATTATGAGCTGTGTATTTCTGTTTTCGTGACGAAGAGCAAAATTATGTTTTTATAGAGTCTATGTTAATACCTGTATGTTAAATTCTATTCTGTGCTAAATTTTACCCCGATCCGTTCCGTAATTTCTATCTGAAGTAAAATTTTATTAATATTCTTTTAAATATTCATGAGCAACTTGATTACCTTTCCCTACGCCATCTGGGAATAGGCCCGAAGTTGTGTTGTTGTTATATACCTGATTAAAATTACTTTACCATTAACTAGAAGAATTCCAAAATAAGTTGACTTTCACACTTTGCAGTATCCAGAATAATATATCCATGTAATTTTGTAAGTCCCAGAACGGCTGCTAATTCCGGTCTGTTTCACAAATACGGTCCGCTCTCGGTGACAATTAAGAGAGCATTGATGGTTGATCAATCGTGATGGTATTTCAAGTGACACACGGGTTAAGGTGTTTTTTCATCATCCACCCGAATCGCCATCATCTGTTCTTCTGTGTCTGTGCTAGAACATCATCTGCTGTTCTGTGTTTATGTTTATG
>JAFELO010000705.1:490959-534555 GCA_017140195.1 Eumaeus atala
CCATTCTAAAAAAATGTAAACAAATGAGGGTACCTACACCAGCCGCCCTATGGGTGACGCCGCGCAAAGTGACTCCTCTGATTAATGACATGATTATCGACTTCGGGGTTAGCCTAGAATATTCCACTTATTTTAGGACTTAGGATCCACCTGCAACAAAACAAAATACTCACAAGATACAGACACTGATTCTATACTACTGCGGATGTCAATGCTAAAGTAAAGACAAATGGCGCGTGCTATTTTCGTGTTCGATTACATAAAAACGTCGGTCTTTTTGTTCCGAAAGGACGGATATTCGTTGAAAATTTAATTACACTCAGTTCGATGCCGAGATGAGTTCGCGGTATGTAAAGTATTCGTGGACCGGCGCTTGCGCAGCGTTTGAGACGCCGACAAAGACGCCGCCCGAACACAGCCACAGGAGACATCAGGGACTACAGCCAGCCGAAAAACTAGCAATGCCAAGTTTTCTTGTGTTAACACAATCACAAAATCAAAGCTTTATAGCACTGCCCAACTTTCTGGCTAAGAAAAGCTCAGAGAAACAAACGCCTTAACGCCTGTCTTTACTTTCATTAACATTGGTCCATTTTTTTAGACAATAAAAGTCAAAATAAAGAGTAAACAGAAATCTGAACAACAAAACACATCCACACGGTTTCCACTCGAATCTCTCTGTTGAGATTCGAGTTCCTCCTATACGACCCTTATCTGAGGGCGCGGCAGTGCCCGTGCCAAATTGAACAAAAGATGACACGGCCGTATCATCCTTTTGTCGGTGCAGTTCAGGACACTTCTGAGCCTCTATAACTTTGCTGTGGATGATAAGTTCATCCACAGCAAAGTTAAAGTATCCTGAATTTCCAGCGGACAATGTCTGCTATTGTGCGAACGTAATATATTTCATATTTCATTATATTAAAACCAGTACTTTAAGAATAATAACTAGTTAAAGTTCCTTGACTTTATCACCGAAAGACAGACTGACTGATCGACATAACTGAAAAATATGGTGAGACCTTAAGTGAGTATGCCGTGGGCTCGGATGTGTCCGCGAGTAAATGTGCATATAGAATGTTCAACGGCCAAGTCACGTAAAATGAAATTATATTATTATATATGTTGCAGTATCATAACTTTTTATAGAGAAACAAACATATAGATAGAGAATTGACTAGTCCTTTGCAGGTTTTTGGTGGGATATATTTGTGTCCCTGCATGCATTCATAATTCTCTTCACATTATTATACATACACGTCGGTTGCAAAGACTGACACCACTACCGGGCCGTACCCTGATCTGCGAGAAATCTCAAAAACTGGTTATGCGAGCCATTTTTCTGGGTCTAAATACACATCGATCGATTTGATGCTGGAACGGGCGGTATTAATGTAAAGCATTCGGACTCAGACCGGTGCTTGCGCAGCGTCGCGCGCCGTTTGATGCGCCGACAAAGTGGCCGCACTGCCTGCGCCGTGGGAGATCCTGTCCGGCGCGACTGTAGCTGAGCTGCTCTACAGTTATTCAATAATTACTTTAGTAATAGTAATAATTTTAGGAAGAGTACCATGCTGCATTGCAGCGAAAATGACCTTTTGTTTACGAGCGAAAACACTCGGGTTGGTACCCCAATGAGATGATTCTCAGCAGGGCTCTCGCGGATGCTGTTACAACCATACGGTGTGCCGTCTCTGTGATCAATGACGAGGTGCAAAAGGGACGAGCCCTGGAGACCTCAAAAGGCGTTCGCCGACAATAGTGCAGGGCACAGCTACCATCCCGGGTAGGAAGGCGTGTGTTTTTTACTTACACTTCACACCATCCTTTTCGGCCCGCTTCTGCTAGAGCGCCGGGCAGTTTCTACCGAGCGCCCCCAGGCCAGACTGGAGATCGTTGGTCGTGGTCTGGCATCTGCTACGTCTTCTGCGGGTCAAGAGAAGGCTTAGTACTCTCCCGCAACTTCTGCACCATCTCTTTTGGGGAAACTGTCTCGCAAAAGAAGATTGCTGTTTCAGGTGGTCACGTTCTGAAAATATCATGAATCCATTAGAGATGGAAAATATTTTTTATCCCAAATGAACTTTACTTTGTTTTGTTTATATTTAGTTACTGAGTTTTGGAGATGTAGAAGGTTTATGTTACAGACGTTCCAATCCCCCATGGCCATATTCACATTGAAGTTTATGACGTCAGATACCGCATTGTTATTTAGGCACTACAAAATCTTAATAAAAATGTTACAGACTAGCAGAGTACAATTACTATAAAGGCTTTTCGTATAACAATTTTGAGAACAACAAATTGTTCATGGTGTTTTTATAAATATTTTTATACAATGAAGGTGCAAACTGACAGTTGGGTAAGTACTACCTTTCCACGCCAATGAATAAAAAAGTAGAAATATAGGCTATACGTGATGCGGATTGATTGCTCTTTACCTTTTGTAAGAGATAATTGCAGCTGAAATAAAGAAATTTGAGTCTTGGCTGCATTGCGGCAGGATCGGGCTGATACGCTCCGGGAAGCCCATAAGAGGTAGTGCCATGCTGAATATGAGCCAAATTGGGCCCACACGACTTGGGAGATACATCTAAGTTGAGTGACAGCTATGCTATCACCTTTCCTGCGGTTTATGAGTAGCTAATGCCCCATTTTCGTAGAGATGGAAAGGAGGGCAACGCATCCGCATGACAATAGCGGGTGACAAAATACTAAGCTATAAAAACTATGTTGGATTCGTCTGCTGCCGACTGTTTGATGAAACGGGACAGCAGAGCCATCAGTGTGCAGAACACATTAGTCGAGAGTCACCATTTTAGTTGCAAGAGCCCGATTAAGCTCCAGCAAACTCACCTTAGGAGTGAGTAACTAAATTCGAAATGGAACACATTTAAAATGAAGAACTTCGTATAAATTAGATTGTCAGTGGCATCGAAGCTGTCTAACATCTAACCGATTACACACACAAGTGATGTTCGTGTTTGAGAGAGGAATAAATACATAAATAAGAGCAGACAAGGTATAAATAAATAAATACAAGTGGAGGCTACTGGCGCCACGAACGCCGCCGCGCGGCGTTTTCTTATTGTGTGATATGCGCACAGAGGCGGCAGTGGAGCTGGTCAATGTATAACCATTGTACAATCTTTGTGATTTGACACTGGAGGAAACGAATTATGGATTATTTGAATAATAAGAATAAGCTAACACAAACAAATTTTTCGTACACTATTTTAAAAGTAAAGTTTGTCTAAAAACTAATTAAAACAATTTAACATGCAGATACTTGAAAAGTATAATTTTGTTTTTTTTTTATTGTACAAATATATTTTTATGTTGCAAATGTACAGATGGAACTTTTCGCCGATTTAAGAGGCTATAAGTATTATGCAGATTTGTAGCCCTCTTTTTCTCATCTTTCTCTAGTGGGCCACTAGAACTCACAATGCACAAACTATATAGTCAATTTGCGGCGGTATCGTGTCAGCGTAAGGTACATTTTGGTCTTACCGGCCAAAATTCGACCTCAGTGCAGCATGCCACTCTCTAAGAAGTTAATAGACTCTTATAAATACATTTTAAAAAAACTTCGTGTTGTCACGTCACGTCACAAAGTCACGTCGTGTTATTGTGTACTGTCATCATAGAAACCATCGATGTTCCATTTTCATTTCTAATATTATTTCGGCGACTCCATTGCATCCCCTGCCGCCTTTAGGCTTATCCGATTTATAAACGCAATATTGTATTTGTATAAAAACAATAGCCTTATTATTGGTTCTGAGTCGTGTAGACAGGGTCGCGCTCGTTTATTTTGTTGCACAAACTAAAAACTACATTCTATATCAACGCGGGACTTGACCAATTTCAACTGATTTTATCTACCGGACTATCTATATCGGTTTTTGTGAAATTTAAAATTTTAAATATGGAACGCGATTTTTTTTCGCCCTCGTGGCAATGAATTGTGTCTTTAAAGCCCTTTCTTAAGTTTCATTTTTGTGTAGCATGTGAGTGATTGGATAGGTTCCTGCCTAACCTGGATTATGGATTGTATCTAACTGATCGTATAGATAGCTTTGAAAACCCCATTCAGATATTTCAAATTTCTTACCGGAACGTATGTTACTAATACGGTTTTTAGCAGTGTCGCAGTAAATGGGACCGATTTGAGAATTTCTAATTTTTCTATTTAGGAGCGCATTATTAAGAAAACTTAAATATTAGACAACTTTATTTCCACTCAACGTTACGTAATATTACAATGTGTTAAAATCCTAGGAGGTTTTATCAACCAGGGTCTTCACATTCCCACAGATAATAATACTATCGATAAGATGGATACAAATTAACAAATACAAGGGAATGAGGTATATGAGTATGCGTATGTCTGCGTATGTGTGAATGTATGTGTTATTTTATGTAAGTACGGTACGTGAAAATGTGTGTGTGTGTGTGTGTGTGTGTGTGTGTGTGTGTGTGTGTGTGTGTGTGTGTGTGTGTGTGTGTGTGTGTGTGTGTGTTTACATACCGTTCCATGTATTACAACAATTACTTATAATTAATTATTGAATTTTCAGTCTCATAGTAATTAAGCGTGCTTACCCAGTTTAGCGGAGCTTCTTAACAGTCATAATGATATAACCTTTACAAAAAAACTACTTTTACGGATCTTATCGCAGTTTATTTCATTATTTAACTAGCCCGACGTTTCAGAAGCTTTGCAGCAACCTTGGTCACGGGTGGACTGAGATGACAGGTGTCCTGATGTCATATTGTATTAAAACTACGGGTAGTTAAAGGTACGGGTATAGTTATAATTCTTTAATTTCTTTTTCTTTTATTTCTTTTTTTTTTCTTTCTTTCCTTATTTTCGTTGTTCCGATTAACGTAAACAATATTTACTGTATCTTGCTGTCTTGAGGTGTTATGTTTACTTTTTGTAGTACTGTAGTGTAGCAATTATGTTTTGCTACTTAAATATTTTATAAAAAGTACATCTGTCATCTTTATCTGTAAGGCTTAACGTTCTCTGTGTTGAAGAAATGTCACTCTTTTTCCTTTTTGCGATGGGGAGGATGAAAACATTTGGGATGGCTGATGCTATCTGCCATTCCCAAATCATAATTAAATAGTTTTTTTATTTTCCGCCGGGAACCTACATAAACGTGTCACAATGTACGAATTATTATTCCATATAAAAGGGTGAGTTCATGATTCCTTGCCGACGCGATTTTCGATTTCGATAGTAGTGTTTACACGATAGACCGTATCAGTAATGTTTTAGTTTGAACAGTATGTGCCACGTGTGAAAATTGGTTGTTAAATTCTATTTAATTGTAACCGAGCATATATATTGCCTGACTTTAGTTGGCTTATGAAGTCAAGAGAATGGGACGGGATCTTATTGATTGTAAGTTTCTTTTCAGAGCTCTACTCCTTTTTCTATTTCCCTTTTAAAAATTTGGATGTAATATGAAAATGCACATATATATACACACACACACACATATATATATATATATATATATATATATATATATATATATTCTATTGTTTATTTCTGATACTAATTTAAGCTTGTTCATGATTGTGAATGTGGAGGGATCATAACTGAATAAATGTATTTGCAAGTCTATGTAAACCCTTAAGGAACCTGTTACAGCTCTTTACTTTTTTTTCTTTAAACTGTTGGAAGTGCTTTATGCATACCGCCACTGACCCGGGCTAGAATAGTTGTTATGTGGTACTCGCTACACTGACTGCCCACTAAAACCAACATTGTGTTTTAACTATCACCTGTACATGGAGCGGAGTGGAGCTTCCACGGAACGTGCTAGCATACTTCCGCGATCATTCGTATATTTTCCTTTAGTAATTAATCAAAATAAAGTTGAAAAAGACATGAAAGTACAAATCTAATTTCCCCAAGATATGGAAGCGGCCATTTTCGCCTCAATAATAACACAGTGCGCTATTATGATCCCCATTTTCTTGAGCACCACTTAACCCTACCGCGACAACCCTTCATACAAAATTCCTGAATCCCTACGGGCGCCAATGTCACGCCTACATCGACTATTATAAACACTGCTTTTACTGATTAGTGCCCTCCAAGTGAAATATGATCCCTAAAGCTGTAACTTAAAGTTGTTTTTCGAACGATCGTTAGCCGAAGAACACGGTAATGTCGCCAGTTTTACACCCAAGCCTTCCACCGCACTCGGTGGTTCGTATCGCCTTGTAATAAGGTTGTTATGAATTATAAAAAATGTTTAAGCGTAGGTGACAATACTAGCGCCATATTGGTTTAGGGGGGATGGGGTGTTAAGAGGCTTTGAGTTTAATTGCCTTGTAAAAGTTGGTGAGATCGATATGTGTAGTTTATTCAGTGTCGACTCTCGGTGTATAATTACAAGCGTATAATCACACGGTACATACAATTTACAGAGAAACTATCGGTTTGGTTATAAGGAAAGGTTATTTTTTAAAGTCATTATGTTCGGGGAAATATTCGAGAAAAGAGTAACTCCCCCTATCATTATGACTCTCTAGCCCATCATTTAAATGTGTGACAGTCAGTATTTAAGGGAATCATGTTTTGAAATAGGTACAGTGAAGAGAACTACTACATTAATAAACGCGATTTCAGAGAGCTCTAATAATGATAAATTAATTATGATCACGGCTTCTTGCTGACTTCATAGCGCCAATCACCAACTTAGACAAAGCCAAACAATCACCGTCACCACATCTTAAACGGCATCGTGCGTGCACCGTCCCACTAGTGTGGGTAGGGTCGTTTCCCTCTATAGGTCACAAAACAACCCGGCACATCTCTTCGCATCTGCGAGAAAAGAGGTCTGTCCCCCTATCGTCTCCCTAAACCAGAAGACACAAAAGTCTTCGCTAGTCCGTTGAACTGTAGGCGGGCCGAATAGCGCCGCCAACCAGTAGTAGGTCCCGCAGAAAAGAAACACATTACTTTATAAGAAATTCGATGGAGACAGCAAAATGAAATATTCCAAAAATATACCTAAAAAGTGGTAATTGGCAAAGATTATCGTCAAGTGGGATTCGCGCACCAAGATTTCCATGTGAGGAATATGGGAAGGCAAAGAACTAAAAGTCATAATATATTTTCGAAATTTTTTTATAGTACAGGGCGACAAACGAGGAATCGGAGCCTTTTAACGACTACTGACGCATATACGCATCATTTTCATACAAATGCTTTGCCGACCTTTCCTCCAAAGGGCCACCGGCTACTCACAACATTAGTTGTCACTTTACGGCGGTATCATGTCAGTGAGAGGTCGTCCGAGCTGGGGAGGTGGTTGTCAGCTGCAATGCAGTATGGCACTAACTCTTTCTAAATGTGATAACATAGGTAGTGCAAATGAGGTAAATTTCTTTTGTATCCCAAGACCTTATGACATTAACTTACTGTTTGATACTTCACGTTCCGTAGAAAAAGGACCTTAACAGACGGAAAGACGGACAACAATGAGAGGGATTTCGTTTTCTTCTTTTGATGCACAGAAACTTGAAAAGTATTGTTAAAATCGTAAACTTTTCATATAGGTGTGCAATTACGTGATATATTGCGGGGAAAATAGTCCATGTAGCTTTTAGATCTGGGCCCCATAATTCATCATTCACAGTGTATCTTAGTCCACCACTTACCACCGCGGCACCCACTCTTCCTCCAGGATCGACTCATAATGTATCGCAGGAAGCGATGGAAATGCTAAAACTGTCTTTAAGTCACAACGAAATTGGAATAAAATAGGGGCAGTAATTCCAGTTTATGTGTTATAACAATGCAGATTCATTCGTTTGTGTTAAACAACAATAGAATGAAATGCCTCAAAGTGGATTTAAGTGGCAATTGGGGCCCCGAGATGGGTGGGCACTCGAGGCAATTTCGCAGGTCGAGTGTATATTAGCCCGTATTACCAGGTCTCAGCCTCCCCCGTCTCCATGACACCTTCAGGTGTCCAGTCCGCCCCCTACTAATGGTTTCCGTAGGGGAGTATGTTTTCTTTTTGGGTGAACTTACTACTTACGTCTACTACTTACTATCTATTTTGGTGGCGCTTTTGCTATCGCCCCTACAGTTCATCGGACGGTCTTTTAGTTTATAGAGACGTAAGAGGGACAGACCCCCTCTATTCCCGCATATGGTAAAGATATACCAGGTTTATTGTTGGCATGCCCTATAGTATTTATTTTAGGGGATAAGGGGAGGCGGTCCCCCTCCCCACACAAGTGGGGCGGGCGCGCACTATCCCGTTAGTGATACGAAACCCTGGAGAAGGATAATTGAGCTCGTTTATTCTTTAGCTTATCTAAGGAGGCTGGCCTCCTCCCCCCTGGTAGAGGGGTTTGATTCGCGCTCGAATAAGCTAAAGCCGTTATCATTGTATAATTTATTATTAGAGCTCTCCAATGATTGCGAATATTTTAAATACTAATCTCTTGCGACCTCTTGCGAGTTGGCATAGTTCTTCTTTTGTTATCTAACCTCTTGCGAGTTCTTCTTTTGTTAGTATTGAACTTGTAGAATCGTAAGTACAAGGGTTTTGAACTCGCATTCTTGAAAGTCGAATGTCACGTTAAAAAAGATTGATAGATCCTTCGTGGTATACTTTGTGTGTGACTGATTCTGAAAACGTATTGAAAAATGTTCTCAAAAGTTTATAAAATGTAACATACATTTTCTTTAACGTACTTGAAATCCAGCATATTACATTTATTCCCAAACCGTCCCTAAAGTTGAACCGCCTTCAACTTTTTAACTAAAAAAAGCTTTTAATAACATTAGGGAGAATCAAGTGGTTTAGTGAGTACTGAAGCTCATAAATATCACATAACAAGAAGATGCGCTCTTTTTAACCTCTCGATGGGCCACCAGATTCTGACAATTCGAACAAAATTACAACGTAAACACACTTACTTCTCTTATTTGTCATGCTCGCCCAATTAAGCTGCAAATCAATGGCTTCCTTTTATTTTTTCTCTATAATAATATCTTAAAAGTGAAATAAAATGTTAAAGTTTTACAAATAAAAATATGTTTACTATCGAGTTCGAGTCGAGACGCTCATATGGTGGAGTACGCATGGGTCAGTGCACGGGGGATGGGTAATGGAGAGTGCTCCGGACAGGGTGCCGGGTGGACTCGGCCCCATGGCTTTTCCCTGTCCGCATTGCACGGATCTTATTAGAATCGTGTACGTGGAAAATTCACTTCAGCATTCTTAGTATATTGACTTTGGACTAACACTTTAGCCGATTTCAAAATGTGATTCCTTCGTGCTTATGTATAATTTGAATGGCACAATCTGTGCTAATAACGAAACATGATCATTTTATGGTTCCGTAGCCAAATGGCAAAAAAAGAAACCTTTTAATTCCGTCATTTCTATAGTTCTTTTCGAGGGAGTATAGCCATGTAGGGTGATGATGAATAGAAAAAATTGAGGTAATTGAGGTAGCTGAGATAGTTTTTTAAGTATTATATTGTTCCGTTTTTGTTTTATTCTATTGTGCGATATAAAGTGTTTGTGCCATATAAAATGGTAAAAATCTGCTCTCCCCGACTTTTGAACTCCGAAGGGGAAAATTATAAAAATAATTAGGATCATAGATACCTCAACTTTAAACGAAAATTTGTTAGGACAAAATCGGCTTGTTAGTTTAAGACATGCGATTGAGAACAGCGGACACTGTTTGTTGCGAGTTTCTAAAGCACTTCTATGATGTCTGGAGTGTTCCTCGCGGGGGTTCTAGATCGTTTAAGACTTTTCCAGCTATAAAAAATCCGCGTAATCCGCGTAAATGCCTTATTTTTTTAAATTAAGAATGTGCATGTAAAGATTGTAGAAAGGAATAAAAATTTGACACTACCAAGAATAGTCGCCCTTTAATATTCTCACAACTGCACAAAACGTGACTGCGTAGTTCTGCTGTCTGGCGTTGTGCTTAGTAAAATTTTTTCATAAATTTGAAGAACGACCGCACAAAACGCGAAATAAGTTCAACTGGTAGAAGCCAGTGGTTTTGACTGCAGGAAGCAATGGAACAACATCTACGCGACCTGAGACGAAATTGAGAATTGAGTCGGTAAAACCGGAAAAATGCCTCCCGTTCACATATTGCCGAATGCCATGATGTCGCGTTTCGTCAGTGAAAGAAACCACGACAACTGCAAATCCTCTACTACGTGTTTGTGAATAAGAAATTTTATTATTTCTATGCCGCTTAATGCGATAAAAAAGAAAACGACATCGATGATATGAATAGATTAAGAAAAAGTTCTTGACAAATCGGAATCTCACTAAAATTCATTTATATGTTATGGCGTCTGTCCGTTTTACGACTCAATTATTTGTCTACGGACCGCTTTCGGTAGTTTTAATTATGTTTACCCGAACATCTCCCACAAACAAAAAAGACTGAGCGATATAGAATAGTTAATAGAATCACAGTGAAGTGAAATTGATATTTAGTATTCTTTATATATATATATATATATATATATATATATACATATATATATATAACCGAAAACCTTCAGAAGAGTACAATGGGGTGATGTTGTCATCCTAGTACCTTGTACATTGTCTCTATTAAATTAGTTTCACCGAAGAAGTCTAGTTTCAACTTACTATACAATCTATCTGGCCTATTTACAGAAATTACCGCAATCACCAATTCTATTCTAACCTGGACATCTTTTCCATACCTCCGCAAAACCGCGCTGTCTTTACAAAAGTCCATATCATGCGGAAATCACTCTACCTCGTTTCATTATCAGCCCCCATCGGGATCGGATCGGGCTGGACGTAGGCTTTCTTAGTCTTGCAATGAACGCCAAGACGGCCGATCTCCTGCTACTCGCATCCATCCTGGACCGGTTACTTCACGGAGATCCTGCTCCCACCTGGTGAACGATCGACAAACACTTTCCCAAACGCTGCCTCCGCTCCAGAAACTTACTGGAGCGGATGCAAATCTTAATTTTGTAAACCTTAGCCTTGCCTTGTTACAGACTAACAACGGAATAGTTCGATTCAGCTGCCTTTCAACCCCGTCTAATTGTGTCTAACTATAATATAGCCATGGCTAGTTTTATTAGACATAAATAATAATGAAAGCCATCAATCAACATAGACCACATATATCATGGGGCGATTTTATTGCTGAGCCATTCTCACAGCCACGTTGACCCGACGATTGCAGTCAAGTGGTAATTGACCAGTTCGCTTCCTACTTAAGGGACCACCGAGACCACCCACCAACTCATTTATTAATTAACGATGCTCAAACATGGTCATACCATTTGCATTTTTTAATTAGCCGATTCTTAATGCTTTCGTGTTCAATGTCGATAGTGTTGATGTTGTTTTTGCTGATTTAACCGGTTTATAGTTTGGTATCACAGGTCCGTTTAGATAGGAACTTATATGACAAATGAACGACGAGTTTCGGTTTCACAGATGATTAGAAGTAATTAGAAGTCTTTATGTACCTAGTCACTCACTGAAGTAAATCTTGAAGTTAACAGACTTGGCTATTATTATAACACATGTTGAAGGATTGAAGGATACAAACAAGCAGTCGGAGCGTGCATTCTACTCGGCGCTTGTGGGATTCATTAAGCGCAATTCTAAAGGCCTGCAACACAAAACCAAAGTTGTGTCATTCAACTCGTTAGGCCAGAGCCTATTTTTTGAGCCTTTGGAATATGTAAGCGCTGTATGGAGTCCAAACCAGGCAGTACACTCACAACCAGTTGAAAACATCCAAAGACGGTACATAACGGGTCCTGCCTCTACTTGCTGCGGAACATCGCACAGGTGTACGGACTTGTACGGACATCTAAGGTCTGAAATTCTTTAAAATACCAACCTTAAGGACCAGACGAACCGTTCACGACCAGCTTCAGTTACACAGAGTGGTCAAAGGTCAGGCTTCCTGCTATGACCTGCTTCACCACTTCTCGTTAGTACTGCCTTACAATATGCCACAACGACCAATTACCAATATCTCACGAGGTCCCCCCTCTAGGACTAATTTGGGCACCCAAACACCAATTTCTAGAGTGTGTAAGATTTACAATAGCATATGCAGCGACTTACAAGGTTTTGATATTTCTCATCTTACGCTTTGCAATTTTAGAAATAAACTCATTTTGGAAATAGCAGTGACATAAAACATGAACCATATGCTGTAAATTTGTAAGTATAGATCGGACTGATATGTGGTAATGGTTGATTTAATTCTATAGTCTAATAACATTAGGTACACATAAGTAAAATTTGTAACTAACATTAATCAAATTGACTTGTATCAACATGTTTGTGTCTTTGCTATTGTAGAATTAAAATTATTTATAAACTCCAACAACTTGTAGATTGGGAAATACATAGCAGACACAAGAGTCTTTGCTAGACCGTTGAACTGTCGCTGAATGAAATGCTAAACAATTGTAACTACTCCATATTTAACATGAACTCCTCCCAATTTGCCAAAGATTGTCAGTTCTTAGAATCGTGTTAATGTAACGTGTAGTGTATACATTTTTAATGTGTGTCATACATATTTATTACAATAATTGTAATTTTGTCTTTGTGGTGTGTTTACTTTTGTCTGTTGATGTAGTGCAATAAATGTTTGTTGATGAAATGAAATAAAACTGTAGAGGCGGGAGTAGTAGCAGGTCCCTCCGAAAAATAAAAGCAAAAAAATTTGTGACACCTATAAAGGTATACGCGTCAGAAATGTATGAGATCCAGGTGCAGTTGTTTAGTTAATGCATCAACGTATGTACCGCAGGTGCCATTTTGTATTAAAAAAATAAAAAAATATTGATTGTATAGAAGTGTTACTGGTAGATGGCTCTAATGGACCACCAGAAAGTTATCTGTATTTAAACGAGTTTTGGCCAGCAGGCTGATTGAAAAGCGCTTAGACCAACATGGCACGCCCCNNNCCCCCATATGCTTCCTATACGACAGGCGCCTCGTACGTACCGAGAGTTTGACATGAACATAGAAAATAAGAAATAGATACATGTTCATGCAAATACACAAATTGTATTATAGTTTATACATAAAAATGAGGGAGTCCTTTAAGTGGGTAGTGTTTTTATAATTCTGTTAACCTATGCCGGTAAAAAATTGAGTCAATAATATGCAGACCTGTTCATAAAGGAAATGTATATTTAGAACATTTTTAAAGCACAGTCGATTAAAATAATAAATTATATTTCAACTAATAGTATTAATATTCATCGCTCGGCGTTGAAAGAAACCCTGGCGAAAGTACGAGTATATGAGGGGATTGTGTTCCACGAAAGGCATATCGAGGAACCTTTATCTTCGCTAAAGTTAATTTGGCAAATAATTTTAAACAAAATTTAAAATTCAATAATTTTTTATGTTAACACACTTAGGTGCACTTTCTCCTGATTTACCTAATTGCAGAATGAACAGAACCTCCTCAATAACCGTATCTTTGTCTTAATCCTTTAGGTCCTCGTACTTAGGCCATCGTTTTGTAACAAATAAAAAGGATTAAATGAATCAGAAATCTGAGCTAAGACTAATATTCTAGAAACCCTATAACCCTGTTCGAAATTCTTCGAACTTTTTACAACCGATGTAGAAAATCCGAAGAATTCATAATAAAGAGCCGCTGGATGGCGCACGTAAGATTCTTGGTTCTCCTTTGACAAAATCGAATGTCTAATGAATTTGTAAGACGTTCTTTACTTTTGTAAGAATTCCGGGATCGGACATTTCTAATTTATTTTCGGGGATTTAATTCTTTAACCGACACTGTTTATTTTTACCTTTCGCTTTTATTCTAAGCTCTAAACAGACGAATGTTTTTGCTATTAGTCGTTTCAGATTCAGACATCGAGTAAATACATTATTACATTTAGAGGCCCTCACTGCGGTACGTTTCTGTATTGAAACCGAACTGGGCTACGCGTTCGGGAGGTATCACTCGGTAACACAATACCAGAGTGAAGGAATGTTACTGTTGGTGAGATTCCCGCTCCTCTAATTCTCAAGCACCGCTTGATCATCGCGCCCAGGAAGTCAATGCAAATACATCCTTATAATAGATTTACTCAACAAAAGGCACATTCTCTTTGTTTACCCTCGAGTAATTATTAAGACCGGTCCTGTGTGGGATGAGCAGGACCAGCATGCGGAGAGTGTCCTGCCAACGGGATGTACGACCATATCCTCTCAAGTGAGTTGACAAACTTATGTATGCTTTCACCGTTCATAACTTTGAATTACTTATCAATTTTCCGATTTTTTAACCGCATGATATTATCGAACTTCTTGCCGGTCTAACTGTCGGTGAAATTTCATAACTCTAGATAGTCCCGTTGTCCTGGAACATGGTCTTCATAACAAACGTACGGACATGCCCACTCAAAGGGATCAAATATGGGTTCTGTTTTTATGTGGTACGGAACCCGAGAAACTGAATATCCGAAACGATTTTCGTAAAGTAAATAAGTCTTTGACTATGTTTTGTCCACACAGTCCTCTTGCTGATCTCAGCTGACGCATGAACAAATGAATTTCCATCTCCATTCCATACCTCATCATAGATTACACGAAATACAACGGCATAATATTAAAAATAATACAGTCGGTGTAGCGGAATATCAGCCACGTCGGCCATTTAATAGTGCGCAGGCACAAGTGCACTCTATGTTAACACATTTTCCTATTCCGATGGTCCAACACGACCGGAGAGAAATCAGGCGCGGAACCGACGACGGCTGAACATGGTTTTCGTGGCACGAGGCTGTAACACTGCCAAATTCCTGACTTCGTTATTTAAAATTGAAAAATCCCAATAACACTTTGGTCCGACTCGGAACTCGAAACCTGGACCTCGCGACCACGAACATGCTTACCACTAGACTATGAGACAGGCAACAACGGCATAACTGGTGGCCGTGTCGAAGTGTCAGAAAATGTGCAGCAGTGACTCATAACATCTAATCTATTGATATCTATCGTACCGAAATGTCGTAACCTCTACGACCCAACTCGATCTAATTAGTGTATCACCTTTTATCTTATCTCACTTCCAGTTTATAATTAATTAAGGCAGACATATTCGGGACTAATTTTTATAGGTTCGGCCACTTTACATTCCCAAATTCGGTTATAATTCTGGTGGTAATAAAATTTCATTGGTCATACACATTGGAATACGGTGATACAAATTAACTATGGAATAACGGTTGAGTGGGGCCCCATTGAATGGTGTAATATGGAGGTTACCTTATACAGTTTGTATACGAAAATAGGTAATGCGGATGTACGTCTCACAACATATCTCTCATCTATCCCATTCCTATTCGCTGATAACGCACAAGCTGCAAGGAATGCGACAACATATCTAGAATTTCACGCCAATGCTGAACGTTTCGGATTCTACTGAAACATCATCATCATCTGCAGCAGCAGCCGGACGACGTCCAGAGCTTGACATAGGACTCCCCCACAGAGAGCCACAGGTCACGGCCACGCGTCACTAGCATCCGGCGGCTCCCCGCCACCTTAACCAAGTCGTCTGTCCATCGGGTAGGAGGCAGTCTCACACTCCGTCTTCCATTAGAAAGGTTCACGAGGGGTGCGGGGCCGCCGATTACTTCACCAATGGTTATCGGCTCTGCGAGCAATGTGGCCTACCCATTGCCACTTCAGCTTGCTGATTCTCTGAGCTATTTTGTAGTTATCCAACGGGCTTTAACGCGATCCTTAAAATACTTATTAGAAGCTACTGGCGAAGTTTCGGTAAATACCTTGCTCGACGTTTCGACAGGGTTTCACCAGCCGAGGTCACGAGCCGACTGACGTGAAGTGATGACAGCTGCTGTGACACGGGATCGATGAAACGACTACCCTCAATGCTAATGAGTGTTGTGTGCCAGGATGTCTCGGAAAATAAAAAAATAATCGGACGAAATGGGGGTGGATGCACCCTGGTTCTCTTGCGGATTTCCAAATTTCGGACCATATCTCGCAAAGAAACCAAACATAGCTCGAAAGAGCTATTTCAGGCTCAGTGGCTTATTAAACAGGCTCAGAGGCTATGTTTCCTCTGAGCCTCTGAGCCTGTTTAAGAGGCCCTCCCACATTTAGTGGCCAAGTCTCGGTTCCATATGTCATCACCGGCAACACGCACTGGTCGAACAGTTTCGACTTAAGGCACTGTGGCATTTTGGACGAAAAGGTGTTCTTAAGCTTCCCGAAGACTGCCCATCCGGGTTAGAATCGGTGATAGACCTCTTTCTTGAAGTTGGATTTACCTAACTGACCCCGCCGAGAAACTCAATCGAGGTCATCGAGCATCTTACTCAATTCTTCCAGCGATTCTGCCATGACCACGTCGTCGGTAAATCGAAGGTTAATGATGTATTCATGTATTCGCCGTTGTACAAAGCCTTTTCCAGTTCAGAAACTTGAAGACGTCTTCCAGTGCAGCTGTGAATAGTTTTGAAGAGATTGTGTAACACCTTTCTGCGGCTGGATTGGCTTCGAGTTCTGATCCTGTAATCGGACCGACATTGTAGTTTTCTTGTGCAAACACTTCAACACATTGATCGAATCGAAGGCTTTTTTGTAATCCACAAACGCTGGATATAAAGCTCGATTATACTCTTCCGTTTTTTGTATAATCTGGCGCAGCGTGTGGATATGGTATACGGTACTAAAGCCTTTACAGAAACTGGCTTGTTCAGTAGGTTGGAAGTCATCGAACCTGTTCGAAAGACGGTTCGTGATAACCCTTGAAAGCAACTTGTAAACGTGGCTCAGAATTGATATAGGTCCGTAGTTCTTCAATAAGGTTTTTCACTTTTTTTGAAGGACAGAAGCTGCTCCAGAAGTGTGGACCAGAACTGTCGTGGACACTTTTGGTCCATGCCCCTGGATCAGCGCCTCCGAGAACTACGAAATTAAATATCCTCTGGAGGAAATGAAGTATCGGCATGCCACCCTCTCTCAGAAGCTCTGCTGTAATTCCATCATCCCCTGGTGCCTTTCCTTCTACAGTTGTTTCAGGGTCATTCGAATCTCGTATAGGTTGACGTCCGGGATATCGTCGGTATAATGTCGGGTGAGATTGGCTCTGGGATCTTTCGCCAGACAAACGACAGGTTGTGTTGAATGGTACAGCTATCCACAGAACTTGTCCACCTCTCTCAAACTATTAGCCCTGGATAATGTTACGTTGTCATCTTTGGTCCCCGGTTTCCTCAACCGTATCTGGCCAATAGACAGGTCCCCAGAGATCTCATTTTACTCTATTATCTCTTTAATACGTAAGGTATTAAAGGAACGCAGGTTTGTTTGCGACGCATTTCATCTCGTTCGCCTATGAGTTTTTGTGAGTAGGGTGTGTGATTTTTCCAGTTCTTTTCTTGTTCCCGAAAGAAATTGGACCCGACCGCTTGGGCGCCGTGTACAGACCTATTGTTTAAATCGCCAGTTGATTTGATTTCGGCCTGGCATTCAAAACAATTTTGGAGTTCAAGCTGAAAGTTTTCGGGGTTTTGGCTTTGGGATTCATTAACCGTGGAAGTCATATGTTGCGCCTGGTTGACAAAATGAAAGTATATCTCGTTCCTCGACATTCCATCGGGGCTGATCCAGGTTCATTTGCGCTGCGGCTTCTTCTTGAATAAAGTGTTCGTCATATGGAGTCCTCGTTTCTTCAGAAATCCAGCCAATCGCCGGCCCCTGTAATTAGGCCTACCAACACTAAATTTACCCACCTTCAGCTCATCGCCGTCTCTCATACCGTTGAAGTTGACGATCACCACCGTGTAATGCGTTTTTGAGGTCTGGATGACTTTCGAGATATCCTCTTACATTGCCTCCACCTCGTCGTCAGAGTGTGTTGAAGTTGGGGCGTAGACCTGTATAACATTCAACAAATACCGTTTGTTAGTTCTGAGTATTAGTTACGCCACCCTTGTAGACACACTTCCGGTCGCTTCCACGTTATTAACGAGCCGCTTCCGGGCGTTAAAGCTAGCACCACCCTGGGACGGGGCGTCATCTTCCCAATAGTAGAATGAATTGCCGGACTTAAGGATTAGTCCTCTCCGTGACTTCGGAATTTAGATAATGCCATAACGTCCCATCGTTAATTGCCCAAACATCCTTCCAACTCTAAGATCTTTTCTGCGGACCGGAGAGTGCGACAGTTGTGTGTTACCAGGGCCAGGCCAGGTCTTCAGGTGGTAGCCCGATCCCCACCGGGGATTCTTAGCACCCCCTTGATCAGGGACTGGGGGGGGCATGGTTTGTGCGACTTTATTGGCGGTTGTTGACTAATCCCCGTGCTTGGCGAGCGTGTAGGGGTAACAATATGGGGAGAATTTTAACAAAAAGGTAATTCTGCCCACTCTATGTCGGCTTTTTGTAGTTCCACCCATTTCGGAACAGTTTGTCCGCCGTTCTCCGGTCGACCGACTGCGCTAGTGTTGGGCCACACATCGGGTGGTGGGATCGTAACCTCCCGACGCATACTGAAACGCAGCAGTTTTGCTTTCTTATTAGGGAAATCTAATCAAAATATACTTGTAATCAAAATATGATAAGGGATGATACTGCCTGGGTATGAGGATCTAGCAGTTTTAGGTTGACCAATAATTAGACCTCACAAATGGCGTTTACATCGGTACAGAAGACATATGTTAATAAACGATAGAATCTTTTCGGTGTGCAAATGTTGTCAGCTCATTATACTCATACTCATCATATAATACATATCAATCCATATCTGTGCCAGATCTAAAGCCTCTCAGTAGTTTCTTAAACCTATAGAACTTCATAAAAAAAAACTTTAGTAGAATTTTATAATATTGTTTGGTATCTGAGGATAAAATCATTCATTAGACACAGTCGGGTAGAATATTTAAGAATGTCGCCATATCATTCGTCAAATTACCCTTGTGTCCCGTTAGTTTATAGGTCCAGGGCACGTCACCACAGGCGGTCCACGTGACTCGCGGGGTTTTCGTGGGTGTACAGTCATGCCAAGGATTCCATATAGACATTAAATCCCACCCAGGAACCGTGCTTAAATGTATTTCCCCATGTAGCTAGCTCTAAAGTAGATGATATAGCTGTCGCTAACCCCAAGTCGTTTTTCTCTATTTGTAGTAGGCAAACAGCAGTCTCTTTCATCTTTAGTGACTACCGATAACTAACGTCCATAAATTGACGTCTTAAGTTTAAGCGAATGTTACTCGTTACCATAAAAATAATTTTAAAGGTTTTATCGCGGTTACAGCAACCATGCTCACGTGTGAAACGTCGGGCCAGTTAAATAAGACGCAATAAAATCCGTAGAAGTAGTTTTATTGTAACGTCCATAAATATAAGAACAAACACGACTGCATAGCCATCACGATAGCGAAGGGTTGCTCCGGGTCGTATATGACCAAATGCTATTTGCAACGCAGGAATGACAAGACTATTAATGTTGCAAATTGGAACTTACAATAAGACTTACAAATTGCAATCCTACTAAATCTACAATCCAATTTCCAGTACAAATTTCAAAGACGGAACACCTTTTTTGTTATAAAATCGATGACGCCAAATTAAAAAATTGTTCTAAAAACGCTTCATAGAAAATGTTAATGCAGGTGATACGCCAGGAAGCAACAAATCGTATACAAAATTGTTATCAGCATTAATTTAACATCTGTCATTTCGATAACATGCGTGGTGTTGCCAGTGCGATAGCGAAACATACGTAATTTATTACGGTTCAACAAATTATTGTTACTATATTTATGCGAATTGCAATGCCGTGTATATGTTAATTTATGGCCATATATTTCATTACTTTGTTTTGTAAAAGAATGATGACACTTAAAGCGTTATAGATCGCATTCGCCGACACGAGATGGTACATGCAACACCGGAGTGACGTGATATGCTCTCGCGTTTCGTGCGGATTGTGAGAGACAAGAAGAACGAGGTGAAGAAGAGAAATGATCCTGTATAATTTTTGTTTGCGCGGAAGTTTATAAGAGCCTGCTTCCCTCTCTCTAAGACTCTGACTACTTATTCACCTCTTTACAAAAAAAAGACTATACGCCATTTAAAATTATTCAACAAACTACTGTTTGAGAATAATTTACATTTATTATTCGTATAGATTAATGTCGTGTTGTTTTAATTTACTAAACTATTAAATAATACTCAAAGAGCTATCTAATTTATTGTTATGGTAACAATATTCAAAATCCTAGTATTGAAATGTGCGCATAAAATATTATTGATGTTAAAAATATTATTTCCAAGGATTATTATAATCGACATATAGATTCTTCCATTTTTAAAATATGAACCATATATTACATTTTTATATACATTTTATTAAGTATTAAATTTTAAAAACAGGCACGAGTCGGACTCACTTAAGATGACTTGAAAGTGTTGATTTAATCAATTTTGATCAAATTGGCGAGTGTTTGCTCTCATTTTGGACTACACTTCAAATATAAATGACAACCAGTGTGAACAACAAGACCACACCAGTGGTCTTGTTCTTTTTTTTGGATATAGGTGTACATTTGTGAAATGAGAAAGGCCGTGCTCCGTGGGTTCCGGCGTGTAGTAAGAATGGCAGGTGAAAGGGTAAAAAAAAAGATATACAATGCGAATGTGGCAGGATGTAGGTACCGAGGGAGACCAATACTGTCATACCATGATCAGTTTAATCGGGTCAGAAGGTGGTGTCAAGAGTCTTCGCACCCGGCGTGTCTGTATGAGGAGAATAGTACATGTGGAGTTGGCAAAGCAGGTATGTCAGGAACGTGATGTATGACCCCCCCGTACTCTATGCCTACACCATTAGGGAGCTGGCGTGAAGATGTGTTGATGTTTTCGTTAATTTTTTGTCACATTATTTATCTGGATTGCATTATCACACTTCTTGCCACACACATGGGCGGCTCACATGGCTCTTCGGGTTTACTTGACAGACAGACAAAAAACGTGATCCTATCACTTTGGAAGAGTCGTAGTGTCCAGTTGTGATGTGTACTGTGTATTTTTATCCCTTGAGATACGGAACCCCAAAGAGAGTGCGTGTATATAACTGCGTGTAACAAATAACCAACGAGAGAGTGGAGGTCCATTTGGTCATCGAGACGCAAGTTGTTTTATTAATTAACAATATTTAAAATGATATACAAAGAAATTACTAAAAACTTTTTTAATTGGTTTCGTATTTATTATTAATATTGACACAAACCTTATACAGTCGAGGTTTCTGCCACAAACCTACACAAATATTTAAAATGTATAAACTGACAACAGCCGCTTAAAATTCATACTGACCATACGTGGCGTTCTATCACGAAAAGGAGCAACTTTCCTCACCCATAATCAGCACAACGAGGGAGACAGAAATAACTAGGAGTATGCGTAAAAAAGAGACGCAAGAACCAGTCTTCACTCCTGCAAAAGTAGACAAAGACAGACATATTCGTGAGAGAGAGGTAGGAAAGAAACCGACGGCGCCTGGGTGGGCACCCCCCACGGTTGGCCGATGACCATAAAAATGAGTATAAAATTGAAACATCAATATAATAAGCAATCAACGAGGCCCAGGCCAGGCATAATTATACAGGGCGAGCATAGTTATGAATTACGTTATAACCAAATATACAGATTGCTCCAAAATCGAATGTATGCACTAACGTTTGCGTACTTGCTTGTAATTTTCGTTGGGCTTGACGATTACGCTTAGACTATGTATGGTCAGCGTAAAAGTGTTACGCCTGGCTAATATGTTATTTTGTTTAAGAGATTGAATTAATATCTTTTGTTACGATCAACATTACTAATGAAAGCTGAAGGCTCCTAAATAAAATCAGAATTAAAAATTAAAAACCTCTCATTGCAAACCAAAAATCTTTGAAGTTATACTCCTTTTAGCATGTTAGGTCAGGTTCCGTTCCGTTAATCCGTCACGAAAAACCGACACTCTCAAGTTAGCTATAGTCAGCTCTTTAGTTTTTCTCTTGTTGCGCCAAAGATGTATAACTTTAAATACGGGTAAATAAGTACACACACACACACACATTTATTTTTGATATAAAAGTGTAAACGAACACCGACGCTCGTGGATATCCGCATAATTTTATTAGACGTGTCGCCTCCTTCCTTCTTCCCCTTTAATAGGCCACGGAAAACACTGCACTGCACTGCAAGATGTATTTCCCCGTGCCGGCCCAATTTCGTTGCAATACAGCCTAGTGCGCCATCTTAACACATCGTCTATCTTTAGTCTTTACCCAGTTCATCTTTCATGCAGCTGCTATAGCTGCCTGGTTAACGGTACAACGGAACATATAGCTTTTCTTGGATTTCTATGGCGGCTGTAGCAAAGTAAAGGGGAATAGCATTTGAATCATGATTACATCTGATACCAAATTAAAGATAGAAATGATTAGGTCATGGATAAGGTCAGCAGAAAAATTAACCATGTGTTTCTTTAATAAATGACTGCTACTACAGGTATAGGTAAACCGACAAAATATTCTTGGGGGAAATATATGTAGCAATCCGCATTATATAAACTAGGATTAGCATGCAAATTGACAAGAGAATGGTGTTGGAAATCTTTTTTACTTGTGGTTTCTTGTATTTTTAACTTTTGTTTTATTTCTATATTGATACAAAAATTCCTCTCTAGATAACATGACAATGTTTGTACCTTAATAGGATTAAACTCACACATATCTACAACACAATTTTAGTTAACGCGGCCAATTTTTTTTAATATTTAATCTATTATGGTCCTTTGAATGTTTACTTAAAAACCTGATGGACGCAAACCCGATCTCTTGTCCCCTCCATTTCTTCCCTCCAAACTAATGATATTCAATAATTCCTTTAGATGTATTATACAAAATTCAGTCTGAAATTATTAACCACGCTTATTAGTAATGGCTTTTATATCTTTAGAGAGCTCGTCGGGCGGCGATACATGGCTTGGGTTTGAAAGGGGGACTGATCCACTACCCCTCTTCCGCAGACGGAAGAGATATATAAGAATGGTTATAATAGCTAATTCAAATATTATCACGGTCAGAGAGAGCAGAGTCCCTCTTTCTCCGACTTTGACGACGGGGGCAGCTCGGGCGAGGCTTCCTGTAGCGGTAGACGCCTCATGGCGAGGATCGTAAATAATACTGGCTACAAGTGGCTCGTGTCCGTGACTTACCGCGCTCTACAGGAGTGGCCTATGTCCAGCAGTGGACGTCGTCCGGCAGATGATAATGATGTAGATGTTTCGGATGAACAAAGCTATCGCTTTATTCATCCGAATCATCGAAAGTATGTTGATTACTTAACTCATATCTGATCACTTGCGTATTAAAAGGTAAATATATATCAGATATTCCTATCTAAACACAGTGAGTCTAAATTGCTGCGTTAGTAATAATACTTGAATATTTAAATATGTAAGTAATTATTAATATAATTGTTATTATTGAAAACTAACTTGTTGTTGATGTTGTGCCTATAAATCGCAGATTGGTACGCACATCATATAGACGGAAAAATTGATCAGATTGAAAACCGGTGTTAGGTACCATGCACTGCAGATCTACCTTTGGTTTCTGTTGACGCGGAGAAACGCATTCACGCGCCTTCGCCGGCCCTGGGTGGTGTCCAGTGGCGTGTGGCGCTCGCGGCACGTTGTAGTGCCGAATACTGCCATCAGTGCCGCCTTTGGTGAGGTGCCCCGGAATAACAAATCATCAGGGCACGTCGACACCTAGTCAGTCCCCTAAGGGACCGACGTCTCCTCCACACCACAGGACAACCCCAGTAACTTTGGGATAGTTCAATGGGCTGAGGCTCCTGTCCGCACCCCTAGCCCCGAGTGTAGAACAGAAACAGAATAAAAGATTAACAGGAGGTATGCCTGGTGTCAAGAGCATCCTCCTCGGTTCAATTGGCTTCGACTGGGTTCACCCCAGGCTACTGAGCCCCACCGCTACGAAAAGGCTAGAACCATAGTGGGGATATCATGCCTACATAGCTTATCAACATCATCATTATCAGCCCTTATCGGTCCACTGCTGGACAGAGTCCTTCTTCAACGAACGCCAAGACGGCTGATATTCTGCCGACATCCATCCCGGATCAGCTACTCCTAGCTTATGCCAAACCTAACCAACTTGGCGCAGTCTAAAGGCACTCCATGTTTTCTTACTATGTGCTGTTCTGTCTTAAGCTATTATAAATGTCTTTAGTGTCGTGGTCAAATAAATGTTTTTCTTTCTTATATACATTTCCTATAGTATTCTGCTTCTCTTTTCTACACAGTCTTGCTCCATTATCATCAAAATTATCAACGCTCATCGGTCTACTGCTGGACATAGGCCACTCTCAATGAACGCCAAGACGACCGATCTCCTGTTACTCGCATCCATCCCGGCCCGGCTACTACACGGATATCGTCTTCCCACCCAGTGAACGGTCGACCAACACTCCAACACCAGACTGGCTCATCTGCCGTCTGATCTTCTGAGTGTGTGACCAGCCCATTGCCACTTCAGCGAACCTCTTTGTCGCATGATATCGGACACTTTAGTTCTCTGCCTTATGCCTTTGTTACGAATTCCGTCTTGCTTACAAAGTTATATTAATTCACCGGAAAACGGAGTGTGCGAAGGCCTCCTATCCGTTGGACCGCTTGGTTAAGGCGGAGGGGAGCCACTGGATGCAAGTGGCTCGTGACCGTGACCTGCGACTCTGTATGCAGGAGGCATATGTCCAGTAGTAGATCTTGAATGTGAATGAATTTTGTTTAATTCGAAATACATTTTCTACAAAACAAGCTTGACTAACCGAAAGAAGAGATCGCTTAAAACTTTAATTAACAGATATAACTCTTTTTTAGTATTTTGGTGTCATGTCAGCTTTAAATTTCTTAAGCTTAGTGTCACCTTCATGAAATAGGTAAATACATACTGGACACACAATTACTGCAACATATCGCCGACAGATCACGTCGCTATGTTCCTCAAAAATATTCGAGGAAGTTTTCACTTTAAAACGAGAAGGAGGAGCCTTTTAAAAGTAATAAAAAATGTAGTTACAATATCCGATCAGCCTGTACACAAAGGTTGTTGTCATAAGAGGATAATGTGTATGATTAAGTTCTGACTCCGGGGCAGTAGGTGGCGTGATATTCAGTTTGTTTGTTTGTCGAACCACGTTTTTTGGCTCGTTGGGATGAGTTACGGATATTGGGATAGCTTCAATTATCGATGCCTCAACACATTCGTAATGATAGGCCAGACTCTCACGTGTCACAAAAAACGTGGTGTCAGCTTGAAAATCGATGTTTTGTTTTTTACCTCTGCATTTTATAATTCTCATGCTTGTTATAAAATATCCACATTGGAGATTATACTCACTTTAGGGTTCCGTTCTATACTATGTCTGTCTCTTCGTCTGTCTTTCATCCACCACCTCTTTTGATATTTTCACAGGCGATATATTTGTTGTTGTACATTTTAGTACCTGTTGTTACAGCAGGAACATACCTGCTATAACAGCAGGTACAAAAAAGTACAAGGAATTAAGAGGAGGCTCCCGTACAACAACGTGTTTCTGCCACATTTTATAGGCCATTAATGGTACGGAAATCTTGGTGCGTGAATCCGAGTCGCGTTTAACCGTTTTTAGTTCATATTTTTACTATCATATAATCCACATAAAAAACCTCGAATTTAACTAGCACGTGTACGTCTACCGAGAAATCAGTTACCATCACTTATCACGTTGTCTACGGTCACCATAACCGGGTAAACATTTCTAACTCCTTAGGTGAAAACGTTTTATTTTTATAGAAATGTTTGTTAAGTATATGTGTTGAGTCTTATGTAAAATCGTTAAACATTTGATTTATGTTGGAAGAACATCGGTCAAAATTAATTAATTAAATAAATTCTATCCTTGCACGCTTAAAGCTTCTTAGAACTCATTTAAGCCTACTACCTACTACTTGGTGAGTGATCCTTCCCCTTAATTGCAATAAAACGCCAGAAAAAGGTCATGTAGCGTAGATGTGGCATCGTTTTCTTACAGTATAGGGGGTCAAACGAGAAGGAGGAGCCTTTTAACGACTACCGACGCATAATCGCTATGCCGATGCGTTGCTCTCCTATCCTCCTCCCGTCTAATGGGCCCGCGGATGCTCACAAGCCGCACGAAACGCATCTCCAAAGAATTCACTTAATGACGGTTTCCTGTACCTCCCCGGTCATGCCGGCCCTATTACGGTAGAATGTAGAATGAACCTCTTATTAAATCTTAGCTGACGCCCATACACATCCTCATTGCCCACTGAAAATGAAAATAACTTTCCTACAGCACGAATGACCGCCTTGTGGTCGAATGGTAACAATTGTCACATTGTCAACAGGTTCGAACTCCGGTTCGGACCAATGATACCGCTGCAAAGTGACGGCTATGCTGTAGCGTTTCGTGCGGATTGTGATAAGCCGTTCTTACGAAAACTTGGGGTACTTTATTTTCCTGGTAAATACTCCTAAAGTTCTATGGTCAAAAGCTTTGTACCTGGAGATCATGTCACCCTACCGCGGCCATGTTGGTAAGATCGTCGACTATCTATGTGGATCGATGTTGGCGCAGTTACCGCTCGATGTGCAGAGTAGCCACCGGAGAGACACCCTGATGTGCCATCATTCAGATACCATGGCGCAAGCTCAAGTAAAACTTGGAATACCTCCTATATCGTAGACTCCACTGAAGGATTCCGAGACGTTATTTGAGCGTGTCGGTCTGATTTTCTATGTTGTAGAAATCGCCAAACTCTCCTTTCTAAGACCTACAGATCAAACGCCTCCCACATGAGAAACATGTAACTAATAATTACTATTGGTGCTAACTACCCGACAGCGTCGTGCGATCGTGTGTGGTAAAACAAAGGCAAGCCCATCTTCCAATTCGAGGAGGCAATATTTGAGCGCGTCCATCCGACTCCATGTTGCAGAAATCGCCAACCTTTTTAGTGTCTAAGATTAAACGACAGGCAGGTCAAAGGCTTTCCACATGAAAAACATGTAACTATTGGTGATAATTACCCGACTGCGTTGTTCGGTCGTGGGTGGTAAGATCATCGGCTATCGATGTAGATCGCTATCAAATTGCCAACTCGTGACTGCGACGAAGATAATGTCTCTCTCCGGTCCGTATTGGCTCATGGTTTAATGCCATGCCTTTATGTGTTTGTACATGGTATTTGTTTGCATATTAGTTGGGACTGTATAGCTTATTTATATAATAGAGGCTGAAACGAGCAGTAAATTCCACTTGACCACACCTTTAATAATCCACATAATTGTTACGCAGACGCATTGCCCTCCTTCCCGCCAGTGGACCACGGCTACTCGTAAACCGCACGAAACGCGACAGGGAAGCTGCGACTGTACGGCGGTATCATGTATCACGTGCGGATGTTCAAAAGAAAAGTAAGAATAGTTCATTAACAGTAAAAAGAATTTTATTAAAATTATTAAAATGAATAGAAATCTGAGTGTGTGTCTATGTGTTTGTGTGTGTATGTGTTAAGTGTGTGTGCCTGTGCTGTGTCTATGTGCGTGTGTGTCTGGTGCTTACATACCCTACCCGACACCCTAGCCCTACGATACGAACATCTCGGCATCAGTGTAGAATGTGTGTCTATGTGTTTGTGTGTGTATGTGTTAAGTGTGTGTGCCTGTGCTGTGTCTATGTGCGTGTGTGTCTGGTGCTTACACACCCTACCCGACACCCTAGCCCTACGGTACGAACATCTCAGCATCAGTGTAGAATGTGTGTCTATGTGTTTGTGTGTGTATGTGTTAAGTGTGTGTGCCTGTGCTGTGTCTATGTGCGTGTGTGTCTGGTGCTTACACACCCTACCCGACACCCTAACCCTACGGTGCGAACATCTCGGCATCAGTGTAGAATGCCTGCTAGGATGATCAAGTATTGTTGGTAGTGCAATTAGACGAGATATGACGCAGTGGATTGTGTGACTATTATCTTGTTACTTGTTTTCGTATGTAAGTGTTAGAAAGTAGAAGTTTTAGAGTATTTTACTTCCGCTTTTGAGAATTTTATTTCGGCTTCCTTAAGTTGTTTTGTGTTCACCATGTTAATATAGCTGATTTGTAAGAAATGTTTATGGTTTAAAGTACATTACTTTTAGAAGCGATGTTTGAGCCCTGCCCAGATCAAGAAATTTTATTTTTGATGTCCGGAAGGGGCATCAAAAATAATGTGTTGATGTTAATGGGCGTCGATATTCAATAAATTGGCTCCGAACTCTGGTGCAGTGTACAACACCACAGCCGCGATGCAGGTACACTACACCCGCCATTTGGATTGAGTCGCAAAGTCCGCGCCCGTCCGAGGGGTCCGGGCGCGGACTTTGCGACTCAATCCACAGTCTCCACATCAAGACAGACAACAGCACACACGTTCCACTCCGAACAGTCAGGACGACGATATCAGTGCAGTTGTAGGAGATAAGTCCAATACATAACGCCACTGTTGAGCTCAAATCACACCGGCGTACCGGTTAGGTTAACCGCGACGTCCGTAAGCGACTCATACCACCCGCCCGTAATGGAAGGGGGGACGGTCCCCCCAGACATATGATAGCTCCACCAGCTCTTCCAGCCCCCACGACAATGCAAGGCCAACTTTAGCTACCGCGCGTGAGCTGCTCCCCTCGTTATAGAGGTAGGGGGCGGAACCGATCACCGAGGCCAAGATAATAATAGTTGCTTTAGCTAATCTTAAATAAATATCAGGATGCATCCTTGCCATCTGTGCGAAAGGAGGGAACTGCGTCACCCTATAGACCACAAACTCACTCACACCGTGGCCATGTGTATCATAGCATCCGATGAAGCTGCATTTGACACTTCCCTCGACATAGAGGAGTCAAATAAAAATTATTCCAATGTCTACGGGCGGTTAAACCCATGCCAGGTTGTTAGGTAGATACTAGCCTGGTGAACGCCCTGTGTCATCAGTCGCGCTGTTTCACTTCTACAACTATACTGGAGTGGCGGTGTCTGTAGTTACACATTGGATTTTCAAACTTTTCGCTCCAGGTAGTTTCCATATGTATCTTATGCATTAAAATTGTGCATTTGAGCACCACATTTTCCTGTCACCGTGGGCTTCGCCACCCACGGCGTATATTACCCCCAATGGGTAGTTTCGATTATCAGTGAATTGGCTGCGCGCCGATTATTTATTTACCCGCAGTCGATAATGAGATGAGATCCGAGTCACGACGGGTTTGTTCTACGGCGCAGAGGCGCGGAGCTGCTATGAGATTAAAAATATATTACCCGACTGCATTTCTGTAAATTCACTTCTTTTTTTCTTGCAGGATGCAGTCAGAGACTTTTGGTGACTACCAACGCCCACAGAGACTACTGATATTCAGATGCGTTGTCTTCCTTCTCCTTTGGATTGGTCACCGGCCACACATAAACCACACGAAACTGGATATACTCTGGTGTCTCGTGAGCCAGAGGTACCTCCCTGGTCGTGCCGGCCCTATTCACCTGCAGTGCAGCATGACCCGGCCTCTTAATAAATGAGCTTAATATGGAATTTTATAATATGGAACATTAATGGATGGATGAGCTTGAGGTTGAGGAGTGGTGATTGTGTGAGACCACCAAAAAAAAAAAGATTAATTGCTTTTTAATTAAGAATAATTTGCTTAGGTCAAGGAATATTAGGATGTTTTAATAACGTGTTACGAATTTGATTTACTTAGTTATGCACCAGCAGTTTGGAAACTGAATGCTCCTATTATATTATTGTAGAGTACACACACGGTTACATAGACAAACACAAGTGCATAGTGCCAAAATTAGATACTATAAACTATAGATAACAATGGCTTAATAGTATAGCTCGGATAATCGCACATGTTGCGTCACAGATCGCGTATTCTAATCCTGCCCAGTTCATGGATGTCTATCAATGTATTCTATATATTTCTATAATAAAAACCTTATTTAAAAAAAATCACTTTCGGTGGCTAACGAAACACACAGTACCAGTTAAGTCCCGGGCTGGGCTAAGTGTTGTGATTATTAAATTTCTAAGAACAGTCCGAAGTCGGAAAGTTTCGAAATGTTCGAAGTCAAAGCGGTGTTGTAAATTTGACCTCCGTGCCTCCATTTCTCCGGTCGTCACGGAAAGAGAGAGTGCGAACGTACGAAACACATACTCGTGTTCTATAACATGTCCTGCGTCGGTGCTGCCGAAGGCAGCAAGAAGGACATATAACATATAAAACCGGAATACCACTCCCTGATTAATAATGAAATATTGGGAACCACAAGACCTACAATCTTGAATTTTGACAGGTAAATTCCTTTAGGGACGTTCGCAAAGAACAAAAGTTACTAAAGTCCACCCCCAAGGATACGTTTCTGGGGGTGGAGGACGACGGTGAAGACGCGTGGCGCCTTCAGTTGCAGTAGCAATATAAACTAACAAAACAATATCGACTCCATTGGATCCTGTGCACGCGGCAGCTGAGGACGCGGTGATAGGCAACCACCGCCGGCGGCGAGTGTCTCTTGTGTGATTTATACTCACAAATTACACACACATTAGCTAACGAGCTGCCGACTCACAGCTGAGGAAGATATAGTCCATGCTGCATATGAGGAGGTAGTGCCATGCACACTACATCCTCCCATGCAAAGTAATTGGGCCGGCACGACCGGGGAAGTACCTCCCCTCACTCGATACCGGCGTAAAGTGACAGCTATGCTGTTGCGTTTTGTGCGGATTGTGAGTAACCGGTGGCTCATTCGGTTCAACAATCATGCGCAAATCCATAAGCGTCGGTAGTCATGAAAAAGCTCCGATTTCTCATTTGCCCCCTTATACTATAAATAAAAACTCACCTGACTGGTCGTTGCCCCCTTATAATGTTAAAACTAAAAAAACGCACACAGAAGTATCGAGTTTTGGTTTGTGAGTTTCTGGTGGCCCATTAGAAGGGAGGAGGGAAAGAGGGCAACACATCTGCATAACAACTATGCAGATATTTATGTCTTAATTCGAAGTAAACATAACTCATTACGTTAGTATTTTTATAGATTTCCCGACGTTTCAGAAGCTTTATAGATGCCGGTTAGTCCGCCCGTGACTATAGTTGCTGTGAAACTTATGAAGCGGCGGACTAGTTAAATAATTAAATAAACCGTGATAAAAACCGTTAAAATAAACGTATTATAATGGGTAACATTCGCGTAAACCCATCGCGTAAAACCATTTGATGCAGATGTCCATGGGCGTCAGTAATCCGTCGTTTACACCCTTAAGAAACTTAACGCCTGCTAATCCCTGTCATATCTCGGTGGCGCTACACCGCAGCCACTAGCCGGAGCCGCACGCTGTACGGAGACGTCCGTCAATTTCATACACGAGTTGAACCGAGATCAGGGGTGGCTTTGTTTGGCCGGACCACGCACTGTGACCGGGCCATTAGTCGCGTGTACCGATAGCAAACAAAATATAACTCGATATATTTTAAAATTTCATTTTTATTTATTTATAAAAGTATTATTTTTTAATGTATAGCAAACGATCAATCGGAGGATTTTGTCGACTACACCATAGACGTTCGCGTTAATATGATGCGTTGTCCTCTTTCCTCCTCCCATCCAATGGGCCACTGGCTACTATTAAACTGCATGTAAAGCGTCAGCAAAGTTGTCACTTTACGACGGTATCATGTGACCGAGGCGTTCCTCCCCGTGCTGGCCACATTTTGCTGCAACCCATCATAGCACTATCTCTTAGTAACCTTTACAAGCTACTGCTTTTCTCCGTAATGAACTATATAAATCGTGGGAGTGTGAAAAGAAAATCAGTAGTAAAGTTTTACAGAGCCCCCATGATGTCGTGGAGCGACGTCGATGATAGCAGGAAGCTGGACATAAGTGAAACGCTTCCTTGACGTATACCAACTGTTTATTAAAACATAGCCTAATCCTAGTGTACACCTCATTCGCCATTGCGCACGCTCACATATGCATCAAACACGCGTCATCACGTACACACACACTCAAACCACCAGATGCGATGTCATCCTTTGTACGGTTTGTGTAGTTTTCGGTGGTCAATTGAAGGCAGGGGGGAAGGAAATCTATAGGCGTCGTGTCGTCAGTCATTGAAAGGCTCTAATACTCGTTCGCGCGCTATAAATATCCGATACATATTTGAGATAGTGTATAAGTAGGCTTTATTGATGTTTGTTAGTAGGTACCTAAGGGGCAATTAATTATTCTAACTCGTAAATAGGTACGCTGTCTACAATTAGTAGACGTTGATGAAGAGTTGATAAGAAACATTCCCCAGTGTAAAGCCGATATGAATAAGTTATTTTTAACTACCTAACAGTATTTTTCAATTGAGTGATTAATTTTCATAATCGCCACCATCGTTTGAAAACTCGTTCCTAAGTTACCAATTTTATAACTAATTCCAATACTTGATGTAACAAATCACAGACAACTAAGTACCTACTCTCTGTCGCACCAATGTATCGATAATAGAGGTGTACCTAGCTAGGCCAACTAGCCGAATATTTAACTACCAAGAGACTATTTATTAATATATATAACTATTTGACCAAGCCGATCACGATTATATGAGCTTTGGTAATATCTAAGTCGTGAATGTTAAAACGAATTACGGTACTCTACGTAACAAATCACTATCACTTTTTCACCTCTCGATATTGTTCCTTGAGATGGTCCGAATAGTCGGCGTGCAGCTGGATACTAGATGATATGCACTACTACGATGGCTACACGGACGGATAGACGGATACGTCCCCTGTCATTTTGGTGACGTGATTGGCCATAAATTGTCTAAGACCTATGATTTGAATAGCCGCTCATGTCACAAAAGAGGCCGTAGGCGAATCCGACGTTCTTATATCCGGACAGTCACTTTGCAACAATAATAATATAAAGGCAACAGTCGGCACATCTCTAGTCTATTAACAATTCTGGCTCCCAAATCGATTTTTTAATTTATACCAAGATAATTAATTCGCTACGGTCGTAATTATCCAATCGTTAAAACATGACAGAGATGTAATATATTGACAGATAAGGAGCCATGTACTTCCTAAAGTGACGTTTTTTTATGTTAGGGTAATATGCGTGTAATAACGGAAATACAAATCGGAGGTCTTCGACTGGGTAACTACGGATTAATGAGTAAGCCTATCTCGTGTGTTGGAAAGAAAAACAACGTACGTTATTATATATCAATCGATGATTTCATTAATCTATTAAATAAATATCTAGTCTAATGAATAAACAATATTTATTTCTAGAACTGAAAGACTAAAATCAATAATTCCAATTTATTTTCTTTTGCTAACTAATTCAATATTTTAAAAGTATCGTTTAAATTTCCTTATTGATACATCGCTATAATCTTCACTAAAAAACTTTCACGCATATTCATACAGAAAAAGAAGTTATATTCTAGTGTTAAAATTTACAACCAAATGTAATGCTATAATTGAAAACTGTTTTTTCTGGTTCTTAACTTATTATGTCTGTCATGTCGGCTGTACAAATGATAAGCTTATGTAGAATTTCGTAAAATATTGGCCCATCTTTTGTGTATTTCGCGCATCAGCTGCCTACATTTACTTGCATATCTATTTTTAAGAGCTAATAAAAATAATTCAAAACATATAGAAAATTAATATCAACAATTAATTTTCTAAATGTTTTGAATTATTTATTCTTCTGAGTGTTTAAACACGATACCTACATGGCAGCGGCACCGTCGTCGCTGCGGCTCCTCCGCATTAATTGCACCAGGATATATAAAACACGACGCGGAACGGCTGCCACCGCATCCGCTGCGTAGCCGCGCGTCTTTGACGTCAAATCGGCGCAGTGGCACAGTGCGCTGACGTACTGACACTGTTGTCTGGAGGTGAAGCGGGGGGAGAGGGTTTCACGGTCCAGCGAGGTCTACAGACAATGTAACCATGTGGTACACTCCTTTTTCACATGTCCATAATGCCCTCGCTTTTTGCGGACGGTACTGTGCAATCACCGCTTATTTTCACTTACATTAGTCCGAAGGATGTTACAAATGAAATATGCTCGGAGCTCGCGTGACGTCTCCATCTCCCCCTCGCAAGGGTAACCCCCTGCCTCCGTCACCCCTCCTCCTACTTTGGTAATTGAATTTTTTACAAAACCTATCGGCTAATTCTCATGAGCTTTCATGTACGATCGCTTAGAACAATGTCTTTAATATGCTAAGTTGTTGCGGACGTGTGTAGGTGTATACTGTGACTGCGTTTGTTTTTTCAACTGTCCAGATGTTAGGATAGGTCATCAGGTAATAACGACCTGGAGTGTGGCTGACACACAGATCATTCCACCGGGGCATGATTTGACAAAAAGCTTGTCATAACACGCGCAATAAAATATGAGAGCATATCTGCACAATATATACTTGTACGTAAACTTATGGTCGTTAGTCGCTCGCCCACTCGGAGACTCCGGCTCATCGTTTCCCCCACAAAAGATACACACTTTTAAAAAAACACATGTTCGTACAGATAATTATGTATTTCAATTACTAACTCATCTATCTATTTATATATCTATACTTGTTATAAAAAAATTCTCAAAAGCAGTCTGTCTGGATATGAAAGATTTTATCAAAATCTACTAAACGAATTTTCATGCGGTTTTCAGCTACGGATCGAGCGTCTCTCAAGTAAAGTTTCACTGTATAATTTATTCACGGGAGAAGCCGGCGTGGATCGCTAGTTGAATAATAAAAAAACATGCAACAAAAACTAACAAGATAAAATTTTTACCGACATTAAAATAGATGTTCGCATTTAAATTTATTAGCAGATATCTGACCCACTGGCAGACGACGATTAATTTTGAAAACGATAACCAGTATAACATGAACGCTTGGTCCCGCAATTTGAACAAACAAAGTTTTGATAACGGGGGTCCTGGCGGTGGCTATCCACCCTTGCCACGTGGCCTACCCTACACTGCGTTTTGGATTTATAGTACAAATATTTGGAAAACTTTATCGAATTAGTGTGAAGTCATTCTAGTCTCAGACGGCTGTAATAAATTATTTAAATACGAATTTAATGATGTTGGAATTTACTTTGATTTTAAATGTTTTGAAACGTTTACGTTCGTATCCACATATCACAGAACACCCTTGGGGACATAGACTACGGATATCCGTGACTCTGCCTGCATTGTTCAGAAAGCTCAAACTATTTTTTTTCTTTGTTCTCTTCTCTTTTTGAACGCCTCTCTGTCTCTGTTCTACGGTTGAAAGAGAGAGGGTGTTTATTTGTTTATATTTCATGACCATTTCTATTTTTATTTTATACTAGCAACTGGTCTCTCAATCATTTATCTATATGTAATTCATGATCTTTATCATTCTCCAAATATGGATATTGTTTGGCATAGTAACCTTGTGTTACTTGTATTTTTTCACACACACAAAAAGTCACGAGGAAGAAATTGTTTAAGTTGCCCTTCCTTTTACGACCGCCTTTAGTATGCATGCAATGATGTTATATGTCTATATGACGATTTATTTTTGTATCTTAATTGTGTTTGTTCTAAATAGCGTTCCATGCATTCATTTCACAGGTGAGACTTTCAATTATTGCCGATCGATTCAAAGCCGGCTACTTCACGGAGATCTTCTTAGTTTGATGGCGTTTTTTTTAACGTTTCTCTGTACGTCTTTCTGTGTGAATGAAGAATCATCACGAACAGAAGTTCGGCACACAAAAACTACTAATCTATGTTGTGGTTGTGGTTTTTACAGTTGATTTGAGACAAACTACCAACGAGTGTTGTTACTGTCGTTTTCACATGTATGATCTCTTTGAGACCTTTCTAAACTGGTTAATGTTTCATCTTATATTGATTTTAAATTTGCGGCGATGACAATGTAAATTTTCACACGTTCAAATTTACGAGCTGCAGTATTTAAATTTAATCTCAAGAATTAGTATGTCTATTGAGCCTTTACTAGTATTTAGTAAGAGGTGGTAGCATGGTAGATTTCTGTCGAAATGGGCCAGCTTTTTCGCCGTGTTCCGCGAATTTCGGGTTGTGGGTATTGCGAATGGTGGATGGATAGTGAAAAGACGGCATTATGCCGATGTCTATGGGCATTATTATTCACTTAAGTGCTCCGATTCCTTGTATACAGTAGTATTAAACCTCTTTGTAATACTATAACAAAAAAATGCCCATCATAGATATGATAAATTCCGCAATCTCCATATGAGGTCTCGGCTAACATCGAATAAAACAAATTTATTAAGTTACGTATTGTTATAATAACAAGGGGGAATAAAAATAGGGGAGTTACAAATTATATCTCACATCATCGCACGACTATTACCAGTGGCCAGCCACGCGTATCTATAATATTAGACGTTGCGCATTTTAAGAGTGTTTTTTGCACGTCCATCCAGCGCCATTGTTCGCGGGATACTGAAGAAACCGGAAGTTGTAAAGTAGTGATTTGTAACGCACGCGCCGCGGCGCCTGACGCCACTTCCGGACGACGGCCATAATGACGCTGGTAGCGAGATATTCAGCCAAATGTCTTGTGTGCCATTGATATAAAAAATCACAACTTCAATTCTTTGGCTCCATATATCGATCAGCCTCGAGCCATGTTTAATTTGATAGAAAGATACAACGGAGCAAAGTAGAGACACACTTTTCTAAAAAAACGTGTCTGCATCGGTTTGAAGAAAATGAAAATATTTTAGTAGGTTTTAGGTAGCCTTTTTCGGATAATACTCGTATACTAACGGATATTGGATGTAAACCCCAAAGGGGTTAGTAAAGATGGTTAAAATTAAAAATAAATATAGGTAATTCCTGAAGCTCCTAATATGACCAATAGATGTAAAGTTTAATGTTTTGAAATTAAAAATACTCTTATATAGGATTGGAAGTATCCTGCGTTTTACAAAATAAATCATATCTATGCTATATCTTCGCATTATCGTAATTGGTAATACATCATGATGACGGTAGTTATGATATCAGCACTTTCGTCATCATATTTACTATCACAATTATCGTTACGATGATTATCATCAGTCATTATCGACTGTAGCCCTCCACAACATACGGTAAGGGTAGATCCGATGCATTTATTTTACATCTATGGCAATCTATTTCAGTTTTTCTAACCCTCGCTCACCCTCTATATTCTCTACCGAGACGCGCTTTCACTTTTATCCCGTGTTTAGCTAAATGCTCTTCTCCTTTGAATGGAGTTAAGTAATGTTTATTGGATGACGGGCAAAACATATTTATTATTTCTGTTGCATAGAATCAAGCTGAGCCGAATAAGTGCTATACCACCTCCTATCATCATTTCATTAAAGGGTCAGTGGCCTGTGTCTCCAACAGGAGTGACAGGGGCGGGAGGGTGTGGTGGCCAAAAAAAGAGTGTCATACACGTCAAGATGTACTATCACGCTCCAGCGGAATTGGGCCGACACGACCGGGGAGGTACCTCTCGCTCACATGACGCTGGCGTTATGTGACAGCCATCAAAAACTCGTTTGTCCCCCTATATATAAACTATCTTTTTATATATTAAAGTATCATTGTCTTGGAAAAAAAATTTTCTTTTTTTGAAAAATATTTTAAATACCATTACTCACTATTGTTACCGACCACGCAACATCATTAGTCTTAGCAGTGACGTCACATCTGCAGCCTAAATAACATTTAGTATTTCTCCGTTTCAATTATATTTAATGTTTTATTTTTTTTGTGGAAACAAACAAGCGGTCGGAGCCTTTCGATGACCAAGGACGCTCGTGAACTTATACATAATAATTATGGCTGTGCCTTGGAATACTTCCACTCCTCCGATGGACGCCCGACTGCTCAAAAGCCGCTTAAAACGCGACACCGAAATTGTCACTTCGCGGCAGCATCTTCTAAATGTGAGGTACCTCCCCAGTCATGTCGGCCCAATTAGGCTGCGATGAAGAATGCCATTACCGCTTACTATCTTCTTCTTGGTCCTTCCCTTATCCCGTGACATCGGGATCGGCTACCTAATACAGGAGATTTGACGAGGGCGCCAGTTCTTACACAGAGCCACTACCAGCTGACCTCTGACCCACGCACTGCAATCCAGAAGAGCAGCCGGGCCCAATCCTGGAGTATTCGCATTGGCGTACACGAATTCGGGGTTACACGCCGTTTCCCTTCACTATAAGAGCACTCGGAAAATGTACTTAAGTTAGAAAAACTCATTGACACATGGGGGGGGGTCGAACTGGGACCACCCAAACGGAAGTCCGTAGCGCTAACGACTAGACCATTGAGACTGTTGCACTACCGCTACTATATTTATTAGATGGTATTTTATAATCCGACTGGTCTACATTATACTGGCGTAAACGCTGTCGCGTTTTGTGCGCTTTGTGGCACATTGGCCCATTGGGTTATGGAATAAAGGAGGCCAGCGCGTCTCCATACATCCATATTCATATATTCTAAACTCCTTGTTAGCTACCACAAGACTCCGTCCATTACGAGCTACGCAACAGAACAAATTTGTGAGAACTGTTTAATGTCGAGTTCTAGTAGAGCCGTTGTTTCGGCGATTCATTTTCGCTTAGCGGCAAAGGCCTATCAATATACACTAACGAACTCCGCACGTCGGTCCGTGTGTCGGGCAGATCGATCTTGTTGCCACTCAGATATTTAGATGAAGCTCCAATTCGGACCAATTGTTGTACAGAATCATTAATTATTAATCATGATTAGCTCAACTAATATAAACAGTATCGTAGTCGGAGTCAGGACGTTAAGAAGGATAGAACTATGATTAATAATATACATTCGAAAATTTTGGAGGGTGGTGGTATTTGATGGATACCTGCCTGGTTGGCGCAACCCGCTCTGGACAGAGAATTGTGAGAGAAATGGGGCCGGCCTTTGCCCAATAATGGGACACATTTAGGCCTTAATTTAATATTTAATTGCACCAACAGTAAATGTTGACGTTCTTGTAGTACAATTAACATTACAGCAGTCGTGAAAATTCGCCTTTATTAGTACCTACCTATTTAAAGTGACGTTATTTTAAAACGGCGTGTCTCGCCATCATACGTGACAGTTTGGTGAGAATAAGCGGCACATTGGTGTTTATACTTTTTGAAGAAATAATATGAAAAAGATCATTCAATCTTTATCACAACGAAAAACTACTATTATGTTATTAGCGGTGGCGAGTACATTTCAAATATGAAAAGAAAGTTTTTTGGGACTTTATTACTCTTCTACAATCTTAAACTTAATTATAAGTACGTACGTCCTACACGGTAATGAAGTATTATGTTAATTCATGTTTAGAATTATATTGTTGTTGTTGTTCTAAAGTTGTAGCTTTAAATTATTACATAATCTGTGTTAATTTCTTTCTATCTCTATCTGTGAAAGATAACGTAATGGCTGCTAATACCACGGACAATATAAATTTTGATCGTAAAGTACAAGTCAACGCCGCAGTTCTAATCACTTGTTCTCTAACTGGTCTGTGATTCTAATTTAATGAAGAACACAAGTGCTTAGAAATTAAAAACGTCACGCCGGGTAGCTGCTGTGCAAATGATGATACCGATACACAATTAAAACTTGTTACCAAATAGCTATGCAAACAAACGAAACAAACAATGGTTACCCCCATGTTTGTTCGTATTGTTAGGTCGGACAAACAGCAAAAATAACCGTAACGAACCCGTAATCCGATTCCGAGTGGTCAGTTGCGGAGTTCCGATCGGCAATCAACTGAGCCAACAGATATGTTTCGTGGGCAAACAACCCTGTTTGTGATACTCCGGTGCGGGAGGTTTGCGATATTGATACTCGAGTTTGGGATTTGTTGACTCGTTAGTGTACTGGTAAGTTTTCACAAATTTCCTGTCGCTACCCGACGAACATTCAAATCGCTATGCGGCTGTATTGGACTTCGCTTCCACAGCATACTTTTTATATATTTTTTTTTCATCAGCATAATTACTATGCCGCTGCCTCGTTTAAACCCTCAAGTGGGCTACTTACTAGTCCATCTGGGTAAGAGGTGGTTATTATGGTATCTGGAAGATATGACCAAAACTTTAGCCATTGTTTTCCAATTTGTTAAACGACGTACAGCGGCATCACTTTTTGTAGTTTTTTTTTAGCGCGTAAAGGAAAAGTGATGAGTAAATTTCTACAATGCGCGCGCACACAATCTCGAAAAACCGACACCCCGAATACAGTAATATTTTAGTTTTTCTCTTGTTAGGCCATAGAACAATAACTTCCAACACGTGTACATAAGTGCACGCACTTTTTGTTTACAACTTTGACAAAGATATATTTATTGTAGTTGTTCCTACCATTTTTTTATTGCCTGGTCTCTGGGAAGACGCATTAATGCACTACCCAACCGTTTCTCATTTAGCGAATCAGAAGCGGTGTGTGTGTGAACGGTCATAGCTGACCAAATTTAGCGAACTCGGTACGTCTTCGCACTCTTCCCGTTGCCGGGTCGAGGGGGGTCCAGACCGGAGCTTAGCTCCCTACTGGAAATGTGTTGTTCGAGCCTCGTCAATACGAGGCTGTGGTTGATACGAGGACATGTTGACCTCTGAGTGCGTATGCACATATGTTTATGTGCCTGGGCTATTGGTATCTTTGTACGATCGGCGTCTATCCATTTGTCGGGGCACTCTCACAGGTCCCAGAGCGAACTGGGAAATGTGTATGGTTCCACTCCTGTGATGGCACGCTGTGTTTACGATACGGTGTATTGGTGGAAAGGTAAAGGTCAAAAGTCAGACGCGACAAACAGAAGAAAAGAAAGAAAAGAAAAGATGGGTCCTGGCCGTGAAGTTGGTGTCACGGGAGAAGCGGCGGGCCGTATCCTTGCGGGAGCGTGGCAACGGGGTTGTCACGTCCCACTCGTTACCGCCCGTGTGGTGTCTGCGATGTCCGTCTGCAGCGTCCAGCGAGAGGGAGAAGTGTATATATGTATATAACATGTGAAAATGAAATCAAATGGATTAGTAGTGATTTTTTTTTCTAGCCTGTGTGGGAGGTATACAAAAACTGGTTATCCGTCCCCCTTCCTCGGCAGGCTATATTTGTCCGGGGGGCGGGCGTGCCAGGGCGCGAGACCCCTGAGAGTCTCGTGCTCCGACGCGTCCGTCTTTTCGAACAGGTTGCTCGACATCCTGCCGACAAGTCATCAAGGGGCTCGACGCGCAGGTCCCTGAGTATAGTTTGGTTCCTCACGAACCTTGGAGCTTTGACCAGTTGCCGAAGCACCTTGTTCTGAACGACACGGAGCTTCCGCTTGTTCGTATCGCTCAGCAAGTGATGCCAGGCAGGAGTCGCGTATGTTAGCCTCGATCTTATGTGAATGTTGTAGAGTGCCATCCTCATTTTTAGTGGGATGGCGCTCGCCCGCAGGAGTGGCGCCAGCCTGGCGGTGGCTGATCTGGCCTTTCTGATGGCGGCTTCGGCCTGACGAGCCATCGTGAGTCCGGAGTCTAGCACGACTCCCAAGTAGTTAGCTGTCATGTGCCATGGAATCGCGACGCCCTGTACCTTGAGCGTACCTGGTGCGGTGCACTGTCTGGGAAAGGTGATCGCTTGTGATTTAGATGGATTGACCGCCAGCCACCATTTCTGGAGCCACTCCGGCAGGAGATCGAGGGTTCTCTGTAGTTTTTTGGGCACGTGCCTCGCGTTAAGAGACGCGGCCAAGAAGGCGGTGTCGTCCGCGTAGAGCGCGGCGGTCACTCCGAGGGAAACAGGCACGTCCCCGGCGTAAAAGTTGTAGAGGGCTGGCGAGAGACAGCTCCCTTGTGGTACACCTGCACGAAGACATTTCCTCTCGGACAAGACCCCGTCCACTCTCACCTGGAATGTCCTGTCAGAGAGAAATGACGCATTTACTTTTATGAGAGATTTAGGCACATTGCTTTGGATTAATTTGTATATTAACCCGTTATGCCATACGGAGTCGAATGCTTTTTGCATGTCGAGGAATACCAAATTTATTCGACTCATAACCCTAGCTAGAGCTAGGTGGCAGCTCACGCGCTGCTGCTAAAGTCGGCCTTGCACTGTCGTGTGGTGTCTCTAAACCATTATATGGACTTAGAGAAACTATGTCCCAAAAATCATATCACCCGACTGTGGTCCTACATATATAACGTCCTAAAATTTCTAGAATCATCTATATTAAAATAAACGATAAATAACAATAAGTAGCTAGTGTCACGAGAGCCAATCATGAAAGTGGCAATGAGAAGAATAATATTAAGTGAAATATTTTTATTGGACAACATCGGTAGGTTTTATGTGTTACATATGGTAATATATTTATCATGTTGCTAAATTATGGCTTGAAAGCACCACTCACCTGTACGTTACAAATATTGCTATTTTAAGGTTCCTTAAGTATTTTTTACTCGGGTTTGGCCCAGCACACTTTTGCGCCGCTGTTACTGCTGGTAACCAGGATGGACGGCAACCCTTTCATAAACTCATCACAGGGAGCCCGAGGTAAACGATAAAATAGTCCCGCAGTGAATATAATCAGGTGAAGCAGTAGTAAGTTCCCAGTCTCCGTCCCAAATCAAAGCAGGGGATAGTGCAAGATTGCATTGATTTAAGCTAAGAAAAAGTAAGGGACGGTAAGTAACCCCAGCGTGGTTCAGGCCTTGTCGTGGCGGTGGGGCTCAGTAGGCTGGATTCACCAGGCGAAGCCAATTGAACCGAGGGGGATGCTCTTTATATTCCTCTTATAAGAAGAAGGGGCCTAAGTAGCAGGAGGAAGAGACGCTCTTTGTACCTTTATAGGAAGAGGGGACGAAAGAGCGACAGAAGAAGGTGGTCTTGCGTACATGGCAAGGGGCGAGGATGGGAATCTCACCAAATTGCACTATCGCAAAGTTGATGGGGTTGTCCTCTGGTGCGGGGTAACCCTTCTGAGGAGAAGGCGTCGGTCCCTTAGGGGACTGACTAGCCATCCAGGTATCCTGACGATTTGTTGTTCCGAGGCACCTCATCAAAGACGCCACTGTAGGCACTCGCGGTAGTTTTTGTGCGTATTCGGCGTCGCGTCATCATGTGCTGCGTGCCCCACATACCACTGGACTCCACCCAGCGCCAGTGAAGGCGCGTAAATTCCCCGCGTCAACAAAAAAAGAGGGCGGTATGTAAACCCCAAGAGCTGTACGAAAAGTAGGTGTCATTGAATATTTACTAGATTCATTGTTGTCTCTTGAACGGATTTTTTTTTACTTTTTTATATACAATAGGATATATATATATATATATATATATATATATGAATATAT
>JAFELO010000705.1:534604-602504 GCA_017140195.1 Eumaeus atala
TATATATATATATATCCTGTTGTATAAAAAAAATAAAGAAAATTAAAGAAAAGAAAGAAAGAAATAAGTAAAAAAAAACAATAGGATATATATATTTATTTATTATTCTATATCTTTACAATCATATTTAATTTATATATATTATATTCTCATCCATTTATTATTTATGACTCAAACATATTTTTACAATTATTGTATAGCATTGATTCTGATCTCATTGATACACAAGAAAGTGTAAAGAAACGCGATAAAATCCGTTAAAAAGACATAGCAATGAATAACATTCGCGTAAACATACGGAAACAATATTTCCCAGATGTTGACTAACCTTACACTACTTACTCCATGCGAGGGGGAGACCCTCGTGATCATACGGTGGAGACATGTTAGTCCCTTCGTCGTGTCATGTACTCGTACGTGTCGATGTGCCATGGCAGCATGACATATGGAGGGCTGTGTTACCATCCTATGTGCTAGACTGTATGTGAGGAGGATAACGTGGATAATGGCAATATATGTATATATAACACGTACCAGAGGTGCATGATCAAGGTGCCTCATCTTATGGTCTTTGAGGCCGTACTGGATATTTTATGTGTGGAGCACAGGCGTCAGCTGTGTTCACAATACAGGCTCTGTAAATGTCTTAACAGATATGCAACACGTCGGTTAACAGTGCGCACGTGTACATGGTGATGATTTGCGATGCATCTAAAGAGCCCTCGGTTGTCACTCGGCTCAATAAATATAACAATTACTCGCTGTATACGGAACCGTTCTAATTGTAGGTCGCGCCTGGCCGATGTTCAATGTCTCCGCTGTGTCCGTTACCTGATACGTGGACAGGAGCCGCGCAGCACTCAGCAGTAGCCGACATGTGACGTGAACACGTATAAAATATTTATAACTGAACAGTTATAAATATTTTACACTTTATATAAATGTGCACATCAATTTATGGCGGTCTTAACATTAGACCGCCATATAATGAAATCGTCATAAAACCACCTATGAAGAGGAAGTGAGAAAGAAGGAATATTCTGGTATGTAAAGTATGTATGTTTATATCTTTGAAAATTTCTCGCCAAATAACCTAATAATCCAACCAACTCATCTTACCTATATCGAGCGCGGCAGAACCTTGGAATCGTTGTTCATAGTTCCAGCAAACATTATTTTCTAGATTGAATGTTTCTGAAAATTAAAATTATTAAATGTTTCTGAAAACAACTTGTGTTTTGTAATTGGTGACATTCAAATACATATACTGCCATCTTTCAATAAACGCTGGACTCAAGCATAACGAAAAAAGGACAAATTTATTCGGGATAATACAAGCTGGCTGGAGTCAGGATGTTCAGTAGAGTTACCGGTGTCTGAAGCACATTGACTGCCATCAACTTCTGGTGAACGATGAAGACCATGCATTGCTTGTGGAGACTCCTCAGAATCAACAAAGAAAAGTTAAAACACTCTTTTACTAGAAAAATATGGGTTTGAGCACATTTGTAAAGCATTTTTGCAAGGACTGCGGGCGTTAGGTGAGTATGTCATCTTGTTGAAGAGCTAAGAAAATCTGAAAGCGAAAACATACATGCCATCTCCGTGCACAAATTACATATACACGGAGGAAACGTGATCAAACATTTTTCTATTCTTCCTATTGGGCAACTGTCGGAAGATGCACAAGAGTCGCGCAATAGACTACAGAAATATGCGCTTGCACCATGCCAGAAAATATTCCCGTATAGCTACAAATGAAGACGTATTTAATATACTTCAGATCCATACATTTCAAGTTTAAGAAAGGCTTATGTGAGAAATGTGAAGGCTCTTGATGAAGAGGCACTAAGTCTTTTGAAGGTGGTACCTGAAGGTGATCCTACATTCACACCGGAAGTAATTTTAGTTAGGAATTGCGAGGATAATAACAATTAGATATAACATTATAAGTAACTAAAACTTAGTTATATAAAACCAATAATATTATAAGATGTGTCTAATCTGAGATTAATTAGTTTGGTGTGAGGTATAGATCTTATATCTATACGATTTTATAATCTTATGTATTTTATTATGCTTATTATGCTTTTTTCCCTTTTCCTTTTTACACCTAAAATAAATATGTATACATTGAAAAAAAAAATCTTTACACATGTGCCAAATCGCAATACAATACGGTAAAATACTTTGAACTTACAGATTTTTGATCCGGTACGTACCTAAATTTTGCACTATGCATCGGTCCTGCGCCTGACTTCTCTCCAGTCGTGTCGGCCTGCCGTCCCATCGGAATTTGAGAATGAGGGAACAGAGAGTGCACTTGTGGCCGCGCATACACTTGAGCACTATAATATGTCCTACTCAGTTGGCAGGACAACATTGTTAGTATCGTTTAGGAACTACAATCTCATAACCCACGTTAGTTCTACTTACAAAATGTTAGTGCTGTTCTAGATCAGCTGCAGCGCATCATAGACCTCCATCGAAAAATAAAAGCAATTTTATATATCTTTACTAACGAAATCTATAATTGTAACAACGATATAATATAAACCAATAAATATTCGTCTCGTCTCTGTAATAGCAAATTCTAATGATAGCCGTATCACAATGAGCCATCTAAACTGACAGTCTCAAAAGAGGCCAATAAAAAAATCGCAAACAGGGCCAAGCAAAAAGCTGATATTACCTATTCATTGGTGCGGTACACCAAAGGCCGGAAAAAAAGAAAAAAACGCCACAGAGATTGATATATCCGTCTAATTTGCCTACGTTACCAATAAAATATGTCATATTATAATGTGGGGCTTTACAGACCGCCGCAAAACAGGCTTTTGAATCAACGACGTATATCCGGGAAGGACAAAAAGAGGGAGATTCAACTAAAGATCTTCCCAATTAAATACGAGAGAAAGGCTTAAGTGATGGGGGTCTGAGGGCCGTAAATAAGTTTAGTGGATTTTAATTATGGTAATCAGGATGTCCTTTTCTCATTTCTTTGCTCCTTTTGTTGTCTAATTTGTTTGAGCACCGAGATCTTGGCAATTGAAATGGGAATCATTTATTTTTGCAGTCTGCAAATGCGAATTCCTATTCCACGATTTCATCTCCGATCTGGTAAATGATTGGTGTATTTAATTGTATAAAAGTAATAAATAAAGCATTATTATTGAACGCGTAGATACGATGATTGAACACAACATCGAAAGATTTTATATGTATATGTTTTGCGCAATATTGGTAGACGTATCGATATAAGGAAGATACGACATGACAAGAATAATATTACTATGCAGAACTAGACAAACTAACAATATGAGCTATTTGATGACCACCGAGCCCTACTCACATCTATAAATTACAGTGCGGTGCCCTCCTTTTTGGGTTTATTATAAATTATCCCAATTGGGAAACGGCTACCTACATAAACCGTACAAAACGCGACGCCAAAGCTATCACTTTAACGCCCCGGTCGGGCCGGCCTTATGCTGCTGCAATGCATATATATTTTACAACTACCGACGCCCGTGAACATCCGCACAATGTATATGCCGAAGCGTTGCCCTCCCTTTCTCTTCCCCTCCGATGGGCTACCGGCTACTCACCAATCGCACGAAGTGAGACCTAACTAACTTTACGACCATATCATGTGAGCGAGAGGTACCTCCCCGGTCGTGCTGGCCCAATTTAAATGTTCCTTTCATTCAAAACACAAGATTATCGAGCAATATTCCACACACTGACATAAGCTGTCTGAAGCGTGCGAATGGCGGCCATCTTGTAACAGCCGCAACATTGACACACCACACGTGATAGAAGCAAGTGATTATTGCCAATGGAATTAGTGTCGGTAAATAAATGAGAATTATCACGAACAAGCTCATTATAGTGGTATTGTAACACAATTATGCATAATTTTCTCGTGTTTTTCTAGCGATAAATTATCCGCTTCGTCGTTTGTGCTACCGGTTGGAACTAATTTATTTACTCTATGGTATATGTGCCGTTGATTTGACATCATAGACTCACACGCGAGACTAGCTGGAGGAAATAAATTAAATGCAATATCTTAGATATAGTATTTATACTATTATATAATTTACTTGTAAGCACTTGGGTAGTAGGGGTATTACTTAAGAAAATTAGCCGCAAGTTGAACGCGTCAATAGTTGAAGTATTAGCGCACATGTACGAGGCACTAAGTCGCATATTTATGTGAAAATATAGAGAGAAGCCGAAGTTATCGCACTACTTATTGCGTCCACTCATTCAGCTCGATCGGTAGGCAGTTCTTGTCGACCCGGTTGACAAAACCAATTGTTTCTTCTTTTATTTTACAAAATATTTACCTAGGTACTTTTACTATTAACTACATAATCTAAGATTTAATTGCCTTTAATATGGGGTTCATTCGATATTATTCCCCGGGAAACATACTATGAGATATTATAAGCACCAAAAGATGCGAGAACAATCCAAAATAAATTTAACATAACTATTAGCTATTAGCGCAGGAAGACCGATACATTTTACATTTACCGATAGTGTTATAGTTGCTAAAATCCTTATTTAAAGGACCGCTACCGTCAGATCGCTGATACTGCTTTGAAAATTATCTAAATAGTAATAGTGTCTATATTGTGTCCGACATCAGTGTCGCATCGCAAACATGTAAGAGGGTGACGGTTATGGCTTTACTATGAAGTATGTGCTGAGTTTCATAGTTTTTTGCGGCAAGTCGCAGGAATCTCTACTCGTTACGTTATTTCTTAGAATTAAATCCACAGAGAAATTTATTATATTTTCAACTATTCAATTAACGTTACACGTTTAGAGCAAGCGGAGTAATTTATTTATTATTAATTTATTAATAACATTTATTATTAATGTATTAATAACATTTCAGTTAGCAAAATTAAAAAAAAAAAAACAAAATAATTCCTTGTCGCATATGTCCCATAAATTATTAATTATTAATAATCTTTCAAGGTCAACACCAACGACAAAATGCAAGGTGTCCATGTAAACTGACAAATAATGACATTCCATTAAATAAAACACACTATGAAACAAAGAGAATGGATAATTGGTATACAAGAGTGGTGTACACGGGACAAAAAGTTCTATAGAATAACAAAGAAGTGTATTCTAAGACACTTTTAGAATCTAGACATAAATAGGTACCTAAATTTATCTTCTTATATATAAAACCAAGTCACCAAAAAACCGTCTGTCTACATTTCGTCGACTTTCTTAAAATCTACTGATGGGATTCTCATGCAGTTTTCGCCCATTGATAGCGCGATTCCCGAGGAAGGTTTAGCATATAACTTGGCTCCATTTATTCACGGGCGAAACTGTGGCGGATTAGCGTATTGCGTAAATCAGCCTCTCGTGTATATTCTATGCTGGCCCAGTAAAAATATTCATATTCATGATATTATAACCGTTTGGTCGCGCACGGATTTAAACCCATAACCTAAGGTAACAAGTCATTTAACTATGTATTAAGTAAGTACATATTAGCACATGAGGCTGGTTCCACAGGTTACTATTAAAGTGTCCAGCAGCTATTCAATAAACGAAAAAATTCTCGTATACAATTCTTGTAATTTACATGAAACCGTAGCCTGTGGAACGGAAATTTTTAGTTTGTTCGCCAGCTAAGTTCCTAGTGCACCTGAATCGGGACCTATGAGTACCGCCCCAAATATGGTACAGATAAAACTACGCAGTAAAACTAATCAGGGAGGAAGTTTTATTTTGGTGTAGTCTATTTTTGTGAGAGTTAGTAGATGAAAAATAAGTTTAAATCTGAGATTTTAAGCTTTTAAGTTATCCAAAACCTCATATTTATAATTTGTACATATGAATTATTTTTTGTACTTTGCTCCTTAACAAACAACACCTACTTCAATCATGTGAGTAGTAAAATTATGTGAAACATTAACTTTCACCGTAACGCTTTACGTTTTACTACACCTTCGTCGCTTACACGCTTCCGCACTATTAATTTCAGAATCATTCATTCTAATGAAGTAAATACCGGTCGCGCCTTATCCTCATAGCTGACGCACAGAATTTTGAAGTGACAACTTCTTTAGGCGCGTTGAACATTTTTTGTGTAAAGATAAATTATGGAACTTGCGTCATCATCACGTCACGCTGTTGCCAATGCAGGCTTAAGTGGTCGCTTCTGTCAATCCACGTGACTTCCTCTTTTTTAAGTAGCCTTGGGACGTGGTTATGGACTTACTTATATTATAACTTTCCATCCAACTTAAATACAGTAACAATAAAACGGCACCATAAGTTAGGACAATAATACCCTGTAAGTTAAATGGTGTTCAATTTAAGAGCAAAGTTATTTTAATATCAATAGCGGCAAATTGCCAGCGACGGCAAATCAGAACTAAATACCAGATGTGACGTTGTATCGTTGCCAAAGGGGACGGACATACAAACAACACCGCGCCATTGTTTATTAGCACCGAGTTGAAGTAAACAATCGTTATTATTTTTGTTACCGTCGCATTGCATTGGCAAGCGCATCGAAGACCTTTGTTTATTACCAGCGATTCATCCCGGCTTCGCCCATGAGCAGCAGGTGGTCAAATTATACACTTAAACCTTTCTCGGGAATCATTCTAACCATGCTTGAAAACGCATGAAGATCTATTCAATACATTTTAAGAATTTTCGATCACATGTTGATGTCTTACGCGAGTGTTACTCGATATTGTAAGGATACAATAAAACTACTTTTACGGATTTCAGAGGCTTTAGAGCAACCGTGGTCCACCCGTGATCATGGTTGCTGTAAAGCTTCTAAAACGTCGGTCTGGTTCAATAATTAAATAAACCGCGATAGAATCCGTAAAGTTAGTTTTATTGTAATTCGATCACAAATAGACAGAGTGCTTCAGAGAATTAGCCTTAAATATAAGAAGAACAAAAGGTTCGAACGGAACCCTTTGATTACTATCGACGCGTACAAACATCCTCACAATTGCTATGCAGTTGTGTTGCTCCAATGCTCGACTGCTCGAATGGCCGCACGAATCGCGATAGCAATCATGTCACTTGGCGATAGTATCATGTGAGCGAAGGATACCGCCCCGGTCCTGTCCGACTAACTTGATTACAAAGCAGCAGGACACAACCTTCTAACATCTTAGACTTTACAACAACGACACAGCAGAGGCAAAGCTAGTTTATTACTATCTAGCACCACTCCGCAGTTCCACCTGCGTATCTCCGGTCTGCTGGTCGTAGCGTCATGGTATATATTCTATAGCCTTTTCAATTCGGGCCTGTAGTTACTGAGATTAACGCGTTCAAACCTACTCTTCAGCTTTATATTATTAGTGTAGATTGTTATATAACGTTTCTATTGATATTATGGCTCATTGTAAACGTCTTTAAAATTAAAGTATGACAGGTAGAAATAGTGCCACTTCAAGTAGATCGGTATTATGTGAACGAGAAAAATGTCGTCCTAGCCAAATTTCGGCAACAGCGGTAACAGAGTCATCGGAATTGAATATATTATAGTGCACAAGCGTTCACGCAAACACAAGTACACTGACTATCCCCTCATTCTCTGAATGAAGGACAGGACCAACGGATTTAAGTGCTTACGGAGGCACGGGGATGTCACCACCAACTTCCAGATTCCGGACTGTTATTATAAATTAAAAAATCTTAAAAACTCCTTTTCGTTTGGCCCGATCCGCGATTCGAACCCGGGACCACCCGTCTGTAGCTAACAACTGAGGGATTCAGAAAGAGAATACTGCCTGACCAGTCGTGCTGGTCTATTTGTCCGCAACCTAATCGATGAAGATTTTAATTGCAGCTAGTCATTGATTCACACCAAACAGTGAGCGTCTCAAAACCGTCCGTATAAAAGATGTGCACATGTCAAATTATGCACTCTACAGAAAGAACTTAAAATCATGCTTGTAAGGTTCACTTTGCAAAAAAAAAATTTACTGTAATCACGGATCATCACAGTTCAGTGTGAAATCGTGTATCTTGTGCTTTTGTACTTTAACGCAGCTAGTACGTAAAGAACATTGTCTTTGAGCGTACGAGGCGAGGTCCAAACAGCTTAAGAAAGTGGAAAGTTCAAGAAACATCTTCACACACAAGTTTTCTCGTTTGTAATATTACTAGCTAGTTATTCCCGGATAAGAAATAATTTTATATTATTCCACATAACGAGTCGAAATCTGTTTAGTAGTTTTTGAGTAAAACGATAACAGATATGCTTACAAATTTTCGCATTTTTGCTATCAGTAGAAAGTAGGTAGGAGAAATTAAAAGTAATAATTTGAATAATTATGTCAAAAATCTATTTAACAGGAGATGTAGATAAAATGTGATTATCGTGTCTACAACCCGTCGCGGACGAGACAAATGAGTTTTCGTTGAACTTAATCGGTATCATTGTGTAAAGCTCGGAAACCAAATGACACAGTCCCCATATTTCACCCGTGCCATCCCCACAATAATTTATGCTGCACCCTTGGAATATTCGAAACGGAAGTCGGCGGCCATTTTGACTCGCACGCGGCAGGAAACGCGCACGCGCATCGCCAAAGTCGCTTCCGTTTCGTTTGTCACTGCGGCGGTTTTGGAGAAAATATTTAGTTCAATTTCCAAAACTTACACGATACGGTGTTAAATTTTATCTGCTAGGGTTAATGTGTCGCCCTGTCACAATGTTGAGGGTATAATTTACGGCCAACAGAGCATTTAAGTACACTTAAGTATAATAATATGTGGAAATAATAATTAAAATAACTTCATTAACAAGTAGGTAGTTAATTCAGTAAGAGGTAATACCGTGCTGCATTGCAGCGGAATTGGGCTGGTTCGTGAGTAGCCGGTGGCCCAGAGGTGAAAAAGAGGGCCCGGATTTCTCGATTGTCCTCCTATGCTATATTTTTTTTATAAGAATTACACTAAACATAGGATAGTAAGATATAGTGCTACGCAGCATTGCCGTCGAATGGAGCCTGCGCGACCAGGGAAGTTCCTCTTGTTTACGTGTTACCATCGCATAATGATGTCGCGTTACGTGGGTGATTTTTCATTAGCCCTTTGTAGGTAAAAAAGAACCAGGACAATAATGTGCATAACAATTATGGAGCTGTCTGGACCATTGATGATAGGATACCAAATCATTCAGTTCTGCGAGTTTCTTCGCCGAAGCTGATTCACCAATCAATCAATCAGCTTCGGCGTGTTATTGGAGGTAACAGTCCAAAGCCGGGACAAACTCGGCAACCAACACTTTTGGGTTTACTGTTTAAACCGGGACCTCAGGATCGGCTGTTGAACATGCTTACTATTATACCAACGAGATGTGCGTCCTATCCTTATATCTTATCCTGGATAAGCGGCGTAAAATCATACCTTTCATGAAACAACACGCTGCTGAAACGTGCAAGATGGAGTCGTGTGACTTGGCGCCAAATTAAAACGGGCGTGTATCATATCGCGCTTTGATCTCGACTGGCACGAGTGTTTGTTCTACCGCCACTGTCTGTTTGTCTGTTTGTCTCCGTGAAAAGAACCTCGTGAATGCCTGAGCGCTGGTCTCTTTCAATAGGAGATTGATATCGGCGGACGGGCCCGGCGACTATAGCGTCGCAATTTGTGGATAGTAGATATGATGATAAGTTGTATTTGCTGGCAGACATCGCTGTGTTTCTATGCGATGTCTGAATGCAATGAAGCCGGAAACGGGAATGTTTACCGGTGCAACTGGAACACGTGTTTTGATACTTTTGGATAATACAGGGTTGACTATGGATGCAATTTGGCTCTGCCCTTTTGTTGACAGATCCGGAACATCTCAACATAGGACGGACTATGGCGGGACCGGCAGGGGAAAACGTAAATGCATTTCGCCGCTAAACCGAATAGACATAAACTTTAGAGTAGACACACAATTTTTATAAAGTCTTGTCATGGCGACGGAATATATTAGTAGCCATTTCCAATGCAGGATTGTTCCTAAATGGGACCAGCACGGCCGAGCATGCACCCCACGGAACGATTTTCATATCGTTTTCGCCATAATTTTATGAGGTAACAATACGTTATTCACAGGCAAAACCGGGGTGGTTCGTTAGTTTAAAATAATAGTAAGGCCACATTAATAACGCCATAAATAGTTCATTATATTTAGTTTATATGGAAATTTTAAATTTCTGCTTCCTTTATCTGTTTACACTTTCACATGTTGATGATGATGGTGTGAAATGCATGTATGTATTTATGTATGTATTTATGTATGTATTTATGTATGTACGAATTTATTTATTTAAGTGATATGTATAATTATTATAATCGCATAGATTTATTATAAATACCTACATATAGAATTTGTCATTTATGTTTTGTGTTTATATGTAATTTTTTAGTTCTTTTTCTTTCTGTTATGATCCTACTCTGTAATACATGTGTATATTTCCTTTACTTTGCGGTGTCTGATAGAAATCGCTACTGTAGCGATAAGACCGCCCTTGTGTACACTAGTACATAATTTAATTTTATAATTTCTTTGTACCAAGATATTTTTAAGTAACTACTTGTGTGCACAATAAAGTATAATTTCTTTCTTTCTAAGGCCAGTATTTCTGGGGATTTCTGGGCATTATATCGACTCATATAATGCCTAAAAAATCGAAACCCTACATAATCCAGTCTCAGAGATATATCTACGAGGATAATCCCCAGACCTAGAATTATGGGATTTGATTATTCATGGGGTGGGGCGAGCGTGGGAGGGAGGGGTGCGTGTGAGCTACACACTCGCTACCGGGTGATGTACATTCATGCCGTATGAATAAACAATCTGCGGTGCACTTGACAGACGGCGTGGAATGTGTATGAAGTATATAATATTCGTGCATTAGTAAAGAGGTAGTGTCATGCTGCATTGCAGCGGAATTGGACGGGCACGACCGGGGAGGTACCTCTCTCCACATGACACCGCAACAAAGACACACTTTCGGTGTCACGTTTCGTGCGGTTTGTGAGTACTCCATGGCCCATTGGACGGAAAGTGCAACGCATCGTCATAGTAATTACGCGGATGTTCACGATCGTAGACAGTAGACGGCAAAAAGTACTCGATTGCTCGTTTGCTCCTCTATACGAAGATGAATTGCCTGTGCGTCTCGCTAGTCGTCAAAAGTCTTATATTGGTCGCTTGCCCCCTATACTATAAAAAGTAGCTCAAGAAATATAATAGCTATAAGCAGGCACTGCATTGAGGCATGTTTGTAGCGTTGTCCTTCATCCCGTTCGTTCAACAATGCCTCGTCTTTGCCAACCACAGAATGTGGTCCCGGAGTTCACTCCAGGGTTGAACAAAAACATTATATTGGCATTTTTAATTTCTAACGACAGTCCGGTGTCGGAAATTTTACGGAAAACGGAGACAGTACAAGATTACAATGACTTATACAAGCCGGGAAATGTGAGGGCAGCCAGGTGAGGCCCAGCTGCCATACACCATGGAGATATTAATGATGAAGAGGACCTGTCCTGGGACCACGTATTACCAGGCCTGTGGTTATCTATAAAGGTAGCTTTAGTTAATTAACGTTAATTAACTGAGTGGTTTCCTTTTTAATAGTCGTGTTTCACTGTTGTGCATTTTTCCTTGTTAAATAACGTCTGAAAGTTAATCTACTAACTATTGTCGTTATTGTCGTGTATGTGTTGATATTTGATAAAATGTATATTATGTGTTATAGGTTGGCTGTATGTATATATTACTATTATTTTGTATATGTTTTATCAAATTAATTAAAATTTTGAAAAAAAAAATGGTATAATAGTGTACCTCAAATTCTTAAATAAAGTTATTTCTGTTTCTATTTCTAAGAGGTAGTGTCACGCCGCAACACAGATGAATTGGGCTGACACGTCAGCAGAGGTATCTCTCGCGCACATGTTGTCGCTATGACTCAATTATTCGGATGAAAACGTTCAAACTATACATCTATCTACAGTCGACCTGTAGTAATTAATTGAAACCGACAATTTTCCTTTGAAAAATGAAAACATGTATTAAGTGGAGGTACTTCGGTGGCGCATATAATGTCATGGAACCGCAAGTCCATTAAACTCGTAATATCCACGTGTCATCTTACTTGTGCGTAATGCATTGCGATGCGTTTGTCGGAATGTTGTACGTAGGCTTTGGCGGGACCCATACTATTTTTATTCGACATGGTATAGCTCGATCAGTAGTGACAACTTGGCGAAATGGTATATTTTACATACCATAAGTGGGTAAACGTGAGTTGGAGACTGAGAGAGGGCAGGCACTGAGAAACCTCCCCACAACCAGATAAATAGCTTGCCCTCCTTTCATTCATCTCCTGAAACAGGTAGTGTTTCTCTCACAAATCGAAAGAACTCAACAGGTTAGTTACCGCTTCATTATTGTTTAGTGTGAGCGAGATAAACATCTCGGTTGTCGTCGTCCGACTTGACTTTAAAGAACCTCTTATTTTTGAACACCAACCTGTTTTCTCACAAATAAAACAATGAAATGTGAAATGTAAGTAATTCATGTAAAAATTAATCACAAAATTGTGTATCTATACAACATTAAAAGAAAATTTATGTGTCATGGCTGCGGGCACTAAACGTCTTGCCCGCTCTACGCACGCTGATATAATGTGACTAAATTTTATCGGGTTATACCTGCCTCACTTTTATCTGCAGTGGCGATGACAGATGACAGACACATTAAAGGCTATTTATAATTATATACTACGCATGGCACCGTTGAATGGCTGCCTGCCGTAACATTTTTGCTTTGGCATTCAACAGTCCTATAAGTGCTGCCTAAATAACATTATGTCAAGTAGGGGATACAGCTGTAATTATGTACCGCCTTCTCGTACGTCCCTTAAACCTTAAAACAACCTGTATTATTGGCCGCTCTTCGCTACCACAGCATAAGGTTAGGCCAGGCAGAAAATGTCAAATAGAACAAATGACTGAAGGCGCTGTAAAAATATAAATCAAAGTAGGTAAGTTTAACGCATTATACGACTTCGTGCGAAAAAGAAATACGTGTGTGAGTTTAATAAATAGTAGGGGCTGTTACAAGTAGTTTACCAAGAACACGGTTTCTTTACCTAACTATAGTTTTGTGCACTTAACTTTATTGTAGTATTAGCTATATCTTTTGTATATTTATGACAACGTCGAGGTCTATTCATGTTCATGCGCCGACTTTGACTTTGCGGGTTCGAGTCCCGGGTTGGATCGAAAAGTGTCATTGACATTTTACTATTTCTTATAACAGTACAGGTGGCTTAATATACTCTGTTAAGCCGTCAGTCCGGCGCGTGAGCTTTCTCTAGGCGCTTATGACTGCTGTCCCATCAGAATAGAGGAGTGGTAGGTGAGAGAGTGTATTCACAGAGTGTATTCTGGACTCGATTCTAATTCCGAATATGTAAAAATAGGTAACTACTTAAAATTTTACATAATATCTTATATAAACTTCTCGTGCCACAATGTAACTAACATTCCTCCAAAACGATTTTACCGATCTTTACCAAATTTTATATGCATATTAAGTAGGTCTGAGAATCGGCTACTATCTATTTTTGAGTGATTTCTCCCGCGTAATAGGCGATATATTATGGACCGTAGTTACGCCGGCGAAACCGCGGGACGCAGCTAGTTTATTTCTAAAAATACCTGTCACTGATTGATTCACCAAGTCTCAGAAGCTATAAGACCTGAAAACTTGAAGTTTGACAGGCAGATTCCTGTTAGGTCCTAACTCCAAAGAACGAAATTCACGTAACTCTACTACACTTAAGGTTGTGTTTTTGAGGGTTGTCACGAATCACGCGAGAGGTACCTTCCGTCGTGCCAGCCTGATTCGACTGCAATGCGATAATGGCATAATATTCTACAAATTGTAACATAACTGTAAAGCGTACACCTTAGACACGAGTTACGGTTATGTTACTGAAATGAACACATAAATAGTTACACACACACATAAATAGTTACATAAAATAACTTTTTTGTAGTACAGGGAGCACATTCTCATCATTACTATGCCGATGCGTTGCCCTCATTTCCTCCTCCCCTCCATGGCTCACATATAGACTTTAACATATCGACAGAGAGTTGACTGCTGTTCGTAGTTTTTACAGTGTGCCGTTTACTTTGTTTGAACTTGTCAGTATTTAGTCGAATATCCTGCGGAAGGCAGGGGTCTACTGGCGTTGATTACCTGGAAATATTTCCAACTTCACGAAACGAACGAACGAAACGAATGTAGGTTACATAAGAAACTTAAATATCCTGTTAATTAACTTATAATGAAACGGGTATTGGCGTTCGTTAAATGAGTGTGTGTTTAATTATTAAATGATGTTGATGATGCTGGTTTGGTATTTTAATGTCGTAGCCCAATTACGACTACGACAGTCATCTCTATAAAGTCTGGCTGAATTCCCAGAAATATATCGAGGGTGAATTGAAAAGTATTCGGCCTATCCAAGACACTAAACACATACTAAATATCTGTTATATTTTTGTACATAATCGCCGTCAAGTTTGATGCACTTCTGCCATCTCACATCTAAAGCATTTAGACCGTTGAAAAGGAATTATTCTTCTTTAGAGTCAAAATATGCGTCTACTGCTATTTTGACCTCGTCGTTCGTCGAATGACTTTGGCCTCCCAAGTTCTTTTTTAGGTCAGGGAACAGAAAGAAGACTGACGGTGCCAGATCAGGTGAATAAGGCGGATGCGGTAATAGTTCAAAGCCACAATTGTGTATTTCAGCCATTGATTGCACAGACGTGTGAAGGGCGTTGTCTTGATAAATCAGGACTTTTCTTCGGAGTATTCCTGGACGCTTTTTTTATTTCCTCTCGTAAACGACATAGTAAGGCAATAGTAATCAGAGTTTATCGTCTGACCCCTTTCAAGATAATCAATCATAATCACACCCTTCAAGTCCCAGAATACGGAACCTATTACATTATTTGCTGACAGAATCGCATTAGCATTTTTAGGGGATAGTGAGCCAGCTCTTCTTTACTGTTCCCATTGTTGTTTTGTTTCTGGCGTACAGTAATGAACCCATGTTTTGCCCTTGTAACATACTGATTCAAAAAATCATCTGCATCAGCTTCAAATAACTCCAAGCGATCACATGAAATAGTCAATCGCGTCCTTTTCTTGTTCAACTGACAGCAGTCGCGGTACCCTCCTCGCAGACACCACGCTGTGGAAGCCCAATTCTTTGACTATAAATTTTTAATCTGCGGTCTCCCATAATTAAATCGAGTACTTTTTAATATTTTCGTTAGCAGGCCTTCCAGAGCGGGGTTCATCTTTCACATTTTCTTTACTACGCTTGAATTCTGCTATTCATTTTTGACGGATCAATAAGACAGAGCAGAATCTTCTAAAGTACTAAGTAAGTAAAGTTCGGTGATAGGCCCTTCTGTGTTAGGCGGAGTATTTTTCAATCCACATAGTATATAAGTAGGAGGTAATTTATACCTCTGTTCACTTATTCTTCTATGCCGATTGGACGATAGTCCGGCCTCCTGAAGCCATGGAGGTAGCACCGCCAACTTCCCGACTTTGAACTGTTATATCACTTGTCTCGAAAATCTTAAAAACATAATTTCAACATGGGCGTTGAACATCACAATCTCAACATGGGCGTTGAACATCACAATTTCAACATGGGCGTTGAACATCACAATTTCAACATGGGCGTTGAACATAACAATTTCAACATGGGCGTTGAACATCACAATTTCAACATGGGCGTTGAACATCACAATTTCAACATGGGCGTTGAACATCACAATTTCAACATGGGCGTTGAACATCACAATTTTTGGTTGAACATGCTTATCAGTCCAGTCAGCTTTAGTTGTAACCGAATAAAGTACCAGTAAGGTTCTGGACCTACACTTCGTTTTCCTTCGAAAACGAAGTGTAGGTCGACCGTTCACCAGGTGGGAACACGATCTCCGTGCAGTAGCCGGTACAGGATGGCTGTGAGTAGAGGAGATCGGTCGTCTTGGCGCACATTAAAAGAGGCCTACGCAAAACAGTGGACGGATAGGAGCTGATAATGATGATGATTATTAAAATATAAATAAAGTGTAACACTTAGAATCTGTTCTGACGGGGCTGACACCGAAGGAGCTGGGAAGAGGAGTTTTGGTGACTACCGATATCCATATACATCCGCATAAAGCTTACGGAGACACGTTTCAATTAGCGTACCACCGGAAACTCACACAGAACGCTACTCACTCAGCATGACATTCGCTTCGCAGGATACTCTGTCTTGAGTGACGGGCACACGCACAGACGGTGGAATATCCACAGGACCACCTCGGTCGTGCCCGCCATATTCGGCTGCAATGCAGTACGGCGCCATAACCTCTACTGTAAGAGATTATAAGAGAAATCCATTATTGACCGAAAGGAAAATAACCGAATACCCTAATGTACATATCCTTTGATTGTTTAGATATTTGCGGGTGCTGGTAGTCACATGCCAGGAGACTCGACTCGCTGCTCATTTGCTATTCTGCAATAAAATTTGATCGCTCTACCGCGCCACCGCAGATATAACTATGTAACCCAAATAATTGTAAATTACAAAACTTTTTTTTTTAACCAAAAAAAATCTGATCTCACAACAGATTGCAACCGGGAGCTCAACAGATTAATATCTTTTGTGTCCAACAAACTTATCATTAACTACATGACATCCCTCGTGCTAAGTAAGCTCGTAAAATCATTAATATAAGGTTATATTTCGTAGCAACCTTAATACGAACGATAGAGTTAAGTTTGTAGCTCTCACAAAATGCGGTTACAAATCATCACTTAATGCGACGAGGTTTTCCGTTAACAGAGTTTGAATAATACGTATTACGTATCGGAGTCAAATAAATAATATCGTGATCTTCAACAAAAACAAGATTTAGGGTCCCTTAAGAAATCGAACAAGGCTAGATATTATTAAATTTTAAAGTTGTTCTCCTTTTGGCGTTATAGAAAAATTATGGGGATAAATTTTAACGAGGCGCGCGCACACCGTCACAAAAACTGTTACACTGAACATTTTAGTTTTGCAATATAAGTTACCATAATGAGTTATAATAAAGCTTTCAATTGTAATATTTTTTTCTATAGTTAGTGTCGTTTTTTTTTCACAAACGTAGAGTAGAAGTGAAAGATTAATTTTCAAAAAGATTTTTATCTTGATCTACCAAAGAGGTATAACTATATCGGCGCAATAATCATCCAATCGGAGCCTTTTGACGCCTACCGACGCCCGTAGACATCCGCATTATTGTCACGCAATGCCCTCCCGCCTCCTCCCCTCTTCAACGGCTACTGAAAAACCGCACGAATTTGCGAAACTATATATATATATATATATATATATATATATATATATATATGTATATAACTCCCCGGTCGTGCCGGCCCAATTGGACTGCAGCGGCACTACCTCTTACCGTAAGCGCGGTAAAGCGGTACGCTAAGCGCTAAAGCCTCTCACGGTGTTACGTCAGAAGACATCCGTAGAGAACTTTTTCACCAAAAGAAAAAGATACATTTTTGTATAAATTTTGCGGGGACATCATTAATGGTTCTGACAGGGATCCCCAAACTGCGGTGTCATTAGGATAATTGTGAGGATGTGGTCTCCTCCCGTGAGCTCGCCACGTCGCCGCTACGCCACCGCGGCACCTCGCCTGCGAAAAGCGTCACGCTATCCCCCATTTGCGAAATACATGTCATTATTTATTTCGTGCATAATCGGCAATCATCGTTTTTTTATAGTATAGGGGGACAAAGGTGTTCATTATTATACCGACGCGTTGCCTTTTTTCTTTTCACGTCCCCTCAATGGGCCACCGGCTACTCACAAATCCCACGAAACGCGACATCGAAGATATCGCTTTACCCGCATAGTCGTGCCAGCCCAATTATGCTACAATGCAGCATGGTACTACCCCTTACAGAAAGACACTTCGTGTTCAAAATACATTAAATTACGCAGTCCTTCGGTGAACGCAGGATATTAGTATGTGTACACACACACACACACACACACAGGGGCTGTCCTGTCTACATCCTCCTCACTGCTATTCCAGCAGTCCGACACGACGGGAAATCAAGACCGATGACTTAACGTAATCTCCTAGGCACTGGTGTGTAGCAACTTCCCGACTTTGGACTTATTAAAAGTTGAGAAATTTCAACACCACTTTTTATTCCGCCCCGGGGCTAGAACCCTGGGCCTCACGGTTAGCGGTTGGATATACTTGCCACTATAACAAGAGACATGTAGTGACAATAGACATGATGTCCATATAGGTGTCACCTGTAACTGAATCTACAAGAGGACTCTTACATTTATGGACTCTTACTTAAATGGAGGAAACGCATTTACGCGCTTTCACCGGCCCTGGGTGGGGTCCAGTTATGTGTGGGACTCCCGGCACATGATAGTGGCGAATACCCACAAAAACCACCACGAGTGCCATTAGTGCCGCCCGGAACAACAATCATCAGGGCAGCCCCCTAAGAGACCAACTCCACCTACACAGCTGAGGTTGCCCAGCACTACAGGACAACCCCACCGACTTTGGGACAGTGCAATGGGGTGAGATTCCCATCCTCGCCCCTTGCCCCGTGCGCAAAAGCGCCTCCTCCTGTTGCTCTTAGGTCCCCTCTTCTTATAAGAGGGGTACCGAGAGCGATTCCTCCTCCTGATCTTTTAGCCCCCTCTTCTTATAAGGGGGGTGGAAAGAAGATCCCCCTCGGTTCAATTGGCTCGCCTAGGTTAACCTCGGGCTACTAAGCCTCACAGCCACGACAAGGCTTGAACCATGGTGGGGAAGTGAATAGACCAAGTTTTGATATTTGAGAAGAATATTTATATTACTTGGGAAACGTACTTAGAACTAAACATATCTTAGAAAATATGAGAATTAACACAATTACGTTAATTCCTTCCCAAATAAAGTTTCCTCTTATACGAGTGAAAATCAGAAATTTTTCCGAAAATAATATTTTTATTTTCGGAAAAACTTTCAATAGTAAAGTATGTTTCTACTAATTCTTTTGAAATTACTCTCCACCAGGATCAATGCAAATTTTCAGGCGTTGATACAGATTTTAAGCCTACCGTATGATACATTCGGTTTCAGATATTTGAAATCATAGAAAATCATGGCGCAAAAATGTTGCCGGTGTAGGTTCATTTTTCAGGTAGGTACATTTTAAATGGGCCGTCAAACATTTTGAAATTTGAAATAGGAACAGAATGCGTTCAAATTTTAAAATTTAATTTTTTACTTATAAATAATTATGTTCTCTGAACATATTATATCCAGCCAATGTCTCATACATAAAACCTTTTGCTCGCAATACTTTCTGAGTGGCCTGGTGTGTAAATAGGAAATTTAGTTTAAATTAGAAGAATTGAAAATTCTTACTACGAACGCAAATGTTAAGATATTGTAAGTTTAAGTAGAAGAGAGGTTGTCCGTTAATTATAAAAAAGTATTCATATACTTTTTTAACTAAAGATACATATGTTTTAAGATTATCGTGGGCTAAGAGAGATGGAGGTTATCACGACATCTATCAATGTGGTGATAATCTGTAAGCTTCTAATTTGTGGCATCATTTGTTCCGCAGATGTATCCCTTGAAAAAGTAACGTAGCCAAAATTATGTTCATTTGTATATTAAGAGTAAAATATATCATAAAAAACAAGACATATTCTGTATATCAATTTATTTCAGACATTTGATGTTATTAAGAGCAAATAATGTAAATAAATCGTTTGATAGGACAATGTTATGACAAAGTTCGACTTGTGCCTAGCGTCACTAGATATGCCGGATTGTGTCAAATGCTAGAATATTTTTTTTTGTGAATCGTTCTTCGAACTTCTACTGTGTCTTTTATTCGATCCACTTTAGCTTACTCATGGTTTAGTGGTCAGTGGTCTCGGAGAGTGCGTTAAGCCTCTTCCGCGTCTGATTTATCTCCGGTCTTGGACTGCCCTCCCATCGGCGTAGACAATGTGCTTGCGTCTGCACACACTGTAATAACGTGTCCCGCGCAGTAGACAGCGGTTTTCTCGTCCTAATTGTTGTCAATTTTTTATTGTTTACATTTATTCGGACAATTTACAGCTAGCGCCTACTATAAGAAATCTAGATAGGTCAAGACCAATTACAAATTTTTACAATTACTTCTAGATATCCACGGCTGGCGCTCTTTAAATTGTCCCATAATTACTGCGACGATAATGGGTTTACGCTATATTGGAGCTGACGCACACAATTTTTTATAAAAATATTTTTAATAAATATTTTTTATATGTCACTTCTAGACACTATACATCTAAACACGTGTAGCATAGATAATAACCCGTGCAAACAATTCGGTTAGCCCGCAAATAAATACACACTGTGCGCCGCGGATCCGCACGGAAACTCAATAAGGGCTGATTCGGCTGATTGCAATCAACCCACGGACCAATTCGTTTGTTCGACGTGATATGATAAAATCACTTCGCTTTAATTCCTACGCGACGTGTGTTCTGAATTGCCATAGCATGACTAAATACAGACTATATGGAGTTATGTACGTTTTATATAACCCTGCGGTTTCAACCTCGTAAGACATATCCCAACTCATTTCTAAGTCTACAACGTGCCCGGCTATTTTCTGGACAGATTAGTAAAGTATGAATTAAAACCCGTTCAGCTATTTACTCGTGATGTGCGGTAAGTTAAACAGAAAACAGACAAAAATTAAAAAAAAATTGGTACATGTTCTGTTATTGATTCTACATTTCCCCAGTCAGCTTTTCTGGAGTATCTTACATGTTCACTTTCACACATTACATGAAAATGCTGTGGAAAATCGCTGTATCAAAGGATCTGGATCTATGAGTCTATCGTGAAGAAACTAGCAAAGTGTACGGTCGATAAGTGGATAGACCGCCTTCCCTCCCGCACATGCCAGAGGTGCACCCAGATAAGTGGACAGACCGCCTTCCCTCCCGCATATGCCAGAGGTGCACCCAGATAAGTGGACAGACCGCCTTTCCTCCCACACATACCAGAGGTGCACCCAGATAAGTGGACAGACCGCCTTCACTCCTGCACATGCCAGAGGTGCACCCAGATAAGTGGATAGACCGCCTTCCCTCCCGCACATGTCAGAGGTGCACCCAGTAGCTAAAGATACCTTCGTCGTATTAATATCAGAAGAAGATTAAGATTCAAACGATATCTATCACAAGTTTTTTTATAGTATAAGGGGGAAAAACAGGAAATCGTAGCCTTTCTACGACTACTGACACCCATGAACACCAGCATAATTACTATGCCGACGAGTCCCCCTCCTTTTCAAATCCCACCCCAATGGGCCACCGACTACTCACAAGCCACACGAAAGGCGACACCGTAGATGTCACTTTACGGCGGTATCAAAGTTTAAGTTATCGTTGTGTTGTCTCAAGTAGTGTTTCCATTTTGGTTCAAGCCTTGTCGAGGCGGCGAGGCTCAGTAGCCTGGGGTGAATCAAGATACCTTGGGCGAAGCCAATTGAGCTGAGGAAGCTTATAAGAGAAGGCGATTTAAGAGTAGAATGAGGAGGTTCTTCTGCGCATGGTGCGGGTGAAGATGAGAATCTCACCCTATTGCACTGTCCCAAATTTGGCGGGGTTATCCTGTGGTGCGGAACGACCCCTCTGCGAAGTCGTGGATGTCCCTTACGGGACTCGCGGTGGTTTCTTGTGGGCATTCGGCAATATAATCTGCCGCAAGCCTCACACACAGCTACTGGATCCCATTTCCGGTGATGGCGCGGTAAATGCGTGTCACCGCATCAACAAAGAACAAGGTTGTGTCATGCCACAACCCTGTCTTTTGTGACTCGGTCTGGTGACACGCTAAGCAGCATGCTGCATAGCTTGTCACCAGACTGGCAAGGCTCTGAGAGGTGATTTCATTATCTAGGCACAATGCTATTGATAAAATGAGAATCATGTAATAAACGTGAATAAATCAGCAAACATTGATTAACAGATCTAGCCAGAGGAAAAAATGTTCTCATCGAATTAAATGTCAGAAATTGGGATTGAAATTTTATACATAGGTCTCATTTTTGAGGTTCTTTTAGAATTGTTATGGGACAAACGAGCACACTGATAATTTTAATAACTACCCATTAGCTTCAGTACTATCAAAATCCATTTGTGTTATCCCCCTATCTCCACCCTCCGCTATGGGCCACCGGCTACTCATAAATCGCACGAAAGGCGATAGCGAAGCTATCACTGTTAGCCGGTATCAAATGAGTGAGCATGCATGGCACCATCTTCTATGCAGCATGGCGATATCTCTTTCTGGAAGAGTGGGGTTTAGACCAATTTTTCGACTCCAAACCTAGTTTCGTCGCCGGACGAACAGTCCTAGCAATACGAAGAAATCGTATTAGGCTTCTCTTCGCTTCTACGGAATTGGTTCAGGCCCGAAAAAAAAATAACTCACCTAGTGACTGAAATAGGCACTTTATGGGTTGCCTGTACCGAAGGCGAGGTGGGCCCTGGACTCGGCATCGTTGGAGCGGTGCGGTGGTCTTGCGGAAGGACCGACGACGAACCGGGAAGGCTTTTGAAGTGATTTTGCCCTCGCGGCTAGTTCTGCACCCAGAGGAAGCCTCGGTACCTGGTCCCATTTCGGGTTCCGAGCGCACCAGTCGTCAAAGCCCTCAGGCGCCTACTGGCGGTTAGTGTGGTGGAGGTAGTGGTGGCGTTCTCTTTGAACACCGTCGTGATCCTCTGACCAAGGAACGAACTCGAGCGTAGTCTCAAAATACCTATTAGCTATTAATATGTATTATTTGAAGTACTAATACATCACGTAATTCCAATAGGACCCTTTGCTGTGTTACAATAAAACTACTTTTACGGATTTTATCGCGGTTTATTAAATTATTTATGTAGCCCGATGTTTCAGAAGCTTTACAGCAACCATGGTCCACCCGTGACCATGGTTTCTGTAAAAGTAGTTTTATTGTAATACATAACATTCGTGTAAACTTAAGACTTTGCTGTGTTGTTCTGTACGAGTTGTGAGTCTTCGGAAGTCCATTTGAGAGGGAAGCAAAATGTCCGCGTATCTATTATCCGAGGCAAAACTGCGCTTTAAAAAAAGCCGCTTAGTGTTATTTATTTGTAAAGGAAACACCGACATTTGTTCAACATTGTATGTAATTTTTACAATGTCCTATAATGAATTTGCGTCCCTTTTTCTTGGATCACAATGCTAATTGTTTTCGCAACTGGCCTACGCGTATGTCGCCGTTATAATGACATGATAATTACGTCGTTTTTGTCACAACCGCTTCACAAAGGATGCCTTGCTATTGTAGAGGGATATACTTAATTGTTCCATGATTACCTCTGTTCTGTTTTCTTGCCGAAATTAGTGTAAGAGGGCAAATGAACAATATGAGCCTTTTATGACTATCAACGCCCATTAAGTTCAGAATAATTGTTATCTGGACGTGTTACCCTCATTCCCCCCCCCCTCCCAATGAGTTACCGGCTTCTCTTAAACTGTACCCACCAAAAACATCCTGTAAAAAACTAGCCAAATCTCGATGGAGCTGCTTGTTTCTCTATAAAAAATAAAATAATGATATCTCATAGCTAAAGAATCGGCATGGCCAAGTCTACGGTTCTTTACTGCGATTTCTTAATAATATAGTTTTATACAGAGTGTGACATCTCAGTGAACAATATATGTGTACATTTACTATTGACACCTCCAAGTTAGGTGCCATTCTTCTATATTGAAATCGAATTTGATACATTTGATATCCGCTAACAACGAACAGTTAATTTTAACTCAATGCAGACATTACAAGTCACAATTTCTAGTATAAATACTTAAGCGCACTTCGACATACCTCTCTAGCACACCAAAATAGCGAATGCTATTATACACTATATAAAGATTTAATCAACGCGTAATTACAGGATATTGGGACGCAAATTAATGTGCCTTACTACTTTATGAGCGGTAAAAATGAGCCTTAGCAATCAATTAGTTCAAGGAATTTGGCTGCAACCTTCCTTTGTTTGTACAGGTAATGAAAAATATGTGTGAGGAATCTTATTACATCGACATGGGCAATGCAATGTGGCAAAATGTTAACTGACATAAATAATGTTAAGAGGTCGCTAGAACGTGAATCGCTGGGTCCATTGGAAGGAAGGACGGCGACACTTGCATGACAATTATGCGGATGCCTTTGATTTGGTAGTCACGACAAGGCTCTGACTGCTTATTTCCTCTCACTTACTACGAAAACACCCTAAACGCTGCCCTCTCTGTTCGCTCGATAGGAATAAAAGGACTCATGATGCTCATTACGCCATGTACAATATCACGCACAAAGGTTAATTGTACCTAAATATAATTACGGTTAGAAGTGGCTATTTCTGCATTGCAGCTGAATTGACCGGCGTCTGTCGTGAAATGACAATTATTCTGCCCCGTTACGGGATGTTTATGATCCTGACTCCTTGGCCCGGGAGAGGGCAGCGTGGACGCATAGCCACTATTTATGGACTCAGGGTGCTCGTAGACCATGTTATGCTGTGAATGTTGATGCCGCTAATTGACTTAAAGACACCGAAGCTCGCTGTATTAACATTTCGTGGCGAGCTGACGCGCGGTCGTTAGGCACCTGGTGCAAGTGATTACGCGACCGCAGCCCTCGCCGCGCACGATGAGCAGACACCGACCGCACTCGCAATTATAAACCCTCACCCTGACGATTTTTTTGTGCGCAAATGATCTAAAGCATGTGGATAAAGACTTTACAGGGTGGACACTTGGCGGACCACTGAAACCGAAAATCCTAATCGATACTTCTATGGATATTTCCCAAATAGGTAACCGTACCGTAGGAATTCGTACCCAAAAAGCCCCTAGCAGCGTCTGTCCTGGCCGGTACTCGAGTACAAGCACAGCTGTCAAACCGTTGACGATAGCTTTTTAATTCACACGTTTTAGTCCTAAAGCTTCTTACTCGGCGTTAGGTATATAAAAAAAATACTTTACAACAAAAACACACCCTCACGCCAGTTCTCTAATGGGGTAGGCAGAGCGAACTATAACAACTGATTGAAATACGGCGAAGGAGTTACATTGTAAGAGATTGTTTTGTTACAACAACGTAAGGCAGAAATTATCCCCTAAAGTTACTACTGTCCCCCTGGATTCTGCTGTCCCTTTGTTGCTACTGCCCCCTAGCCACTTCAATCTTCAATAAATTTGAAATTTGTTTGATACTTGCACAAAAAAACTACAAACGGATTCGGTTAAAATTTTGCACAGATCTAGATAATCTTTAGGAACATGAAATTATCTTTTATCGTGGATGGTCCCTTAAAGTGGATCGTACACGGGTAACATTGCACAACCAGTCAAAAATATATCCACAGGCCAGGAGATCCTTCTAGGATGTAATCATAATGTCTATGGGGCCGGAAATCGCACGCCATTGTGTAAATACATATCTAGACAATAAACGGGTGATAATGAAACAATCACAATGAAAGAGAATTACGTCTGAGAGGTACTCGTTACAGGCACTACGGGTGTGTCAGACTGTACGTGCGGTCCCTGGGTCTGATCTCGACGTTTCGATTACTTTACAGCAGTCAATCACGACGACATTCCTTTAGACTCAGTCAATATTCTAACTGATCGACAAAGACTGTTTATTGCTAATTAAAATAAAGACCACTTGACATCCAGATTCGAAATGTCTTTATCGTAACCCTTTTAGCGGCTTCTTGATATGCGTATTGAAGGGAGGAAGGCGGAGCACAATGGGGCGGCGTGTTTCATCCCGCTGACAGCGCCATCTGATGGCTTATCCCTTAAATTATTCAGCTACCTTTGAAGTAAAGCAATAATATATTTGGTACTTAAAAACTATTGGTAATGAATGGCGGTTTATATGACGCAGTGTAAATAGGCAGTTGGTTTTTTTGTAATAGTCATGATAAGCTCATCTATACTAATATTATAGAGGGGTAACATGTGATTGCTTATTTGTTTTTTACTTGTTCGTTTCAATTGCATAGACTCTGTAAATAATCGGCCCATTTGAAAAACACTTTTACCATTAGAATGTTTCATCATCAGTGATGAGCATAGACTATATAGCATTTCTTAAAACGTTATCGGCCATTACGAAAACTTCGATAATGTAACCAAAGATGGGAAAAGCTGTCAGTAATAATATAACAGAAACTTTTAACGACGAGCTGTCCCGACAGACTTTGTTCCGTCATAATTTGAATTATTTGCCATGTGGTAAAGTGTAATGTTTACGAGGTCGAAATTAAATATTTGTACTCTCATTTGCATTATCACATAAAAAAGTACTTAATCTATAATCAGCGCACTTTAGGTTATACGAGTTAAAGTATAAGCTGCCAGCGCATTTAGCGGCAGACGCAATAGAAATATCGTCGATGGATCCGGCCACACACACTAGTAGGTGCCCACTATTATTCAATTGACGTAAATTTCGGGGGGCCGAAAACAATTTATGGAATTGTTTGGAGTGTTTTCAAAACAGGGAGCAGTTGCGTCGAATTGACCGGATAACGAGCAGTTTTCGACCGTACGTGTACGATAATCTCATGCGTACGTACGGTGGACGATAGCAAGTATAGTGTTATCCTACGCATGTTGTCCCATAATGTCTACTGAATTTATTTATTTTTGTTTGCCGTGACGCGCTATTGTCAGACCCTGATAGGGAATAGGGCGAAAGTTTTACTCATACAGCATCAAATTCTGTTTTTGTTTTTTTAATTTACTCACAAAATATAAATATCTGTTTTTATCTTGTGTAAAAAATCATGAGTATTACAATTTGTCACTTATTTATTCATTATACACATGTTGTGAAAAGTAGGATAATTTCGTGCTAAGTTGTTGTCATATGCGATAATTTTATGACACTAGTCCGATCATTGTCTCACTTAAGGTTGTGCATACAGAATTAACGAGACCGGCAAACATATTTTATAAGTACATTCTGCTTTATTTATCGTCCAACGAAGTAGTTCAATTATGCTGCTGGTCCTACTAATGCAAAATGTTTATGTGTATGTATGTGTGCTACTTGCAACACCATTCACTATTACGAGTAGCATCATGGTGTAGCAATAGCTTATGTTCTTCCTCGATAAGTGGACTGCTCAACACAAAAATATTTTTTCAATTAGGGCCTGAGATTATTTCCTTCACACAAACAAACTAACCCTTCAGCTTTATATTATTAGTATAAATGTATTTCACGTAAAAACACCTAAACGGATATTTAGATGTAATTTGGTAGAATTTTAGATTTGTTTAGATTGTATTCAAAAATAAATTATGTAACTATTTATTTTTATCTTGATAAAATTGATTATGGCACACATTTCGCCCGTTTTACCGCTCGTGATTTCTGCCCGGTCGTGTCGGGAGGACGGAATAGTCACAAGTGTGTGACTGCGCAAACACTTGTGCACTGTAATGTGTCTTGCGGAGGTGACTGGTCGTATAGAGATGGAAGTTCAGCTAAGACGACTTTTTTATTCCACGTTCACGTTTCACGATCACATTACAATGATAAAACAAAAGTAACCTGTGCTACAAAAATTGTACTTTAAAATAGCATCCCATTGGCAAATCTTATTTATTATATATTACTGAAATAAAAAAAAACTATAAATACAACATCTGGCAGTAGCTACTAAGCTGTACAAGAATGTCCGCTCTTTATTCCTGTGACACACAAACATTAAAAAATGTCGTGACGTCGTGCGGAGACAGGCCGTGACTGTCTGTTAATGTATTTTATCTCCGCTCCGTACGATCATGTCTCAACGTGTTATACCCTTTGAATGTTTGTTTCGTCCGACAATTGTTTAAATATGTCGGTATACAGATATGGCATGCGGTGTTTGTTGTGAACCTCTAGTGTCATGCCACACTGTTCGACTGTGCAACGTACCTATGGCATAGTTGAACACATGTCAGCCCAGAACCAGAAAGTATATGGGTAAAAACACTCACCATAAAAATACAAACAACATTCCAATTGTTCGTTTGCCATCTTTGGTATAAATATGTATAGATATCTGAATTGCACCCGGGCCGACATGACCGGGGTGAGAGGCACCTCTGGGGAGGAGGAAAGGACAACAAAGCATTTGCATAACAACTATGTGGACGTTAATGGGCGTCGATAGTTACCAAAGGATCCAATTGCTTGTCCCCCCTCCCCCCTACAGGTAATACAACAATTATAATAATAGCTTCACCAATAAGTAATATTTTTTATCGATTTCTATTACCCATCAATAAAAGTCTATAAAACTCTTCTGACACTGAGCGCCGTCTTGACTGACTGACAGACAACGCATAGCCGAACTCGAACTTTGGTGCCGAGGTTCCTTTGATAATGTAAGAGAGCACTAAGAAAGAATTTTTAGAAATTCCACCCATGAGGGTGTAAGTGGGGAAGTGAAGTTTATAACGTGGGATTTTACCATGTTTCGCGGGTGAAACTGCCGGAAGCTGCTAGTTTATTGATATAAGTATACACACACGACCGGCTGCCAATGCTCACCATTATATTATATACATTCATATAAAAGTCTTGAGTTAAGAACATTTACAAACACATGTTTTACACCGCCGGCCTCGAGGAATACTCTGTATAGTTCTAGCGCTTGATTTCACAGCGGACGTGTCGCGTTACCTCCCATCCTTTGGAATTATAAAATGAGGGAATCGTGAGTGCATTTGTTTCTGCGCACACACTAGTGCTGTGTGTCCTGGTAATATGGTAGCTAGTGACATCTAGTGGCAGGTAGCGAAGACATTTTATAGGATTTATATCAATCATTACAGAATGCGTCTTTTCTCGATGACTTTACTAACATTTTAAATATGAATCATTTGACTTTGAATGATGATTTCACATTGAATGGACTCCGTAACTACTCGACCGATTAGAAGTCTATTACCATTAGAATCATTATCCTTTTTTTTGATGACGCGGGGAAACGCATTTACGCGCCTTCACTGGCCCTGGGTACATTATAGTGCCGAATACCCACAAAAACCACCGCGAGTGTCATCAGTGCTGCCTTTGGTGAAGTGACACGTAACAACAAATCATCAGTGCACCTCGACGGCTAGTTAGCCCCCTAAGGAACCGACGCCACCTCCACAGATGGGGTTGTCCGCACCACAGGACAACCCCACCAACTTTGGGATGCAATGGGGCGAGGTTGCCATCCTCGCTCCTTGCCTCGTGTGCAATAGCGCCGCCTCATTGTTTTTTGCTCTTTTGTCCCCTCTTCTTATAAGAGGGGTACAAAGAGCGCCTCCTCCTCCTGTGTATAAAGAGCATACACCTCCACGGTTCAATGAGCTTCGCACAAGATGTCTCGGATCACCCCAGGCTACTGAGCCCCACCGCCACGACAAGGCTTGAACCATAGTGGGGAGAATCATTATCCCTGGTGAACATATGCTATATAATATTTTATAAAACGTTATAAGTCATTAAGAAAGCGTCGACAATGTAATTAAATGTGAGAAAAAATATCATATTAGATCCTGATATCGCAGCTGCAGAAATTATTGACAGCATTTTTTTTTTTTTTGGTAACGAAGGGGAATTTTTTCATTTACGCATGACACCTGGGAGCCTGGGTAAACCCCAAGACCTATATTGGACTCGGCCATTGGGTAGCAATACCAACTAAACCCCTACGGCAGCCTTCAGCCGCTATTAGTGGAGGGTCCCGGATCCGCAGGCAACAGGACCCCTCCAGCGACAGGCTGGCCTCGGCGAAAAGACCAGACTTCATCTCTTTTTGGACTGTCCGGCTACGCTATGGCAGTCCCCACGACGCCGTGTCTTTATGGAGTGGACTGGGTTCCCATCCCGACCCGTCACGGAACACAGGGGCACTACGGAAGGCGCTGCAGATAGCGCCTCCTTCGTATCCACATTCGTTGTCGGCGAAAAAAAAGTCGGCACCTTTAGTTTATTAGAACTGGTACCGAAATAAAAATACTAAAACCACACGAAACGCGACAGTTGCGTTTTCACTTCACACTCTGTCATAAACTGAAATGTGAAATGTCTTGTGGTAACGCGTAATGTTCACGAGGCCGATATCAAATATTATAACATTTGTAGTTTTGTCTGTCGAATTTGCGAAATATCCGTGCGCAGCCGGGATGAACTGCTGGTTATAATATATAACGTTGTTACGCCCGGGAAAGTTTAGGTTCCGTCGAAATGTCGTGATATAAAGATGCTACGTACTTTACTATCTTTCTGAGGTCTACTGTAAATTTAATAAAAATCGTTTATGCTGTTTGAGAAGAGTTTGATTACATTAAATCGGTCATGGCGTCATTGTGCCTACCTACTACATAGCCTTCCTCGGGAGTGTATATGTATAGTTATACAACTAGCAAAATTCAAAAATGACTGGTACTATTTCCAGAGAGTAGCGCATTTGAACGGGCTACTCTCTGACTAACAAACAGAACTACAGACAAAAAAAGACTGGCTGACTACAAAAAAAAACGAAGAACCTGTTTTGAAGTCGATTTTATAATGATTTTTAAAGATATTTTGGCCGTTGGACCATTCAAACTCTCACAAACTACACGATACTTGTCATCATAGCCATCGCTTCGTGTCAGTATGTGGTATCTGGTGGTAAATTATAATATCCTAGACATTAATTAGATCCAGCTGCTTTATCTATTTTCTCGAAATCACAATAATAATGTTCTTTTAGTTTATTTTGTGAAACTAAGCGACATCTATGATTAGACAGCCGAAACGTTGTAATTTATTTAATATGCCGATAGCCAATAGCATGCCGATGTGCGCGTGCTCAAGAATTCAATGTCTGCTACTTGTTGCTTCCTGCCGTAGATCAACAACCTAGGCTGTGTTGATTTTATTCTTACTATTAATGGTACTTTAATTCGGCTATTAGTAGTATTTTATTTCTATTATCCCTGGTAATAGATATTATACATTTTGAATTTGGATAATTGTACCCATTGTGCATTGTCGGCCATTATGCTGTTAAGGAGTTAAGGAGAGACATGTCACGTGTAATTTTGATATTTTATAATACCAAAATCCATCGAACAAAATTATCTCAAGGCCATTAGTAACCGGGGATCGGTTGACTTGGAATTGATTAAAAGAGTCTTTCCGTCGCAGAGGCGCCTCACGCCGATTTGACTGTTTCATACGTAAAATTGTAACCAAACAGCGCTATCATTATTACTTTTCCAACGTTCTACTTTATTAAATTGTGCATGTTGACAAAGACAACGTAAAAAAATATTCATTAGATATATATTCTTGCACAAATATCGTGCCAGTTGAATATTCAAATACTTATGTACACGCTCTAGAAGTTACAATTCTTTGGCGTAACAAGAGAAAATCTAAAATGATGAATATAACTAACTTCAGGGTGTCGGTTTTATGTAACACTGTATGTCTAAATATTAGTCTCATATTTTTTTTCTAACGCGCCAAAACAAAGAACCTGTTTTGAACCAAAAACTGATTTTGTTCTTAAAAATCAATATGAATATATTGGAGATATTGAAACTACTCTACGGCCATCTAGCGGAAAATAAGGAAACCTCGACGGCTGCTTAATTCGTAGGTATCTAACCTTGCTAGTTTATTTGAATCACAAAGTGGCGCTAGTGAATCGGAAAACAAATCAATATACTTCGAGTTATCTGATCTTAAGTGTTCACCGACACTCAGGCTACTGCGACTTCAACAACTTTTCAAAATTTTCAAACATCTCACCTGACAAACATCACCCACCTGGGGTGCCACCCGGCGAGCACCTCTCATACGGAACTAATATATATATATATATTAGTTCCGTTATATATATAATTGGAGATGGGCAAAAGAGTAATCAGAGCCCATACGTTCCATAGATATCCGCATTGTTATCATGTAGCTGCGCCTTTTCCTCCTGCCGCACGAAACGTGATCGAAATTTCGGTCCCAATTTGACTGCAATGCAACAAAGCACCTGTTACTACGCTTGCGGCGCACCGACAGGTATGTCAGTGGCGCTCGCTCCCACGGGTATATCAGCGGCGATCGCTCACATAGCCATGTGAGCGGCGCTCAACAAAGCTCAACAATCAACAAGTTCAAACAAACAAAACAAATTATATGAAAACAGTTTGTTGGAGTATTCTCATGTACTGTGTGAAGCTTACATGAGAAATACAACTTATATAAACTACTCTGATGGGTGTGCGCAGGGAGAAAAAAAATACAAGAGGGCATAGCCGTGTGGAATGTTTGGATGTAACTTCTTAAATGGTATGGAGGTATCTGAGAAGATTTTTGATTATTCTAATATTTGTTTCCTGCTACTGAACCCATCGGAGACGAGTCCGACTCGATCTTGGCCGGTTTTTTAATTGTAATGAGAAAGCATTCTCTTAAACATAATAAGTTAATATGGAAAAAAAACATCAAATAAACTTGTAAACGCTTGGACGGCGAGCATCCATTTTGGTGTAAATGAGTAAGATGAGAGCATTACAATGTTTGTCTATCTAATCTCGCAAGAGCATTGCGCGTAGAGAAATTAATGAGGAAAGAGAAACAAAGAGTGAGCCACATTTCCAATCTCTTTCGACTTAGACGGACGCATTTCATGCTGGCTTCTTACTATATCGATATTATCTATGTGACAGCTGTACAATATACTTGACATAACATTGCCATTTTGGGTAAACAAAATTTAACTAATATTTTTTATTTATAAAATTTTACATTTAATTTTACTCTTATTAAACTATTAAGTTTAATGTGCTGAATAACAGACACAATGGCATACCTGTTGTTAACATGACATGTACGGAATATCTTTTCAATAATTATTAGTACTTATCTGAGTAGCATTCTAATATGAGGTGGTTATACAAACAATTTTAAAGAACCCCCTAAAGTTTAAGCTGATGGTTTAACATTATGCTACTCAGACTTTTCAATCAAGGTACACAATTTTTACTTTCGAGAGTATTCTTATCTAACATGCGATGCACAAGTGTTTAAGAAACTGCAAATGACTGTGTTCTGGCGCGAAAACTAAAAATAAAATTTAAAAGTGTAATTTAATTTAAATTATGAATATGAATTTCGTGTTTTATGTGTCAACAAGTACACGGGCACTTAATAGCTACTTTATTGCACATTAAAAATTTTAGAGTTTTGTCACGTGCAAGAGAGCTAATTCCACATCATAACAACTTTATTAAATCGAATAACAAAATCGCCGCTCTCTCAACCCATATAAATGTCGCGAGACAATCGCCATGTTTAGTTCGCTCGTGTTCCGACTCAGTGAGCGACTGATTGTGAGACATCATGTACACTGCTGTGATTGTCCTGTGGATAATAAAACTGTGCGTCGGGAGACAGACGGACACGTATCAACTACAGAGGTCGCTTCTGCTCCAACAAGAGTCAAACATGCAAGTCGGCAGCCAAATACAACTGAACCACGACGAAGCGATAGCCAATGAAATTTTAATGAAATGGAAACAAAAGGAAATAGGCGAATCGTTCGTAAATAACAAATTTAATTTCTCGAGACATTACTTCTCGTACCGCACCGAGATAAGGAACTCTAGAGTTTATCAAATAATACGCGAGATGCCAAAAGGTGGAGCGTTGCATGTTCATAGCTCGTTGATGCTGAGTGCTCAGGGAATGGTCGCCTTGACGTACGATGAGTACTTGTACGCGTGTGTGACAGACGAGTTGATATTACAGTTCTCAAGCGAGGCCCCCCTTCGACCTTGCGCTAATAAATGGGAGCTCCTGAGCGAATTGAGAGAAGCCTCGGACAATATCACACAATTCGACATCGATCTGCAGAAATACTTTACATTGGCACACGATGAAGTCACCGAACGTGATATCAATGTCGTGTGGCAGAAGTTCGAGAAGATTGTCAAAACAATCCACTCGCTGATTAGCTACAGACCTGCCAGGGAAAAGTTTTTTTACGAATGTCTAAAAGAGTTCTACAATGACAACGTCATGTATGTTGAAATTAGAACTGGCGTGTCCTACTTGTACGAGTTGAATGGCACGATCCACGATAGGCTTTACACGGCACAACTCTACGACTCGGTAGCCCAACGGTTCAAGAGAGACTATCCAGATTTTATCGGCGTAAAGATGATTGTGACGAAACAACGGTCCATAACCAAACAGCAAGCGAGCGATGTAATTGGGTTAGTTAAGAATTTAAAAAAGGAATTACCCCACTTTATAGCCGGTTTCGATTTAGTAGGACAAGAGGATTTGGGAAAACCCATTAAAGACTTCAGGGACTTACTGGAGGAGGCGAAACACGATATAGACTTTTATTTTCACGGTGGAGAAACTAACTGGTATGGAACTACCAGTGATGAGAATTTAATTGACGCGATACTTTTGGGTTCGAAGAGAATAGGGCACGGGTATGCCTTAATAAAGCATCCATCGTTGATGGGCGCTGTGAGAGAGAAGGACATTGCTATCGAGGTGAACGTGATATCCAATTTAGTACTATCCTTATTGTGTGATGTGAGGAATCATCCCTTAGCTTCATACCTGGCCCTGGGAATGCCCATTGTGATCTCAAGCGACGACCCAGGAGTTTGGGGGGCTGATCCATTATCCACGGACTTCTACGTGACTTTCGTGGCAGTGGCGAGTAGGTATGCTGACTTGCGTATGCTCAAACAATTAGTGAACAATTCGGTTAAATATAGTGCTTTGGACGACAGTGGAAAAGAAAACATGTACAAACAGCTGGGCGTGAAGTGGGATGAGTTTATAAGGAACATAATTAAGTATCATAGATAGTAATAGATGAACTGTGCTAGTGTAGACAAAGGTATTATTTACATTATATTAAGTGGCTCCCTGTGGAAACTGTTATGGTGTTCTGGGAAATAGAGAGTAATAGATAATGTACTAGTTTGGTTCCCGCTTCCTACAGCCTACTTAATGGTTGGCTCGCGAAAAGCTACTTAATGGTTAACATTCAATCAGTGTTTAAGAACGCTAAACTTGTATTTAAAAGATCTGATTTGTAATAAAAATAATAGTATCTGTGGACTTATCACGTATAGTTACGTGGTAAGTACCGTGAGGACTTGTATTACAGGTACTAGGCAACGGACATATATTGGATATTTTTTATAAATTTAAAAAAGTTTATATATTTAAGATTTTTATCACAGAAATACATATAATACATATATAAATCTCCATGACCTAGGCGGGATTCGAACCCGCGACCTCTGGCGTAACACGCGGCCCAACCGCCACGTTACCAATTTTTTTTATTTAAGAATTATTCGAAGTCTTAGTCCGTTCGAATGGACCCCGATGAGTAGGTAAGTTATACAACATATCGTGTTATATGTGATAATATATTTTTTTTTAAGTTTTCTGATGCAATTAATTTCATACTTACAAGTATGAATGCATAAGAATATTGCGATAAAAAGTTGCCCCGACACGAGTATTGAGACAGGAAATGAGCAGTAACAATTTTGAAACATTTTGCATTATATTCTGTACAGTTTGCTAGTGCATAATGACTAAGCCGAATTTCGCCTAAGAAGTCATTATGAGGTAAGCTGTGTGTGAAGCTACGAGCTGCAGCGGTATGCGGAAGAAAACAAGTGTAGCATGTTATGAAATGGGACCATGTATGAGTGAGCGCGGAAGCGTCTGAATTACAATTTCGGGACCCTACAGCGAAAAGATGATCCAAGCACTTGTGGGTGAGACTTCTTGGCAGTGGCAATACAAGCCCGGGGTATTGCTTATCTCCGCTAAATTTACTATCATCATTGTAACGTTACGTGTCATATTAAATCCGATTGGGCAAAGCCTGCGCGCGCGAGAGAGAGAGAGAGAGAGAGAGTAACAAGTCGTATCTTTCACACCATTGGTGCGTTCCCAGATCAATTAGAGCACCGTTCACTTAAAATTATATCATCCGTAAACTGACTTAGAGATATGTTTTATGTACTATTAATATTTCTGCCTATCGCTAAGGGTAGTTAGGGGCTGGAGATCTTTACGACAGATTTCGATCATACTACCGAGTCACATTCTCACTGAGACATTGTATAGCTAAGCCTATCAATGTCACCAATGTATCTTGAGAGAAAAAAAAATGCATCTATAAAGGTGTATATAAGAATATACAAGACTTTGCAAAGAGACCTGATGCAGTCGATCATGGTCCCCCGTCAGGAGGAAATATAACGAAAGATTTAGGATTTCAATAAAAGGCTGTATGTTGTTTTAATCATCACCAGCAGTAGCCGGGCGGCGCCCACTGCTGAACGTAGGCCTCCCCTAAGGAGCGCCATAGGTCACGGTCTCGAGCCTGTTGCGTCCAGCGGCTCCCCGCCACCGTAACCTGTTGTAATAGTGCATTGTAAAATGACAGCTATGCTGTCGCGTTTCGTGCGTTTTATGAGTAGCCGGTGGCCCACTGGACTGAATTAGTTGAAGGAGGGAAACGCATCTGCATAGCGATTGTACATGTCTGAGCGTCCGTGGATATCAAAATTCGCCGACGACTCGTTTGTACTCTTATAATGTAAAAAAACAGATAATTAATTAACTGATGTTATGGGTTTTCATGAAAGTACAACTACAGACAAATGTTATCGGTAATAATCGTAAACGCGTATTACGAATCGACAATTGACTATCTTATCTTTATTTAAGATAAATTTATAAGTAAAACGCAAAATTTCCGATGATAATAATAATAAATATGGTAAAAAAAAGTGACTATGGATATGTTAATCACTGGTAATTATCGATAACTACCCGTGAATATTACGGGCCTGATTGTAGCCTTAACAAATTGTGCACTAAAACCTTTCTCGGGAATCGCTCTATCCGTGGATGAAAACCGCACGAAAATCCGTTCAGTAGATTGTGAGAAAAGCGATCACATACAGACTGTTTTGAGTACTCTGTGGACTAACTGTGACACGTGGTCTCGCTCTAGTAAAGTCTATCCTATCTATCAAATGAACTATTGGTTTTTTATTGTCTACAGGCTACAACCGTCAACGTAAAAGGGCATTTCTAGACGTAAGTTAGTAAAGTTTGCATCAATATCCGTCCAGCCATTATCACGTGATGCGCGGTCAAACAGATAAACTGACGAAAACTCCAAATGTAGCCGCATCTGCGGGGGAGCAGTGGGGGGTCGCACCCCTTATCCACAAACCCAGCCTCGTCATCCGACGAGCACTCGTACCAATTCAATAAGGCCATAATTGGGCTTCTCTGTGTTGTTATTGATTTTATATATCCCCTTTCCTTCCAATCTATCGTCTCTATCAGCCCTTATTGGTCCACTGCTGGATATAGGCAATCTTCAATGAAGAAGACCGATCTCCTGCTACTCGCATCCATCCCGGACCGGCCACTCCACGGAGATTGTCTTTCCATCTGGTGAACGGTAGACAAACGCTTCGTTTGCCTAAACGCGGCCTCCACTCTAGAACCTTACATCTGCCACCGCTTCTTCTGATTGTGTGACCAGTCCATTGCCACTCCAGCGAGCTTATCCGTCGCGTGATAATGGAAACTTTACTTCTCTGAGTTATGACTTCGTTACGAATTCCGTCATACAGGGAAACACCCAACATAGCACGTTCAATAGCCCGTTGAGCTATCGCAAACTTGCGGACCAGTCCTAAGTTAAGAGGCCATGTTCCGGCCCCGTAGGTCATCACGGGGAGAACGCATTAGTTGTTAACTTTTGTCTTCAAGATTTGAGGTATAGGTGACGTGACGAAGCTTCCGGAATGCTGCCCAACCCAACTGAATCGTTATATCGGCTTCCTTCTCGAAGTTATATCTACATAATTGTAATTGTTGCCCTAGGTAGACGTATTCTACTACGACTTCGAGAATAGCTCCATCGGCATAGGGAGACATGACCTTTGTTCTGACCAAGTCCCATCCTAAGGCCAATACGTCAGGAGGATTCATTTAGGCTGTGCAACATGTCCTGCAAGCTCTCCAACGATTCGACCAACACAACGATATCGTCGGCGAAACGAATATTCAAGAGATACTCCCCGTCAATATCTATGCCGCATTCTACCCAGTTCAAAGTCTTAAAGACGTCCTCAAAAGAATTAGTGAACAGTTTCGGGGAAATGACATCCCCCTGTCGCACTCCTCGATGCAATTGGATTGGCCTTGTTTGACCTCCCATAATCACAACAGACATAAAAGCAGCGTCATACAATGCTCTCAGTACTTCTACGTATCGCCAATCGACCTGACATCGCTGTAAAGCTGCCAGAACAGCCCAGGCTTCGACAGAATCAAAAGCTTTTCATAGTCCACAAAGGCAAGGCACAGCGGCTGATTGTAGTCATGTGTCTTTTGTACAACTTGCTTTTTGGTGAAAATGTGGTCCATGGTGCTAAATCCTCGACGAAACCCAGTCTGCTGCGGTGGCTGGAATTTGTCAAGCTTTGGGGTAATACGATTCGTCATGTCTCTTGAAAATAACTTGTAAATATGGCCAAGAAGTGATATTGGTCTGTGATTTTGAAGAAGTGATTTGTCTCCCTGCTTAAAAAAACAAAACAACGTCACTTCCAAGCTAACCTTCTTCCAACTTATTTTATTGATTTTTCATAGGTTGACAAAAATAGAAAATACACGATATCATATTGAACTCTCATTCGAAAGCGTCGTTAATTGTAAATAAACATACTTTCTAAGAATTTCTGAACGTATCGAACACGCGGTAAATAAAAAAAAAAAACAGGTTCGCTGTTGAGCTTATTGTTCGCCCTCTTTCCCTCCAATGGGCCACCTCACTTATGTGAGCGCGAGTTACCGCCCGGTCGTGCCGTTCCAATTCCCTCGTTCAACGAACAAAGATTTCTGTCTACTGTTCTAATCTAGTCTAGCAACCATACTTATTTATTACGATGTATTAATGTTGTCTATTATTATTATTCTTGTTACTATTCTTTGGTGTTCTTCTACCTTGTCTTGTATTTTGCAAATATTGAATTTTGGGAATATTTTAGTTTGAGACTATTACCTTTTTTTTTGTTGACGCGGGGAAACGCATTTACGGGCCTTCGCCGGCTCTGGGTGGGGTCTAAAGGTGTGGGGACTCGCGGCACATGATAGTGCCGAATACCAACGCGAGTGCCATCAGTGCCGTCCTTTTTTTGCAAATTGTTTACATACGACAATGTGATTATTTTTATTCAATGTTCTGTCTTATAGTGCATTAAGTGAGAGGTGCTGTGGTACATTGCAGCCGAATTGGGCTGGCGCGACCCGCTCACATAATATAGCCTTAAGTGATCGCCATACTATCGCGTTCCGTACAGTTTATGATAAGCCGGTGTTCCATTAATATGACCTGAAGGAGGTGACACTTGCATTTGCGGATGACTAAGATGACGCTAGTTATCGCCACGGCAATACGTATTTCTCTTTTGTCGCCGTAAATAAATATACACAAATTATGAATAGAAAAGAAAAGGAGATGAAGTAACTACATGTTGCATAACACATTACAATAATGAAACGGTTATTAATTTGCATTTATCATTAATGAGTATTTAATTTCTCATCCTAAAGTTAAATCTATGTATATATATATATATATATATATATATATATATATATCGAGAATGTAATCTTCATACACCTGTGCTGATGTTTTAAGCTCACGTTACACTCTGGCAACACTTTAACAAACAAAATGATCGTATTTATGCACTTGGAGCTATGAGCATAAAACGGTCATTTTGTTTGTTAAAATGTTGCCCAATTGTAAAAAAAAACTCACTCATAAACAATTTTTTTCTATGACTTGACTCTGCGTACCGCTTCAGTAGTTACTTCGATTTTACCACCCTATTCATATTTAATTTATCAATTAAGAGTTTTAAAAATTGCACTTGACTCCATATCTACTTGTGTAATCACAGCGATTCTGTTCTCTCTACCACCCCACTCCACTCTAATATCGCAAAATATTGTACAATGTATTGGCGCCAAAATGAGAAAATACATTGAACAATCGTATAAAAATGACAGATTCCAAATTCAAATGTCATACTTTTATATTTTTAAGTCTTATTTTATAACGTCATATTTTATTTTGTATTGGCCAGACTAATTGTATAACATTGGAGAGGTCAGGAGGAGGTTAAAAGGAGGATAACGAATCCACATGACAATAATGTGAATGTTTATGGGCATCGGTAATTGTCGAAAGGCTGGCAAACTGCTCCTTTACCCCTATACTATAAAAACACGTATTTTGAACAGCACATTATATATTTCCTGTAGTATGCACCGAGCAGCGTGCACCAGGCACCACACGTGCACGACACTAATGAGCGAGGACGTCCCGCGCCGCTCGACGCGCAACAAGCGGCGCACGAGTCGTGAAGTGCCAATGCGCTGTGACGGCTCGGCGCCTGTACTAATTGCTCATTAGGTCAAAATAGCTGTTGATTAAACAAAAAAACGACTGCCTCGGTGAATGTAAATATATCCTGTCGTCGCGAGGTTCGAGGATGAAGTCCAGATTTTCATCGTCAATACCAAGACACACACACAAGCAAACATACAAAGAGACACACACACACATCCACACACGCACACACAATAAGTCAGTGTACGTACGTGCTCTGTAATCTCTCCGCGCAATATGTATCAAAATAAATCCGTAGTTAGGTGTAAGTTTTAGTACTAAGATGTTACTGTTTATATTTAAGGTCTGTGGATTTTGTAACAAATAAAGTAAAGGCTAAATTATTTTTAGCATGGAGACAAAAGAGAATAGGTGCCTTTTCACGAACACCGACGCCCATAGATATCCGTATAATGATGAACGATAATAGATTTTGCACGTAACAACATATTTAAAGAACATATATATGCATTGGTGTTTATTATCTATTGTCTGGAGCCATCCCCATAAAATATTGAGTGGTTCATAATTTGTTATTTTATGTTAGTTTTGTGGTGGCAACTCGAAGTTAGCTAACTGATGTATTTAACTGCATCTCTTAGTCGTGCATAGTTCAGTGACGCGTTTTGCGGTTTGTGTGTAGCTGGTTACCCATTAGGGGGGGGGGGGAAGGTGAAAAGGAGGGCAACGCATCGGCATAGTAATTATGCGGGTAATTGATATAATGATGTTCATTGGCGTCAATAGACGTAAAGAGACGATAGTTCATAACTAGTGTTATAGTTGCGAATGTTACTTACTCAGGATTTGGCTGGACGCACACTTTGCAGTAATATACAAATACTTTATACCTCGAAAAAAATTCAAATCTTTGACCCGGAGGAATCCGTGGGGGTAGCCAATAGTTTATTATCCTAATGAGAGCAAGAAAAGATCTAGTTCACAGTTGACGTACAGTGAAGTCTCTGCAGGCCGGTGTCAAGAGGCCAGCGAACTTGTTTATTGATACGAACACACAATGTCGATAACATTGTTTCACACATTTGTAATAGCGTCATTCTAGTGCGATAGGAAAAGATATAAAAAAAATTGTCACCAACACCATCACTCTCACTAGTTGATTTATTGATCATAAATAGATATAATACATTTATACTCTGTACGTAAGGTATAATAACAAGTAAATGCTTAATCGTGTGACTTAATATTATGATATTACGGTCTATATGTCGTAGTCGTATTGTACAAATCGCCGTTTCGTATTACGGCTAGCTATTTTCAAAAGCAGGGCCGTTTTATTTTGGGCGGGCTACGATTAGCCGGATTGTCATTGTGACACGTTCTTCAATTTGGCGGCTGACGTTTAGCGTCATTGAATCCTTGATAGTGATCGATACAGGTATGAAATTAGGCCAGAAGCTTTGAGTGAAAATAAAAAACCTAACCTATCTGGGCATATTCTTTTATTTCTCTGTACTCGACTGTCGACACCATTGCTGATGTCATGTCTAGCAACACCGCTAGTGTAAAAATTAGGAACTAAAATGTGCCAAAAGAGGCGGATAATTATTCATTTCAGTTCAAAAGGCTAGCTTTATTGATTATCGTATAACGACGAATTCTTTGTGGCGCAATTTCACTCAGCCGTATTCAATGTGGCTAATAGTTCGCCCACCGTAAAATAAAATGGCCCTGTTTTTGAAGATGGCTAGCCGTAATGAAATACGGCGAATAGACAAACTGACTGCGACATATATACCGTACTTTAACTAGCTATGGGGCAATAATAAAAATACGTGTGTCTTAGACCACACCACTGAAGTAAAACTTCTTTAGTTATACAAAATAGCGAAAGTGAGAAAGGACATGTGTAACTCTCACTCTTTCCATCTTCACAAGATAAGAGATATAATTTTCCCCTCCTCATCTCAACTTCCGTTTGCCACACTTCTGTAACGCACTTGTGATGAGTTCCAACCACCCCTAGGGTCAAACGTGCGTAAAGAGGTTTTACTTAAAATACGATCGTCAGCTCCAAAACGTGAGAGAAGTTTACTCCGTTAGAACGAACGGGACTCTGAAGTGAAAGGTGCGTAGAGACGTAATTTTAGGCAGAAGCCCTGCTGCAGAGGAGGTACTGCCATGTATGGTGCATGACACTACATTCTGAATAGGGCCGGAACGACAGGGGGATGTACCTCTCGCTCAGTTGATACCGGCGCAAAGTGATAGCGTCGCTGTAGGGTTGGGGGGTTGATATGAGTGCGACACATCTGCGTAACATGCAAATGTCCATGAGCGTCGGTAGCTATCAAAAGGTTCCGATTTCTCGTTTGCCCGCTTATACTATAAAAAAGCAGAGCGTATGAATAAGTAGTATCAAGGAATCTGTCAAAATCGAAAGAGACACTAGGAGGTTAGCTCCCACACACGAAACGGGCGCAAACGCGTCGAGTCGAGTCGAGACCCGAGCACCGGGAACCGATCGATTAACACACAAACGTGTCGGCATGCCAACATGTTCCAGATAAGATAATCGTTAAAAAAAACCGTTCAATAAATACTATCTTTATTTTCATTAAAATCTACATTCATTAAAATATTATATCTTATACACATAAGCTTATATCTTATACGGCAAAAGTAACATCGGTGTAAAATTAATTTAAGGTTTTTGTTGTCTATTACACTTTCCCGGCGTTTCAGTCACATTACAGGGACCATGGAAGGAAAGTGATAGAAACCGTTTAAGTGGTTTCAAGATATATGAAAAATAGTTTAATAGATATGGTAGAGATTTGAGTAAATTCGGAGGGTTGGAAGTAGATCGTTTGACTATAACATAATAAAGACTAAATGAATGTTTTGATTTCGGAGTAAGTGGCGTAGTGTGAGCAAATTGTTTCCTCAACTTGACGTCAGTGGTCTTTCAGTTCGTCGGGCCTGGCGGTGCCATTTAACGCGACCAAAGGCCACCTATGCTTAAACCCATTAGTCCACCATCAAGGGCCTCTCTCGGAATATAAAGAAGCCAACGTTTGTTAGGATTCCCCCCCCCCCCCGGGCGAGAGATCTCCTTCCGGTCGGAGCACTGGTCCGCCTCCGGCCCATAACATTGTTACATAACTGTACACCACGGACAGTAGTCATAGTAGTTGAAGTGTCAAACATGAGTACCCGTTCTGTATTAGCATAAAGAAGATTCTGAATATCCGAGCAGAGTTATTGAAACTCATTCACAATGTAATGTATAAACTTGGTCCAACGAATTTCAAATTCGTGCACTATTTTGTCCTTCTTCGGATAAGTGCTATAGTATAAAGAGTTTAATGCTAACTTTTTCAACAGTCTTAAGTCTGCGTGTCGACTGGCGACTCCTAGAAACGTCACGTAGAAATCGTGTGTAAGCGGTTCAGCCCCCCACAATCCTGGATCATCAGAGGACAGTACCACGGGTAAATTCAGAGCCAAGTATGTTGCTAATGGATGGTTTCTCACATCATCTACTAACTTCAACACTGCATTAGACACTACGTTCACTTCTAGAGCTATATCTCTTTTCTTTATCTCTTCTATTAGGGCTGGATGTTTGGCAATCGCAAAGGCGTGTCCAATTCGTTGCGTGCCGAGTATTATTGCATCTACAATGTTTTCATCTGAAGTAGTCCCGTACCAGTTAGTTTCACCCGCGTGAAAGAAGAAATCGATTTTGCCGCGGGCCTTGGAGAGCTCCTTTAGAAAATCTTTGGTTGGCACACCCAAGTCCTCCTGTCCGACTAGATCGAATCCAGCAACAAAATCTGGAAACATTTCCTTCAATCGATACGCAATGTTTAAATATATCTTAATAGTTTTGTTGTCCACCGACCTCAATGGAGCGTATATGAGTTTAGCGCCGTAGAAATCGGGGAAATCTTCTATGAATTTCTGCAGTACGTTCTGATAAGACCTTGCCGTTTCAATTTCATCATATATATTTCCCTTCAGATCGTACAGATGTGGCAAAACACTTCTAACTTCAAAATACATCACGTTGTCCTCTCGCAGTGCTTTTAGCGTGTCGTAGAAGTAAGCTTCCCAAACTGGTTTATAGCACAGAAGGGGGCCCGTGGTAATAAAATATTCTTGAAACAAGGTCCATGCAACGTTGATGTCAGTGTACACGTCCTGAGGACTGTCAATTACGAATGTGAAGTGTTTCATCAGATCCTCATCAAACTTTTCAACATTTCCAGATGAATATCTTGCATTTTTCATAAGCTGCCACTGGGTTTTGCATTTTGTTTTAGGTTTGTTTTCGGAAAATAAAAATTTTATTCCAGCACTTTCAAAACATACGTACAAATCATCCCAATACGTTATTTTCAGAACGTAATCAGATTTTAAAATAGCGGTGTCATGGGCGTGAAGGACTGCTCCTTTGGGCATTCGATGAATAATTTTATACATATCAGATTTCTTCACCTCATCCTTATACTCAAAGAAATGTTTGGAATAATTAAAAAACTGCGGATTCTCAAATCCAAAATCTATTTCCTCGAGTTTCTTTTTCATGACTATATCATTGGCCTTTTCTTCTGTGTCATTTAATATTATATCGCTACCGAGCATCATGTCAAATTCTTTGCGCAATAATTCATCTCTTTCTTTAATAATATCTCCAAATCCACTGTCACTGTCACTGGGTCTCACTGGTCCCGTGAGAATTAAGCACCAAAGTAACACTGTCCACATTTTCACCATAGCATTTGTAACTCACTATTTAAGTGTTAAATCTAGTACAAGGCTCATTAAGTAACGTAGGTACTATTGAATCCAACTCACGTTCGTGTTTTGATTGAAAATGTATAACAAATCAAATACCGGTTGCAATAATTGTGAACGAAATTCGATACGAAACGTGGTTTCCTTTGACAGTTTTGTTATCAATCAATATCTTGATGTGTGATAACGGCCCACGAACCCTGTAATCAGTTATTATCTAATAGTTTATTACAATATCTTCATATTACTAAATTAGGGAATTATAGACAAATTATTTTTTAGAGGGTAGATAAGGGTTATCACACAGATAATGATTGCGTGTAATACTTACAAATTCTGGATTATATTCAAATTCAAATTCTAGGTCATATTAATGAAAATTTCAATATGTGTTTTTGTAATCAATTATGTTTAATAAAGTTTAATAAGAAAATGCAACAGATGATAAATTACAAGTTGAAACAATATAATAATAAAGATAAAAACAAAATCACATAGAGATTTCTGTGTGACCACTGCGGAACATATTAAAATTTGTTTGTGAGGTTAGCCTTACGTAATCATAGGAATGATTGCGGATTAGTTTCTATGGTATCAAGAGGTAAATGAGCAGCTATTTGTTTTAGCAGCCTTTTGATCACTACCAACGCCCACACACATCCGCACAACTGTTATGCAGACGTACTGTATTTTAATTAAAAACACAAACTGCATGAAACGTGACAGCACAGATGTCAATTTGTGGTTTCCATGGATACTTACATCTCACTCTTACTTAGTAAAATCAGTATCTGTTTCTTGTTTTGTTTGTTGGCTTTTAGTGAATAGAACTTTCTCTCCTCTAAAATTAAGATTAACGTGCTCAAAATTCTATTCACTAAAAGCCAACATACAAAACAAGAAACAGATACAGATTTTTACTAAAGTACCTACCGACGAGGTTAAAATGAAAAATCCTTTCATTCCAAATCGTGAGCTGCCCAGCGTTTTGCTCATTTTGTCATTTCTTAACAAGTTAACCATTTAAAGCATAAAATTGCCCACTCAACTTTGCACTAGCTTTATTAATATAATGCACGCCAAGTGCCCATATTGTAAAAGAGAAAATAAACTTGAAGAGACTCACAAAAAGCGATCCACCATGATCCCAACGAATTCTATAGACTTTTAAACGATAAAATTTACTTATTTCGTTCTGGTGTAAATTACAAACAGCGGCGTCCAAAAGGGTTTGTTTTCAATGCTAGCTAAAGAAACTAAAAAATGAATTTTTGAAAAGAAACGAAGGACGGGCATCCGCCATGCTGATTTTATGCGACGAAAGGGTTGGGGACTTTTAAGTGCCACTTTACTACAGAACCGCCCCTGTGCGTTCGTTAAAAAGAAAAAAATATGGCCGCCACGAATGTGATGCGAGTCCCGATGCAATTCGCCTTTAATCTCTGGATTACTCCTCTAGTATGATGACACTCCCGTATATTATCTCGCAAGGGTCGGATTACTTACCGATCGGGGGACGGGAATCTCAGACGTGAGAGCGCCCCTCATGAATTAAGTAGACGTATCATCAGCAGCAATTCCGCCACCTGTTGAAATATAGACCTTTCAATAAACGGTATAAATTTTGTTTATTTATACTAAATATAATTTTGTAAGTACACAGATATTATTAACATAGCACGGAATGCGACCGTGTAGCACGACACTTTTGAAAATGGCTAGATGTAATGTGATACGGCGATTTAGAAAAACAGAAATGCGAAGACTGCGAAATATGTGCATACAACGTACGTTACATATTTAACGACAAGACATGTTATGTTGGTTCGGTTTACTACAAACATTTCATAGAAACGTGAATGAGAGTATCCATTGTGTGTCAACTAGAGGTCAATGATAACAAAATTATGGATAATGTTCTATCTGTGATGTTTTTGATGTTCGTTGAGGGGCTAACATGCAATTGTTTATAGAGAGGTTTGTTTTCTAGTGTGAGGGGGCAAAAGAGCAGCCAGTCATCAGTTAAAAGGAATTTGCTTGATATGTTAAATCAATGTTTCCGCATTTCGGTTAGTAGTGACTCTCCGAGTGGACAAAGCATTAATACGTATTTATTTGTCTGTATACTACCTGTGAGAATATCAATTTATTAACAATGAAAGGAAGAATTTAAAAAAGAAATACTTTCGTACAGAAACATCTATACATATTACAAAACAAAGTCACCAAAGTATACGTCTGTATGTGATCAATTTTATCAAAATTTACTGATTTTCATGCGGTTTTCACCCAAAGATAGAACTATTGTATTTTCAACAAATAATCCGGCCTGTGTTTTTACGGGCGGAGCCGGGCGAATCGTTAGTATAATATTACAAAGTCTCCAAGTCTACTTTCTCCGATTTTCATGCTATTTTCACTCATCGATAAAGCGATAGTCGATTTCCGATGAAGGTTTTAGTCAGTTATAAACTGTTAAGGTGACATTCTTTCCCTGTTATTCTAGGGCGAAGCCGGGCCAGATTGCTAGTTACTAATAAATAGATATCTTTATTATGTATGCATACAACTATAAATATAAAGTTTTACGTTTATCAAACGTATGTCAACAGCCCCGAGCTGTGTTGTGATTGTGAATGCGAGGCTCATCTCGGTTCCGACCGCCGCCGCAGTCCGCGCGGGGCCGCCGCCACACGATGCGCTCCCTCCAGGCAATACTGACACTCGTGTGCACACTCGGCACCGGCCGCGCGAGCATCGACGACTACACCGCGCGCCGAGCGAAGATCGTTCGCGAGGAGGCGCGCCTGGCAGTCGGCGGCACCTCCAGCCTCTCGCACAAGGAGGCCGTCCTCAACACAAGAGATCGACTACGGCTTCCACAACCCGCAGTATTACAACTTCTCGCGCCACTTCTTCCAATACAAGAACGATATTAGCAAGTCCAAAGTGTACAGGATCATCAGAGACATGCCCAAGGGGGCGGCGCTGCATATACACGACATGGCCATCCTGGGCCCCGACTACGTCATGAACATCACGTACATGGACCACCTATATATATGCTTCCTGGATAATGATCTAGCATTCAAGTTTTCAAAACAGACACCTAAATATCCGTGCTCCAGTAGATGGCAGCCGATGAGTGAGGCAAGACAATCAGCGAACAACAGAACGGAATTCGACGACAACATACGGAAACACTTCACCGTGTACTCCGATCATCCAGACAAAGTTTATCCGATGGTTAAGGAAACTTGGGATATCTTTAGTAAATACTTCCATAGAATTACACCTCTTGTCACATTTCGTCCGTTATGCGAACAGTATGTTTACGACGTATTGCAACAATTCAGAAAAGATAACGTGATGTATGTAGAAATGAGATGTATCTCGCATAACATGTATGGACTGGGTGGGACCGCCGTCCCTACGCCTACAATATGATGCTTATCGCAAAGGCGTATAAGAAAACGATACGCAGATTCGTCAAAGATTATCCAGACTTTTATGGAGCGAAGTTAAGTTTTGCACCATGGCGAGAAATTAACAATACACAGCTGGAAGAGTATTTGCACCTAGCACGCGTTATCAAAGCTGAAATACCGGAAGAGTTCGCTGGCTTTGACTTAGTAGGACAAGAGGACACAGGGCGTCCTCTGATCGACTTCGTACCTCAACTGTTGAACGCTTCCAGTGACTTGAACTACTTCTTCCATGCCGGCGAAACTGACTGGAGCGGAACCTCCACGGATGACAATTTGTTCGACGCTATACTGTAGGGAGCGAAGAGATTGGGCCACGCGTACGCCTTGCCCAAGCATCCGTTGCTCATGAAAGAAGTGATGGACAGGGATATTGGGATACAAGTCAATGTCATATCCAATGCTGTGCTATCTTTAGTACGAGACATAAGGAAACATCCTCTGAGCGTGTACCTTGCTAGCGGCATGCCTGTCATGCTGTCCAGTGATTATCCTGGTATTTGGGAAGCCGATACCTTATCCGACGAATTCTACGTGGCTTCCGTCGCTGTAGCTAATCGTTTGGCAGACTTGGGGCTGTTGAAACAACTGGCGCTGAATTCCTTGAAGTACAGCGCGTTGGAAGGAGTTGCCAAAACCCAGGCGATCGCCAAACTTCACGAGCAGTGGAACAAGTTTGTAGATGACTTCGATTGTTCATCATCATTATCAGCCCTTATCGGCCCACTGCTGGACATAGGCCTCTTTCAATGAACGCCAAGACGACCGATCTCCTGCTACTCGCATCCATCCCGTACCGGCTACTGCACGGATATCGTCTTCGCACCTGGTGAACGGTCGACCAACATTTCGTTTTCCTAAACGCGGCCTCAACTCCAAAAACTTAGTGGCCCATCTGCCATCTAATCTTCTGAGTGTGTGAACAGCCCATTGCCACTTCAGCGAGCTGAAGTGGTTTCAATTGTACTTATAGTTAATTCGTACAAGATAACTGAAATCTCTCAAAGAGACATTTATATACAGAAATGTAGATGGTTTCCTAGTAAGTTTTTTTTACGTGTAGGAGTAGAAACAAGCACTCAGAGTTTTCCTGTAATTACAAGCACCAAACACCCGTATATATACACGTAGCCTCCTTTCAGCCTTCCCCGCCAGTGGGCCACCGGAATTTCATGATCCAACAGCACGGAACGCAATAGAGCAACTGTCACCTGGTGGTAGTATCATTAGAGTGAGAGGTACCTCATCTATTCTGCTACACTACAGCTATCTTAACTTCAGTAAGGGGAAGTGCTATCCCTTGCCGAAATTAGAATATTGAGTTGGCATACGACAGCTGTTCTGCTGATGGTGCACATATTTATACTTCACCGCGTAGAAAATATGTTGCAAATAAATGAAATCTATGGAGCGTATAAGGCACACCTAATGAATACTGCTAGCGCTTCTGCGTACGGCGACCATGCGTATTCGTATACGAGGATACGCTGAAACTAGAAGTTACGGTACTTGTATTACATAGATGGTCATCAATATATTTTACTAGCCCCACGATTCTATCCGTAGGGTCATGGTACATAGCATATAGCCTTCCGCAATAAATGTACCATTTAACACACACACACACACACATTTTTTCAATTCGGGCCAGTAGTTCCTGAGATTAGCGCATTCTAACAAACAAACAAACAAACTAACTAACTAAACAGCTTCGTATTATTAGTATAGATGTGTAGTAATTACCCGCAGACACGGGTGAATTGATATGGGGTAATTGGCGAGTGGCACACAATATTTATTACATTCTTTTGTAATATGTCAGAAGTTCTTTTATGGAGGTACTAAAATATGAGTCCCAGGCTGTGGATCCAACATTGTGCCGACTGCCGACGCCGATGACAATGTCTGCGGTCAGCCACGCATTTTTTCAGTATAGAAAACTTTAAATAAAGTTTTATTTTAATGTAACATTATATTTTACTTTACCACTTCTTCTAGCATATTCTGATCTAAAAATAGGAGCTGTATATTAACTCATCAATCAATCATGTGTGTGGTACACATCATAAACCCTTGATCAATTAAAAAGATATAACATAAAACATTTTATGCTTCACTTAGATTTTTACTTAATGCGTTTTTATTGTGCATTATTTATTTTAAGGAATCGTGCCTGAAATTAAAAACCGAACTCTTATACAGTCGTTTCTATCTAATTCTATGTCTATTAAATAAATGTACATGAAAATCTTTAAGCCGAAACAGTTTTATCATCAAAGAAAAAGTCACTGTTAAATATCATGGTCGCCCTAAAAAGTATACAACAAACGAAGCGCAGCAGACAATGACTTCGTTAGTCGAGGGATCTCTTCTCCGAGAAGTGTCACTTCACAACTTGCGATATAGTGAACCGTGGAAGCGCATATTACACCTTATATTTACAGCATACAGTCCAAAATAGAGTGGCGTCGAATAAATAACCGAGAAGCACGAGTGTCTAAGAGCCATGCATGTGACGATATACGTGTTTTATATAGAATTGTGTGTAGGAATGTGCATTATGTACACTGCACCCATTAGACGAATAAAAGCTTAAATATTAGTTATGTAATACCGCCGCAAAGTGACAGTTACATCGGAGGTAAGAGATTGAAGAGGAAAGGAGGGCAACGGAGGTAAATAGTGTTATGCTGATATCTGAACGTCGGTACCCATCAAAAGGCTCTGACCTGTTATATAAATCCCACGAAATGTGCACAAGAACATCAGATATATGGAACTTAGGCACCACATAAGCAACAGCCGGCTGCAATGCAGTATGGCACTTCGTCTTCACCAGTGTCGAATATTATTTTATACCTGTGGACGTCAACCTACGATCAGTTCATCTAACTACTCGTTTACCTCTTATAAAATAAACCAAAACCCCACGACAGCAGTCATTACGGTGACCGAGGACCAGTAGCATATCCTATCATGTTCATTATATAACAAAGTCTAGAGTAAGTAGAACTATTTTGTTGGTGTCAAACGGCCGTTTTCTATATTCTATCTATAAATGCATTTTCGCTACTGGGTATAGCATTTTGACATCTCGTATAAAATTTGAATACCAGTAGCTAAAAGCAGCGATAGGATAGAATATAGAAAACGGTCATTATAGGTTTAGGTGAATTTGATTACAATAGACGTGACAATAGTGGAAATGCTACTATATCAACGTGGTTTATCTGGCATTAACTGTAGCAAAGAAAGTGAAACAAGGTCATGAATAATAATGAAAAACTGAGTTATATTGGATCAAATACATATTATAACGCGTCAATCAATATCTCGCACAATCGAAGTCATCTACAAATTTGTTCCACTGCTCATGAAATTTGGCAATCGCCTGTGTCTTGGCAACTCCTTCCAACGCGCTGTACTTCAAAGAATTCAACGCCAGTTGTTTCAACAGCCTCAAGTCTGCCGAACGATTAGCTACAGCGACGAAAGCCACGTAGAAGTCGTCGGATAAGGAATCTGCTTCCCAAATACCAGGATCATCACTGGACAGCATGACAGGCATGCCGCTAGCGAGGAACACGCTCAGAGGATGATTCCTTATGTCTCGTACTAGAGATAGCACAGCATTGGATATGACGTTGACTTCTATCCCAATATCCCTGTCTATCACTTCTTTCATGAGCAACGGATGCTTGGGCAAGGCGTACGCGTGGCCCAATCTCTTCGCTCCCAACAATATAGCGTCGAACAAATTATCATCCGTCGAGGTTCCGCTCCAGTCTGTTTCGCCGGCGTGGAAGAAGTAGTTCAAGTCACTGGAAGCGTTCAGCAGCTGAGGTACGAAGTCAATCAGCGGACGCCCTGCGTCCTCTTGTCCCACTAAGTCAAAGCCAGCGAACTCTTCGGGCATGTCGGCTTTAATAACGCGTGCTAGGCTTAGATACTCCTCCAGTTTTGTATTACTAATTCTCCGCGATGGTGCGAAAATCAACTTTGCTCCATAAAAATCTGGATAATCTTTGAGGAATCTTTGTATCGCTTTCTTATACGACTTCGCCGTTACTACCTGATTGTATACAATCCCGTCCAGTTCGTACAAGTTTGGCAACAAACTCCTTACTTCTAAGTACATTATGTTATCTTTCTTGAATTGTAACAGGACGTTATAAAAGTACTGTTCCCATACGGGCCGATATGTAACCAGAGGTAATATTCTATGAAAGTATTTCGAAAACATGGCCCAAGTTTCCTTTATTGTCGGATAAATGATATCTGGATGCATGGTGTACATGGTGAAGTGTTTCCGTATGTTGTCGTCGAATTCCGTTCTGTTGTTCGCTGATTCTCTCGCCTCACTCATCAGCTGCCATCTACTGGAGCACGGATATTTAGGTGTCTGTTTTGAAAACTTGAATGCTAGATCATTATCCAGGAAACATATATATAGGTGGTCCATGTACGTGATGTTCATGACGTAGTCGGGGCCCAGGATGGCCATGTCGTGTATATGCAGCGCCGCCCCCTTGGGCATATCTCTGATGATCCTGTACACTTTGGACTTGCTAATATCGTTCTTGTATTGGAAGAAGTGGCGCGAGAAGTTGTAATACTGCGGGTTGTGGAAGCCGTAGTCGATCTCTGCGTGCTTGTGGCGCATGAGGCACGTGTTGAGGACGGCCTCCTTGTCCGAGAGGCCGGAGGTGCCGCCGACTGCCAGGCGCGCCTCCTCGCGAACGATCTTCGCTCGGCGCGCGGTATAGTCGTCGATGCTCGCGCGGCCGACGCCGAGAGCGCACACGAGTGTCAGTATAGCCTCCAGAGAGCGCATCGTGTGGCGGCGGCCCCGCGCGGACTGCGGCCGGCACTGAGCTTCTCGCTAGACGCTCGTTGGCGGTTTACACGCGGGCGAATGACCTTTGACACATGACGCATATGCCCGTATTTGTTTGGTTTAAGTTCTACAATCGTAACGAGATTTTCATCATGTTTTATTGTTAGTGAATTACTTTCTTTAGTAATCACAGCATTTTGAAAGCATTATGAATATCATTTAGTGAAACGCTGTATACTAAATATTGCTGCCCGTGGCGTAACTATGCCATTGTGGGCCCGTGTCAAATCCTCCTATGGAGCCCCTGTCTCCCAGTGTTTAAACATTGGAGGATTTACGGAGAAGTGACGAGCCTTTTTAAGATAATAGCAGCTAGAATAGGCCAGCTAAGTATTCGTGTAGGTAAGAGCTAAAAATAATAAGGCTATGTGCCCCTTGACAAATCCGACATGTGAACAATGTCACCTTTCGCGCGTTCTACGATCTTTTTTTATACGTACATTTTTTTGTTCAGTGCCGGCACAATTCTATTGCATACGAGGATGTACTGTCATGACACTGATAGTGGGGTGTTTACCCTATTTAGTTCGTCTCATCCTGCCTAGTTGCTCCATTCCAGAAACTAAGCGTAAACAAAGAACACCGTAAACAATATAACACGAGTGTTTGTTGTGTGTGTAGAATAGACACAGGACATGTAGTTATCTTGGAGCCGTATTATTAGACTCTGTCGATCCGTCATCGGATCGGCTCAATGGTAGGTACATATTATAATATCAAATGGTGTTTGTCACTTCGTAAGTACTAAATACATAGATAATTTTAAAACGATAGAACGTTTTGAATTTACTTAGTTGAATTACATTTCTTATAATATAGGGGGACAAACGAGCTGTCTTGTATGTCGAGATCTATTTGATGACTACGACACCCACAAACAACCGCATAACTGTTATGCAGATACGTTTACCTCCTTCCCACCTCCAGTCCAATGGGTCACCCCTGCTCATAAACTGCACAAAACGCTGCAGACAATCTGTCACTTTACGGTGGTATCATGGATGGATGAGCCGGCCCAATTCGGCGATAATGCAGCATAGCACTACCTATTACTATCTTAAATATTTAGTTACAACTTTTAAAAACTCACATACCATATACATATAAATTTAAAGCACAGTTCGAATAATAAGTCCTGTTTAAAAATCGCTATCTAGCTACATTTCAATGAACTTTAATGTCTAAGATATTTAACATTAGCTTTATTTGTTTACTTAAAGAACGTATCATCTAATGTTTTCAACATCTAGTATCTTTGAGTACTATTGCGAAGTACCATGAAAAGGTTTTGAAAGTTTCCAAGATTTGTTCGCAACTCGTGACAGTGGCACGAATTACGAAAATGACACTGTCACACTAATGCCCTACAATTTGTCGAATTGGACTTTTGAGCGCCTCTGTTGAACGATACTAGAACTTATTATTGTAAGAGGCAGTGTGGAGTGTAACGCAGTATACCACACTAAAGACACATACACAAAAATCCGTGTATTGCCATATTGTATCATAGTAAACGCCAATATTGTGGTCACTGACAGATGGATTACGTAGAGAGGTTTTGATGTTTGATATTGCTTCTAGATATGTTCTAGATATGTTATACAGTAAAACGAGGCTATGGGTTTCAAAATTAAAAGTTAATTTGATGTTATTTGTATTTTATTGAACCTATCAATCACGTATCGAGTTTGCCTACGCAGGCAAAGTCGATACGCGATTGATTGCAGGACTATTCCACACAACACTTTGTTCCTAGTCACGTTAAAATAATAATAATATCGTCCAAGCCAAATTTCTGCAACAGCTTCAAGCTCTATAGAGACGCCTACTGCGCTTGACATGTTATAGTGCACAAGTATGTGTGCAGACACAAGTGCACTCTCTGGGACGGTGATGCGACACGACCGGAGAGAGACCGGCAGCTGTAGTTCCAATTTTGTCTACTGCACAGATAAGTTGGAGGCACTGTCACATGTTGGTGATTTAATTATGAATTTCGAGTTTACATAAGAAAACATATATATGTCTTAAGTAGTAAACTGGATCCTTGACGGTATTGATGTGACTCTTTGCGGATGTATGTGGAAGATAACATGGCAAGGGATAAGCTTCAATATATAAAAAAAACAACCATTTCAAAATAAGAGAGTATTCATAACTTTAATGTTGGTTATATGCAAAAAATATATTTCCTAAATTTTTGTGTAACATTATATATTAAATAAACAAAAATTTCCGTTATTCATTGCACACCTTGGTGACTCCATGAGAGAGGTAGCAGACATGTATTACTAGTCATTCTTCGTTATATAAGCAACTGCATATTTACCAATTATTATTATACAATTCACTAAAGAAATAAGGAAATAATTAAATACATCCAATAAATTAAAAGCTTCATCAGCGACTGCTTGCATGAATATTATCCTGTGGCCTCTACACATATATTTCTTACACAATAAATGACAATATTATGCTATAACTTCTATACATAAACTAGAGTATCTACTACCTAATAATATACAGTAGAATCTGCAAACAACGGCTTCAAAGGGACTGTCATTTTAGAATCCTTTTCCTAACAGCATTATAGGCAATACACATTTTTACAATAAATCTTAATTTTCATGTGTGATAACAAAATGATTAGTTAGCAAATTCCCCATTCTGTTCAACATTTTCTAATCATAAACAGATTTTTCTTCACATTCAGCAAGGCAAAAATCAAACTACAACACATTTATAATCTGACAACTATTACTCTCTATGTGTAAGTTTCTGCTACTATTAGATATGGCATCTTTACCATAACTTAAGATTAAAACATGGAAAACATAAATAAAACCTTATGCCACATGCAGAATTATAATGGTTATATCTTCTGTCTAAGGCAGTATTTATTTTACGATATTGTTTGCTACTTGCACTTGGCAAAGCATGCAAATGTCCTTTAAAATATTGTTCTAAACAGACCATCAACAGTTCTCTCTACCTACCCCTGTTGTTGTTGTCTTAAACTGGCTAATCTTCAGATTTAAAGTGATATTTTAATAACATTTGTTAATTTGAATGAAACTAATCTTCACCAGCTGGTACAGCATCTTCTAATCTCTTCAAGTACTTCACTCTGAGTTCAGTTACAGGATCTCCTTTCAATTGATCCTGCAGTATCAAAGGAAAACATGAAATACAATATACTATATGTAAAAAAAGCCCATTGTTCCTACCAAGGGTATAATCAGAAACAATGCATGTCATTCAGTAGTACCCTTCAACTTAAAAATACAAAATAAATACTAAATCACCACAATTTTATTATAATTTGTTAACAAAAATGTCCCAATGGCCTGACAGGTGGGGGCAATCACCATGTGTTCATGCCCTGCATGTAGTAGAGGTCATGAACTTGTCATGTTACAATCAGCTATGGTGCCATAAGCATTTGAAAAGAAATTTACAATATTGTAAACATTTTTCTAATATAGTTGATTGAATGTATTGTCATTTCTTGATGGAAATTCATGGTAACATGACGATGATAAGTCGAAACCGGTTGTAAGTGTATATTCAAATTTTTAGACGATTTATTGAATAAATTATTGCTAAACAATCAATATTTGATTTTATCAAACTATAATTTCAGTTACAATATACCTATAGATATATGTATACATGCCTAAAAGGAACTACAGGGTTTATGCTACATATTGTATAATCTAGACACTACACTTCACTGCCTCAATGGTCTAGTGAAGTGCTAGCAAGCATGTTTAGCAACAGGCCATTAAAGCTTTGACTCGTACCATTACAGGGATTTTTAATCTTCATTTTCATTGTAAGCTACCCCAGGGCCAAAAAAAGTTGATATAACACATCTGCACCTGGTTTGTGCCAATGTTATTTACCAACATAATACAAAATACACACACCTGTACAAACCAACACTGCACATCCAGCTGCACCATCTGCAATGCTCCTCGTATTGCGCCTGGTATAAGGGCACAGTACTTAAGGCCATTGTTGGGCATCTCTACCCACTCACTGAGGGAACACTGCTCCCACACCAGAGAGAACTCATCACCTGCATTACTCCAACTTGATATAGTCGGCTGCATATTGAGGTATAACCTGAAATGTTTCAATATATAATTATTTGAATATACCTGCACTTATTTATAGCATAGAGGGACACACATGTATTCAAAGTCATTTGATGACTATCAACCATTAATGTCTGTATATTCTGATCATTGGTCTCCTTAACCCCATCATCCACAATGGATCACTAGCTTCTCACAAACTGCATGAAATGTGGAAGTAAGGCCCAAACAGTTTAAATCGTCAATGATACCTACATATAATAGTGAATGGGTTATGTGGTTAAACAGTTGTATATGAATGTTAATTAAAAAACTACAATGTTTTTAGAAAAGTAAACATATACTATATATGTGCTAGAAAGACTATCTATTTAGTAGTTGTTCTTATATAGATGGGATGGCAATTAAAGACAGGAAAGGTCTATGTCGAGTAGAGTAGCGATAAAAGCTGATGATTATTACGACATATTTACCCAATATTTCTTACCTAAATGCTTGTTGAATTTTATCTGCAGTCTCTCTCATCTCCAAGCATCGATTAGATCCAGTTCTTGCAAGAAAATCTTCTATGAGGCGTACACCCATATTGTAACCAATTCGTTCTAGCTGTTTATTCACATCGTCTGGATTCTCAATTTCCTTTAGCATTTGTGATACGAGTGCTCCATATGTCAGAGTGAGTAGTTCGGAATTCTGGAAAAATCATATAGTGACAATGTATTTCTTTTGTATGCAAGTTATTGAGTCTAACATATACTTACAACTTTTTTGGCATCCAATCTTGAAGTTTGACGTGACATTGTTTCCTATTGAAATATAACAAATTAATTTTAATTCTTTAAACTTTTAGTAATTAAACAAAAACAGATTCTACATACATTTATAGATAAAATCTGATTAAAGAATATTTTTATGGTGCAGTTTTGTCTTTTCTCCACAAAATACGAATCGGAAACTCGGGTCTCGGGATCATTAATCAATCATGAGAATATCAACTGTCAAATGTCAACTGTCATTTGTCAACTGATACCTCTGCATTCTGCCTGGTCACATTTAGGACAACGCCGTTGAACGATATCAAAACAGAGTAAGATAAGAGTAATAATACATAGTAATAGGTACTTCGTAAACGATATGTTTGGCACAGAGATAATCGAGATAGAGAAGGGATGCCATAGGCTGTTATATGACGACGAGTGACCGTGCTTAATAGTGAAGGAAGATGCGAATGCATTACTATCTTTGTATACCTCATCTCGCTCACGTATTGCGCAGAGAGAAATGCATAAAAAAGAAAGACGATTCAACTATCTATGTTGTTTCTATTATATCATGGATCACCGACGGATTCGTCAGGATTTGTCCGACTCATAGATAATACATATATAATGGAACCGAATGGATCTGTCTGTATAGCCAGTTCCCATATAATATATATCTGTGGCCAGCGCATTATTTTGAATGGCATTGTCAAATAAATACGTTTAAAAAAAGTAGACACTTTCGAATGCTTGGTGTTTGTAAATTGTAAATCAGTATTTAGCCATTAATAAAAAAAAGCAATTTTAAATTAGTTATTTTTCTTTTTTAATTTTCACAAATGTAGCGATTTTCTTAAATTCATTGAGACTTGCTTCATGCAATTTAAACTATGGAAACTGATGAATTGAAAAAAAACGATAGGGACTATTCTATTGGCAATAATAGTACAGCTGTAAACAAATTAATTTTAGATTATTATAAAAAGTTTGGACGAAAAAGAGACATAGAACAATTTTTTTCATTATCAACAGCACAGCAAGACTTAAGTGACCCCACTAGCTTGTTTTGGAAAAGGATGAAAGAACAAAGCGATTCTTCTGACTCTGGTGAAAAAAAGACAAATTCCTCCACAGAACTGTGTAGAATATCAATAAAATGTTTAATGGAAGAACCCCACATTTCTCAGGTATATCACAATTGAAAGCAGACAATGTTAAAATCTTATTGATATGTCTTCCTGTCATCGTCAAGACTCAAGGACTATGATTATGCCAAATTTAATTTACATTCTAATTGTCTTTAATCCCACCTCTATTTCTGCAAAACCTTTATTATGTATTTATTGTAGCTATGTAGCATGAAGTGATTCCTGATATGGCTGGCAGTAATGTAGATATATGTATATAGCACAGGAATAACAGGACGAATGTGCAAATCTAGCTAGATTTTATCAAGATATATAGTGTGTAATTGAAAATGAATAAGTTAATAAATGAATTTCTTTCTCTAGGAAGGTGAAGAACATAATGTTAAGAGTGATACAGAGTCTCCGCCAATTATAAGTGATGATGTTCCTGGTACAATAAGTTCAGAAGACGAATCCAACAAATCTGATGGTGACGGGACACACTCACATAAGTGTATGTTATAAGTATAGATCCTGAGATTCCTACACATAATCTGTCAATTTGCAAGAACCTGTAAGCTCCAAAGAAGCGTAACTATATGTACAATTTTGATTTGCAACACATTTGTGCAGTATTGTGTATTTATCTTTTACTGATGTATAACCAGTGAGTACTGCCAGAGATATTCTTCATCAGGATTATAAGATATAGGGACAGTGCATATGTATAATATCACCTCATGTAAATATTTATAGGTGTCAGTAGGCCCTTGATAGTTTATTTGACTCCATAATTTGTACTTAAAAATGCTAATGGTATACAAAATTTTTCAGCAATTGATGTTACTCTAGACACATCGATGAACCGCCCGCACTCTCCTACCAGTAGCATAACATCACAGAGGAAACTAGAGTGGGATTCTTTGGCAGATGTAGGCTATGCAAATGAAAGTGACAGGAAAAATTCAGCATCAAGTCTCAGTACTTTAGAAAGATTAGCTTTACAACAACAGTACTCAAACAATGATACAAAACAAAAATCTGATTTAGGTTTACCCACAGCTCAATCAACACCTTTGGAACAAAGTGCAAACAAATTTAAAGTTAGACAGGAAGTGAATAAAAAGACTTCAAGGTTTTCTAAAAAAGATATTGATATTATGGAGGTAAATCTTCCGAAAAATTCTGATATTATACATAATCCAATAAATGTTAATTTAACCAGGCACATATCATTTAATGTTGAAAAGGATGGTAACATAAAAATGGATAAAATAATTAAAAATATTTCTGTAAATCAAGGAAACTTACCTGAAGTACCTGAAGAAACACCAAAAGTAAATCTTGACAAGCAAATACAAACAAATTTACATAAAAACCATTGTGAGGATAACATACCAAAAGAGCATTCACAGAGGCCAACACTTCCTGTATTAATTACTTTGAATACTTTAAGAAGAAGGAATGTAAAGAAAAAACGCAAAAGAAAGGTTTCTAAACAAAGAAAAAAGGTAACACTTAATAAGGAAAATATACCTCAGAAAAAAAATTCAAATCAGGAGTCAGAAGCAGAGAGTTTTGAGTACATGCCTGGCTATGCCTATAACCAAAATGAATTTCAGAATAATAATCTACAAATGAATATTGATGATAATAAATCAAGTCTCGAATCCAGTGCGGGGCATACTACAGAATCTAGTAAGGACCTAAAATGTGCATTCACAAAGGAGCTTGAAAAAAGTATTGATTTACTAAAACTTGCACTGCAACATAATTATAAGGATACCAGCTTAAAGAAAAAGTTAATAAGAGAGGTAGTTCAGAGCTTAGTAAAAACAAAATATAAGGATGAGGAAACTTCCTGTGAATATTTGTCAGGACTAAGCAAGAACAACACTATCACTAGTACATCAGACAGCAATAATGTAGATATTAAAAAACCAAAAAAGTCAATTTTGCGTACACAAAATTTTAATTCAAATGCAATAGCCTCAACATCACAGAGTGCACCAAATTTACCAACAATATCTGATCACATAAAACCGCCAAAGTCAACAAACTTATCCAGCACAGATTCTGACCCATCATATAAAAGCAAATACTTATCTGAAGTAATTTTAGCAAATTCATCTTCCGAAGAAATTTATAAGAAATATCTTATGGCCCTGAAAAAAGAGTCTCTTTACAAAAACCATCTTAAAGAAAGTGATTTGCTGTTAAGACAAACAGTAACACACCCCAATGAAATAATTAATGTAAAAGGCGATTTAAAACCTAAGAGCAATCTTGAACATTTGATCAAAGATCTAGCCAAAAATAACCATGCAGATGGCTCTGGGGATGCCAGCAAGTTACGATGTGCTTCTAGTTCAAATGTGGATGTCGAAACTGGTTCTTTACATAGATTTAGAAGTCATTCAGTATTCACCCTATCATCAGAAAACACAGAAAATAATCCGAAAAAAAATAAAAAATTGAGGAATCGTCTTGAGACTGGAAGAGATAGTACTTTAGAGGGCAGCACAAACACAACATGTTGTTGCTCTGCAGGTAAAAAATATAAAGTTGTTGTGAGTGATAGCTCTGTACAAGTTAATTTTGAGAGCCAACCAGATGCCATTAAAGATAAAATGACTAATGAGCAAAATATACCAAAAGGAAAGGAACAAAGTACATCTTCTAGAAGAGAAGAACATATTAAAAGGTTTGATAATAATAATTTTACAGAAGATGTTCAATATGTTTGTTTGTGTACAGAAGAAACTCAAGTACCAGAGAATTTTCTGATCTACAAATGTTCTCGATTACATAACAAATGTATTATGATGGGCACTAGTATGCAATCGAATTTCATACAAGATGAACACGATTCTAGACATAATCTAAAATCCAGTGATATCGGTAACCTCTCTAATGGCACAAATGGAAAGAAAGAATTAGCCCAAAAAGAGAATCCCATGCTTTCAACACAATCATCTCAAACTGAATTTGATTTACCTAAATTGATGCTCCGAAGCTCAGGCAATAAAAGCACATGTTCTTCTGCCTCAGAAAATAAATGCTACAATAAGAATAAAGACAAAGACACTATGAAACCTAATCAAACAGAAAAACATGAAACAACACAGTGGGTTCAGACTGAATTTAGTATTGATCCAAAATTATCTGATCCCTCAATATCTGATATCAGAATTATTGATGACAAATGTTGCGACAACATCAATCATGATCAAAACAAGAGGGTTTTAGAGCTCAGTTCCGATCACAATCAATTTAAAAACAATGAAAATTATAAAAATGAGGACAGGAATATGTTTGTAAATAATATAATGGATAATGAAATTGATGAACATATGCAGATAGAAGAAAATAAAGACATGACATGCCAAATGGCATGTGAACAACAGGAAAATAAAGATAATACAGATACCATACACACTAAAAGCGGAGTATCTCAAATACATAAAATACAACTAGAAAACAATGATGATGCTAATTTAATACACTCTAATACTACACAATCACAAAGCAATTTTACTATACCAATTCATGGTACAAATATGACTCTGAGGGTTAGCTTTGGAACAGGAGCAGAACATTGTTTGGAAAACAAGATTATTACAGAAAACAAAAACATTTCTTCTCAAGAATCTCTTGCATCACACAATATGAAAACATGCAGATCTGATGTTATAGAAAATGTTTCATGCAAGGAAATGTGTTCTAAAGGAATGCAAACTGAAAATATGGAAGAGCGAACAAAGACTAACAAAAATACTAAAAGTACGATGGTTATAAACAGTGCTCGTATGAAATCATATTGTGCACAAGCAGATATTGAACGACCCAATGCTTCATGTAATACTTACGACTTTTACACTGAAAGAAAATGCAAAACTTATCCAAAAGAAAGTATACCTAAAAAACCTTTGTATAGGTCGAATACTGACATTTATAATCCTGAATCAAATGATCACTTTACTTTCAAGAATAAAGACATTAACACCCAAAACCAACATATAGTAAAACCACCAACTCAGACCAAAGCCAGTTCTTGTGAGTATGAAGAAAGTAAAACTGGCAGCAAAGAAGAAATTATTGCATCATTATGTGAAGCTTCAGACCCCTTGTTGGATATTATATGTGATATCACAAAGCGTTACTCAAAGAAAGAAAAGAGTTTGGATAAGGGAAATGGAAAAAAATGTTACAATGATATCATCAATATTCTAAATTATCTGTTAGATACCGGCGAGAAGTCAAGTAAAAATAAAAATAAAGACCTCCCTTCGACTGCAAGTGAAGCTATTGACGACGATAGTGCTCATAATACTAAAAGAGACAAATCTGATAAGATACTCCTCAATAAAAGTATACAGTGGAGTCCGAGAAACAGGAAACAGGGCAAATGTTTGGCTGAAACTGCAGTTGGGAGAGTATCTACCGATTTTCCAAGTACTTCAACGGAATCTTGTAAGGTGTATAAACGGCATGAACGCGAGAATCATCACAAGCACAAGTCTTATCACAAAAAATGCGAAGCATCAAGCACTTCATCTCTAAGCTGTGAACAGTGTAAGCGTTGCCACTGCAGAGGGCAAAAGAGCCATAGATTGCGCTCATTAGAAAAATCTGAGAAGAATTGCGTCGCCTATAATCTTATATTACAGACGTCTGATAGTATTGCGAGCGAAGACGGCGACATGGGAATATGTGGACGCCAGTTGAAGAATATCATAGTCAAAGTGCCACCAAAGCGTAGGGTCAATAATATGCCATTCAGGGAAGTTACACAGAAAATCGAACGGAATTTACCTAGGCAGTCATGTTGTAAAGCCCGCTCACGCAGCGTACCAGGAGATAAGGACTCCAGTACTGACAACTTGAACGGAGAACCAGCAGGATGTACAATTCGGGAGTATTTGGAAAAAAATAGACCTGATTTTGTAGAGAAAAGTTCAAGAAGACAGAATTGCTTGAAAACAATCAATGAAACAAGGTTAGTACTTAATATAAGACAAAAACGTTTTATTGTTGTAGTACTATTATAGGCTCGACTTCGAACTAGCTTTGTCCAGGACTCTACCACAGGTAAAGCTAACGTCGATGGGTTTAAATATCTGTATGTAGAAAAGTATGTTCAATGTTTTCTACTGCGTGTATTTGTGCGTGTTTTTCTGCGATTTTGAGGTACGACATACGGGACAAGATTTAGTAAATCCATCCTAAACAATAGTTCGATGTTTCTTGCCTCCAAAGCGAAAAATTGTTATGTGCTTTGGAAACATAAGCCATTTGACTCTCGATGAAACAAATGAACTCAGGAACAGCGTCTCAAAGTTTTAACGAAACCTGGAACAAAGCAAGTTCTGGGAGTTTCCTTCCTAATTCACTTTAACAACGAACAAGATTCTGAACGTCTTACTAGACGTAAGCACGGGCACAGAGAAAATTATTACAGTAAGCGTTACTCTTTCACATGATTATTCTCATTCTTTTTCACACCTTGGTCTTTAATGATTATAAGAAGTATATTTGAAAAAGTAGTAGATAATAAGTTGAGCCTAAAAGACTAGTAAAGTTCACCGACCTTTCTCACTACAGACCCGATTGTGATAAACACCTGAGTATGGTGGTTGTACACTCGCCCAACTGCCACGGCAAGGACTGTACCACCATGTATTGTCGAGGTACCTTCATCCGGTTACACATGTCACGATACTAATATTAAGTACTGTAACTAATTAACATCACTCGAGTAGTTTCACCTAGAAACGAATTATTGTAAAACAGTAAATATTGAATCACTTTTCTTCCAGTCCCATTTTTTACATATCACATTAGAGTAAATTACGAGGGTGGATTGAAAAGTATTCGGCCTAAGCAAGAAAACAAACACATACTAAATTAGTTATATTTTTATTTTTCTACATAATCACCATCAAGTTCGATTCACTTTTGCCATCCTTAATTTAAGGCATTTAAAAAAAAAAACTTCCTTAGAGTTAAAATAAAATAGACCTCGTCCTTTGTCGAAAATCTTTGACCTCCCAAGTGCTTTTTTTGGGTTTGGGAACAGAAAGAATTCTGCGAACGGTACCAGATCAAGTGAATAAGGCGGTTGCTGTAATAGTTCAAAGCCACAAATGTTGATTTCAGCCATTGATTGCATATACATGTGAACACGGGCATTATCTTGATAAAACAGGACTTTTCTTCTCAGCATTCCTGAAAGAAAAGCGTTCTTTTATTTTCTCTCGTAAACGGCGTAGTAAGACACAGTATTAATCAGAGCTTATAGTCTGAGCGCTCTCATGATAATCAATCATGATCACACCCTTCGAGTCCCGGATACTGAAACTATTACCTTGTTTGCTGACAGAATCGCCTTTGCCTTTTTAGGAGGTGGTGATGGTTCACCACCTCATAAAAAGAAAAAACAGTGGGGAAGACCTGGTGGTCTTCCCCACTGTTTTGTTTCAGGCGTACAGTAATGAAACCACTTTTCGTCCACTGTAACAAACCGATTCGAAAAATAATCTGCATCGTCTTAAAGTAACTCCAAACAGCCACATGAAATAGTCACTCGCGTCCTTGTTTGTTCAACTGAAAGCAGTCGCGGAACACCCTCGCAGACACCTTGTGGAAGCCCAGTGCGTTGAGTTTGATGTTTTGAGTTCGTTCGTAAGAGATACCTATAATCTTGGCTATCGCTCTAATTTTTAATCTGTTTAATTTGTAATCCCACAATTAAATCAATTATTTTTTAACATTTTCGACAGTAATTGACGTCGAAGGCCTTCCAGATCGGGGCTCATCTTTCACACTCTACCACGCTTGAATTCTGCTATCCATTTTTTGACGGGTTAATAAGACAGAGCAGAATCTCCTAAAGTATTGACCATATCATCATGAATGGCTTTCGGTGATAGCCCCCTCTTACGGAGGTACTTAATGACGGCACGCTGCTCGATTTGCTCCATTTGCAGAAACTTGTCGATTGTATTGTTAAAAAAATTATAAAATCACAACTAATTATCGCACACGTTTCGAACTACACAAATCAGTAGTCTAATAATGTGCGTAGACATGATTTTTCGAATTGAATGAATCTGTGTTAGGCTGAGTATTTTTCAATTCACCTAGTATTTATCATAAAATTTGAGTTGAAAATTAAATGTCACTCTTTTGAAGACTGTAAATTAATGCACACAACTATTCATTCTAACGTCTAGAAAAAACATAATCATTTGAGACTTAGCGTTTGTTCCATATTTTGTAGTTAATTTACAGGTTTTAACACGATAAGTAAGCGCTTAATTAAAGTTAAAGTCATTTAGTTGTAAAGCAACTACAATTAATGCAGAAATAACATTTTAAAGTAAATATTTTAAAAAACTATCTATGGGAACTAAAATAAGCTGTTGATTATTTTAGGTGTCCCCGGAAATCTTATGAATGTGGCTAGCCAGTGTTCTGATGGTTCTTATAATATGCGTTGTTTCCCAAATCATGGCACCAAAGCGGTGGGAGTTGGTGAGTTTTACTAGTCTATTATGCTCTAGAACTAGGATTTTAATTTTTACAATATTCTTAGGGATAGATTGGGGTTATTATAATAATAATATCTGCGGACCTGTTAGCCTAGTCCCTTTTTTGTGTTGGCGTGTGGAAACGCATTTACGCACAACAAACCGCCAACTATGGGAAAATGCAATGGGGTGAGGTTCCCATTCTCGCCCCCTGCCCCGTGCGCTAAAGTATCTCGTCTTGTTCTTTTATCCCCCCTTAGACGAGGCTTGAACACCATGGAACATCAGCCTAGCCCTATGTTAAGTACTGTACTGACTTGTGTTACGGTTACTAGATAACGGAAATATGTTTCATATTTTTTATAAATTTAATACAAATATATATGATAGACCGCTAAACATACATGACTCTGGCGGGATCCGAATCTTTTTTTTTTTTCTTGACGCTGTAGTTGACTTACATAATGT
>JAFELO010000705.1:602847-626535 GCA_017140195.1 Eumaeus atala
CCTCCACAGATGGGGTTGCACAGCACCACAGGACAACCCCACCGACTTTGGGACAGTGCAATGGGATGAGGTTCCCATCCTCGCCCCTTGCCCCGTGCCGTCTCCTGTTGCTCTTTAGTCCCCTCTTCTTGTTCTCACATATACCGAGAGCGATTCCTTCTGATCTTTAGCCCCCCTCTACAAAGATTAAGAGGGCTACAAAGATCCCCTCGGTTTAATTGGCTTCGCCTGGGTTCACCCCAGGCTTCTATTAAGCCCCACCCGCCACGACAAGGCCTGAACCATGGTGGGGGGCGGGATCCGAATCTGCGATTGTTGGCTTATCCAAGCTAAGTTACCACTGCGCCAGCCGGTCGTCATCGTTTGAACTCAACTCGCCCTCGGTCCACTCAATGTAGAGTTGATATCATAAAAAAAACATCCGAATTTGAGCAAACAAATTCGATCCGCCAGCGAAGACCGAATGCATTTACTTGACCATAGCACAGATAACTAACCTAAGCTATAGTCCATACAGCTTTTTAGGTATTTGTTCTAAATCAGGATTTTTATCCACATTCAAAAATAATTCTAATCAATTCTACTACTTTGGGTTCTAAAAGATATTTTGGTCCCTGTTTACGACGATCATACCTGCTGCCTCTTTTCGAAAGTTTTCAGTAGTTTCTAAAGAGTCAGGAGATGCCAGGCATGATATATTTTAAACTTTTGTCCACTGACTTTCTTAGGTTTACCGTTCAGGAGATGAGGCCAAGCTTTATCCATTCTGTGTAAACTTTGCAGCTTATTTCGTGCGAGCGCGAAGGAATATTTGTGCTCGGAATCAAGAAGGACTTAGGTTAACGTACTAAATTATTTCTGTTCACCGGACCACCCTCACGCTGACAGGTCAGGGTCTTCCCAATACGGAGGCCGAAGACCGGTAGCCGCACACTCCTGTCCGGTGTCCGAGCTATTAGACATACCTATTCGACTTACCCAGGACCGCGGGCCGGGAGGATCGTGCATAAATGCCTTTTTCCTCAGAGGAAATATTCCGGTAAAATATATAGGCGTCACTCTTGATAGGTCGATGAGTTTCAAGAATCACATAGACAACGTTCTGAAAAGGCCCTTTTTAAACTATCCTCTCATAAACAAAAAAGCCAAATGGCGTGTAGACATAAGCTCACTTGGCATGCATTCGACCGATCATGTAGTATTGCAGTGCAGCATGCGCGCACATATCCCCGACCCAAATTAAAAGTTTGCAGGAAATTCAAAATAGATCCTTAAGCATGGCCGCCGGATGTCCCTGGTACATGAGAAACATCGACCTACACTGTGGCTTTCACTTGACCTCGATTAATGGCCACTTCAAAGAGCTGTCGCAAAAGTTCTTTTTTGACCGTTTTCTTAATCAAAAAACAAATTGATCGTTCAAAAGGCGGAATAGGATTCGACGTTAATAACCGATTCCCGTTACCATGAGCGGAAGCATGTATTGCACGACGCCGACGACGCGATCGCGCGAACAAACAAAGAAACACCATGCACGCATATGCAGTAAAAAGCCAATAGGGACAGCTAACGGATAGAAGTTTTTAATCGGTAGTAGCTATCGCTACACGACCTGAAACAGACACACACTTCAGGCCCCCTTGGGTCGACTGGAACCGATGTACCGTACCGGTCGAGCGAAACCTTACACATAGTAACAAAGATACAAAATATGACTGACAGGATGACAAACACACCGCTTACTGAGCCCGGGTTCGTATCCGTAAGTTGATAGCTTAGATTATCACGGAAATACGAGGGTGGATCTAAAAGTTCTAAGCCTGACCAAGAAAATGAAAGAAAATTGGATCTAAATTTATTTTTATTTTTCGACATAGTCTCCATAGTGTTGAACTGGTTCAACACACTTCTTCCACCTGACCTGCAACTTGTTTATCCCCTCGAAAAAAAAAAGATTCCGGAAGGTCGGAAATAATCGTTTACTGCGACTATCACCTCATCTTTGATCGAAAACTTCGAGCCGCCCAAATGTTTTTTTAAATTTGGTAGCCTTTGGTAGGTTGTAGCCACAATCATGGATTACATACATTGTTTCAACCGAAGTGTAAACACGTGCATTGTCTTGATGAAACAAAACTTTCTTACGCAACATTCCCGGCCTTTTTTCTTTTATTTTTTCCCGGAGTCTTCGTAAAAGGTTACAATAATAACTAGAATTTATAGTTTGACCTTTCGGTAAATAATCTACAAAAATAATGCCCTTCGCATCCCAAAAAACAGAAGCCATGACTTTCTTAGTCGACAAAACGACCTTAGTCTTTTTCGGTGTAGGAGAGTCTGATCTTTTCCACTGTTTGGATATCTAGACAAAAAGTCCTCGGGATCAGTCTCAAAAGTTCCAAACTGTGTCGCGAAATTGTATATCGAATTCGTTTTCGTTCAGCTGAAAGCAACCTCGGGACCCAGCGAGCAGAAACCTTATGGAACCCCAGCTCTTCCGTTATTATGTGTTGCACCCGGCCATAACTAATGTTTGTTATCTTAACTATCTTAACAATGGTCAAACGTCGGTCACCCAGTAGAGATCACAAATTTTATCGATGTTTTCTTTCGTAGTAGAGGATGTAGGCCTTCCACTCCTAGGATCATCTTTAATGCTCTCACGACCGCGCTTAAACTCAGCTACCCACTTCTTGACACTGGAATACGATGGAGCAGACTACCACAAAGTGCTCACCATATCTTGATGGATGTCTTTTGGTGATAGGCCTTTTTTATCGAGGTATTTAATGACTGCACGGTGTTCAATTTTCTCCATTATTGAAAATTGCGTCAGATTGCTTCAAACAAATAATCACAGAAAATTTATATTGTGCAGTATCGGAATGAAACTGCGCACAATAAATCAATATGACACATACAAACAAATGACGGTAGATTTAAAAAGATGTCATAGCTCCATGTAGGTTAGGCCACGAACTTTTAGATCCACCCTAGTAATATAAACGCGATTGTAGAGAGCTCTAACAATAAATTAAATCCTGATCACGACTTACGTTGTTTTTCAAGCGCGAATCGAAACCCTCTCGTCAGAGGGAGGGGCAAGGAGGCCGGCCTCCTCTGTTAAGCCAAACAATAAACGAGCTCAATTATTCTTATCCCATTCACCGCAATTTAAACAGCATAGTGCGCGCGCCGTCCCATTAGTCTGAGGAGTCCCCCGTTTCCCCCTTTTCGGTCCCAAAATAATTACTATAGGGTACGCACATAAACAACGTGGTACATGTCTTCCCATCTGCGGCATAAGAGGGGGGTCTGTCCCCCTATCGTCTCCCTAAAGCGGAAGACAAAAGTATTCAATATTCAGGCAATAGCGCCGCCAACCAGTAGGAGGTACCTCCGAAAAGAAAGGTATATATTTTTAGTTCTATTAAGCGGAAGTACTACTACATTTAGTAAGAGGTTACGCTATGCTGCATTGCAGTCGAATTGGACCTCTTGGGAGGTACCTCTCGCACACGTGACACCGCCGTAGAGTTACATATGCTGCCACGTTTCGTGCCGTTTGTGAGTACCTATTGGAGGGGAGGAGGAAAGGGGGGCAACACGTGTCGATGTTTACGGGATTTGCTAGTAGTCAAAAGACTGGCGTTTTTTCGTTGGCCTGTCCCATACTATGAAAAAAAAACTTACATAATGTATATGACACACGTAATAGTCTTAAATTTTTTTAAGAAAGAAGTTAATATCGTCGATACTAATATTCCAGAGCCAGCGAGCGCGCCAGCCAACGTCGAGTGCTATCGATGCACGTGGGACGTGCCGCTGTAGGCGCGCTGAGCGAGGTCGACCTGAAGCAGCTCGCCGGGGAATTGGGGAGGGATTTGAAGACTAGGAAAGGTATGCTGCTGATTGTGTCATAAAACTTCATTAGAATGCATTTGCGGTCAGAACCATTAGATTATTACAAAAGTACCCACAACTAGAGGTTATGCAATTGCGTCGCCCCCTATTTCTCCAACCCAATAGACCTCTCACAAACCGCACGGACACAAAGCCACCGTGCTGGTCAAGTTCGGTTAAATTACAACAATAATATTATCTGTTGCAGGGTTATGTTTTCAAAGCCTGTAATATATTTATGGATATTTCTTTAGAGTCCTGCGACTTGTGAGTGATCTGACCAACGGGCCACGAATTGGCAGAGTCTTTGTGAGAGATTTCATGTCACATATTTACCGTACTGAATAATCCTGTTAATATTATGAAATCGAAAGTATATAGGTATGTATTTTGCTCTTCAGTTGTGGGCTAAACCTGGACACAGATATCGGTTACAATTTGGTTTAACCAGGTATACATTTTATCCCGAAATAAAATAATCTTTTCCTGGGATATACTTTATGCAGGTAAACTCACGTGAAAGATACGGCTAGAATTTCTTATCTAAATAAAGACTATCCATAACTAATGTTAAATTGACAACGTCCAATCTAAATAAATAATAATAATGTCGGACTCGGTGACGGCCACGGCGGCCGCCTCACTAGGGACGAGCCGACTGCGCAGGATACATTACAGTGCGCAGGCGCAAGTCCACCCTCATTAGACAATTCCGATGGGACGGCAATCCGACACGACCGGAGCGAAATCAGGCAGTGAACAGACGGCTCGACGTGCTATCCGAGGCACGGGAGAGTACTTGACTTCGGACAGTTATTAGAAACTGAAAAATCCCAATAACATCTTGGTTCGACTCGGGACTGGAACCCAGGACTGTGGTCGAACATGCTTGCAACCTAGGGGTGGACGCCTTTTTTTTGTTGACACGGGGAAACGCATTTACGCGCCTTTACCGGCCCTGGGTCGGTTCTAGTGGTGGGTGGGACTCGCGGCACATGATAGTGCCGAATACGTACAAAAACCACCGCGAGTGCTATCAGTGCCGCCCGTGGTGAGTGTCCCGGAATAACAATCATCAGAGCACCTCGACGGCTAGTCAGCCCCCTAAGGGACCAACTCCACCTCCACAGATGCCCGGCACTACAGGATAACCCCACCGACTTTGGGACCCATCCTGTGGTTCCCATCCTCAAAAAAAAGCAAAAGCGCCACCTCCTCTTGCTCTTAGGTCCCCTCTGCTTATAAGAGGGGTACCGAGAGCGACTCCTCCTCTTGATCTTTAAGCCCACTCTTATAAGAGGAGTGCGAAGATCCCCTTCGGTTCAATTGGCTTCGCCTGTGTTCACCCTAGGCTACTAAGCCCCACCGCCATAAGGCTTGAACCATGGTGGGGTGGCGTAGACCCCTAGACAGCAAAAATAAAAAAAATATACAACACACTTTTCACACTTTTGGTAAGAGGTAGTGCCATGCGTAGTGCATGACACTACATCCTCCTGTGTAACGGAATTGGGCCGGCACGACTAAAGAAGTGCCTCTCACTCACTTGATATCACCGTAAAATGACAGTGTCGCCTTCGCTTTTCGTGCTGCTTATGAGTGGCCGATAGCCATTGGGAGGGGTGGATGATAGGAGGGCAACACATCTGCGAAACAATCATGTGAATATCTATGGGCAACGGTAGTCATCAAAATGCTCCGATTGCTCGTTTGCTCCCTTATGCTATAAAAAAAACACTCGGGTAAAATCACTTCCTATTCACAGTGCCTCCAAAATGTATAAGTGAGAGAGAAATGAAGAAGCACTCTGAGAAAATTTACAAGACGCTGCCCGAGGTGCAGCGTAAGAGGGAGGAGATAAAAAAAGAAACAATAAAAAAAACTAATTTGCTGATGGCCGATATTTTCAAAAAGGTAGTGGTTTTATTCTTTCTTATTTCGTTGGAGTTTCGCTCACGTATATACGGTCACTATACTTAGGAGGGGATATCACATAATTATTGATACACGTATTCATGCATTGCAGTCGTATTGGGCTGGCACGACCATACGGGTCGGTAGTAGTGAAAAGACTCCGATTTCCCGTTTGTGCCAAGAAAAAGCATGTATTTTCTGGCAGTGTTTTAGTGATATTAAATAACAAGTGCATGACAATAGACAATGCACGGTTTGTTGCACATGCGCATTAACCGATTCATTTCGTGTGTGAAATTACAAAGTCACAACACAACATGTGGCGCAAAACGCACACCTGTGACGTCACAACAGTATGTTCGTCATCGTAGTGCTGAGGAATATATTTTTGTGACGTCACAGTCGATGACGCGTCTGCCCCCTTATCAATGGCCCTAGCGTCGTTGCTAATGTTGTACCAACGCATTTAGTTGTATTGGTTAAAAATGTACCTATTGTATTACATAACTTTGCCTGTATATCAACGATAGCCGGGACCGCTGTACCTAATTTGGTGCAGGGGATGCTTTCGTGGTGTAAACGAGCACTAAAAAGGGAATTGTAGAAATTGAAACACTTAAGGTGGTTGAGTAGTGAGGTGAAATGTATAAGGAGTTAAAATTAATTGTGAAACGCTGCTAGTTTAGAATAAAAAAAAAATGAAACATTGCAGCAACCGAACCGGCACGTCTGAGAAGGCACCTCTCGCTCACATACCAGCGTTTCCCACCGTTTGTTGAACTCTACAGGATTATTTTATTGCACATCCCTTAAATACGTGTGGATGTTTATTATTGGACGTGCATTTCTGATAAAGCCATTATTTAGCAATTTATTCTCCTAGACATGTATTAATTACTTTTTAATTTGCAGAACCTGCAAAAGAAGACTCTTCGCGGATCTGTAAACTTATCAAATTATAGCGCCGTCATAAAAATTTGACAAAAAACACATGTAACATTCACAAGTGTTACCAGTTACATGAAAAAGCCGCGTATCCCACAATAATATAAAAATAATAAATACCCTTACACATTCTGACTAATAGGACTGTAATATTCCAATACAGTATCGTAGTTTTGTACTCGCTATTGTAGTGGTACTGAACGCTGTCTAACGATTAACGTATTTATCTGCGTTTAGCGTCGTTATTCGTTAAAGCTTACCGAAGCATAACACCAAAACTGAAATTTGATCTTCAGCATGTACACGTATACTGTTATTTAGTGTCTGAATCGTCAATTTATTTTAACTTTATTGAGAAGGGTGATTAAGGGATAAATATATATTGTTAATTGACCTGTATTGCTGACTGTACGTAAATACATCTTACACCAGGGGTGTCCAACATTTCGCGATGGAAAAATGATCCCTGCTACTATTTTGATCATGTAAAATTTCGAGCAGCAGGTATTTGGTGGTACTACACAAGCATTTCTGTTCTAACAGTCGCTCTTAACTCGAATCAAGTTGGCCACACCTGACCTATTCGATGTTACTTAGTGCAAAATCAATCCTGAAGGGAGGAAAAAACAAAAAAAGACAAAATGAATAATCGTTTCGTTGGATTTTATAAAGAGGGCCTTCGCGATGGAGGTATTCATGATTAGCAATTTTCTTTTCAATTGTATTCTGCTAAAATTTCTCTATTGAACTTTGTTTTTCGTTGGTGATTAAAAATGACATTTGAATAATTGTATACTATTTAACGTGTTCTGTACGTTCTGACATTTGATATATACTTAACGTAACACTTTAATGCATTTGTTATAATTGTTTTTAACATTGAAATGTACTTTTAACTAATTATATTATATTTTTATAAAACTGTAAACTGTAATTTTATTTCCTGCTGTGTTTTGGTGATATTCAAATCATCGTCAAGTTGTAAGAAAAAGTTTTCGTTGTTTCGGTTATGTTCTCCTCTCTGCGCGGGTTGACGCTTCTACACGACACCTTCTCAGTCTTTCCTGCCAGCCACCACCGGGCAACGCAACCTACTTCTAGACAGTGTTACGGGGTGCCGTTCCTATTCCCGACCTTGCGCCAAAAGCCCATTCTGCTGCTCTTTTGTGCTCCGTTCTTATAAGAAGCAATAGCAGTTTCAATTGGATTTGCCCAAGTTTTTTTTGTATCATATGGGGGCAAACGAAAACCGGAGCCTTTTGGTGACTACCGACGCCCATGGACATTCGCATGATTGTGACGCAGATATGTTGCCCTCCTCACATCAATGGACCACCGGCTACTCACAAACCGCACGAAACGCAACAGCGACGATGTCACTATGCCGGTATCAAGTTATCTAGGTTCCCCCTTATAGTAGGTCCCATGCTACAGAGCCCTCCACGATCATGATGACGCCTGAATCAAGTGGGACGCGTCATCAAATCTAAAGAAATTCGAAAAATATAAATCTTCTGCAAACAAGTCACTAACGATGGAGGTTTTGAATTTACCCGAATGCACCATGCAAAGACAGATTGTGTTAGATTGTCTAAATTGGTCAGTCACGTCAGCAGACATCAATGAAGACACGACAATAATAGAAGTGAACACTTCGAGCAGGCGCCATAATATCATAAATGAATACGTAAAATATACATAGGTCAGCACGTCAGCAACTGCCAATGCAAAAAGGGTAATAACAAAACACTCAAGAAAGGATATTTTTTATTGTGCCAGTGATAATAAATAGTGTGCGGAATTCAAGAATATTCGCCAATCTTAGCCTTGCCCACCGGCTCCGCTCGCTCCGGCGTTACCGCTCGCTCCCATTGAGAAGCCACCTGTCACCACCACAAAAAGCAAGATTAGAGTAGATACCGCTTGTGGCGTGGTATCACAATGCGTAATTTCTAGAAGTAGTTAGTTCTTTTATACAGACAGAGCTAGCATTTTTGAAAAGAGCTAAACATTCGATTAACTCGTGTTTAACTTAAGTCCGATAAATACTGAACAAAATGCCAAAAGGACTAAACATAAAGTATATTGTAAAGTAGTGTAGCTTACACCACCCCACATAATACCACAGGAAAGTAACAGTGACAACCATGCTGTCGTGTTTTGCGCGGCTTGTTAGGAGACAGACATGTCTGTGCGCGTCGCAAGTCACCAAAAGTTTAGATTGCTCGTGCGCTCTCCTATAATAAAAAAACACTCTAGTTACTTAGTTATTGGTATTCAGTGGGGTAACTACAAGGTGACAAGAAAATACGGACCCTGGGTACGAAGAGCCCCCTGCTCGGAGATGTGTCGATATTCACTATTATGTGATATTGGATTTCCAGGAGGCGGATTCGTCCACGGGCCCACAGAAACAGCATGAGCTGAGATTACCATTGTGTAAATGAAAGCATATGGGTACTCTTAGAGTACCACAGAACATCGTTTGAAGAAAACTCAAGTTTTTTACCACCCAATAGGATCAGGCACGTTGTACCGGGAGCTAATCACCATTTTGTACCGCGAGGCCTACCTACCTTGTACTCCACCCTCCGCGCCTGCATGTCCATCTAGAAATATAAAATACCTACGGTGATTCCTGCTATGTTTCGTTGTATTTGACACAGTCAAGTCGCAAGTCATATTATAAAAGGCTTTGCAATGACAATCTGGCTAATTGTTGGCTCGCCGCAACGCAAAACGATCCTGTTATTGAAAATGACTAGCCTTAATGTAATATGGCAATTTGTACAATCCGACTGCGAAATATATATAACTTAGACGGGGCAAAGTGTTAGTCGGTACGACTTGGTGAGTGGTGTTTACCGACATCCATTCACACAGGCACTGAAAGATTAGTAGTAATGCATCTGACATAGCGGGATACGCGACGCCCGCATGACCGCTCCGGGCCGATTCGGCTGCAATGCATATGCCACAACATCTTACCATACACCAAAATATTGTTGTGGGATTTTTTACACAATACACTTGTAAGCATAAGAGGGTAAGTAACGAGCGGGAGTCATTTGATTGCTACGTGAACTTGTGTCTGACACACAAAACTACGACATACATTCACCATTTGGCGAGAAGTTTATATTACCTTTGTTGATAATATGTAGATACGCACTAAGTAAACACACTTAAAGGTTTTAGTAAAAGGTGGTGCGATGTGGCATTACAGCCGCATTGGACCCTGGGAGGTAGCTCATATGACACCACCGTAAAATTAAAGTTATGATGTCGCATTTCGTTCGTATTACGGGCATCGGAAGCCGTCGAACAAGAAAGACTTCGTTTTCTGCTTTGTCTCCCTTAACTGTATAAATAATTTCATCTGTGACCAGTGACTTAGTGGTGCAGGCCGTACGGTGATGGACAGGCAGCGTCAGACGTCGAACTCCCACTACAAGACAGCGAGTGCTAACAACCGCCTTCGTTGATATTTACCAACTACTAGTCACTCCCTAGCGAGAAACCAACTCCATTTTGGACAGAGATTTTGTTTAGGACTGCTCGTAGATACCTTAAAACTGAGCTAGGTAGTTAGTACCTGTTGCTTATGCAATGTTTAAAAAGAAACCTTATCTTCTTTGCTCCCCTGAGCACCTTGGTGGAGTCCGTTGTGTATTATCAACTAATTCTACAGATATGCTTAAATGCTCGGCATAATACATGTCGTAGTTTCTATACTGAACTTTAAGCGTATCTATCGCCTTTGTAAATAATTTCGAATATCATTCATCTCTAAACTATAAAACCACGTGAAGGGTGTCCATCGTGCTTCACTTAGTTGAACACACTGCAGAGTGTTCCCGCGGCCACGGCAGTTGCAAGGCGTACAAAACGTAGATGGCTATTTAAATGGACCGTGACAAAATAGGAGTGACCTATTTCAAAATCTTACCGGCGCCGCCACCACCTCCAGCGCCACCGCCGCCACTCATACCGGCGCCAAAACCAGTGCTCGCTGTAACAAAAAAAAATATTAAGAAACTGTAGCAGAAAATAGAAAAACCCAAATATCTCTTAAACCACTTATAGCTTCTGGTTGGTAATATGTTTGCAGGTTATTAACATACATAACTGCACTATGGCAGCGAGATACCTAGAGCAGTGACGGTAAAATATTTAGGCGTCACGAAAAAGGCATGATATGTCCATCTTAAGCTCTATTCTCTCATAAGCAAAAAGAGCTACGTGGCGTTCAGACATACGCTCACTTTTTACATTGTACGTGCATTCGACCGATCATGTAATGCAGTGCAGCATGCGCGCACATATCGCCCACCCGTCTCATATAACGTCTGCAGAAATTGCAAAATAGATTCTCACGCATGGCCGCCGGATGTCCCTGGTACATGAAAAACATCGACCAACACTGTGACTTTCATTTGACCTCGATTAATGGCCACTTCAAAGAGCTGTCGCAAAAGCTCTTTGCCCGCGCCCTAAATCACAAAAACAAATTAATCGTTAAATCGTCGGAATACGATCCTACGTTAATAAGAAACTCCCGTTACCGTCAGCTGAAGCACATATTGCACGACGCCGACGACGCCATCGCGACAGCAGTAGCTAAGTCTGCCGAAAATGACACAAACACAAACACCAAGACACGCACCCGCAGTAAAAAAGCCAATAGGGCCAGCTAACGGATAGCAGTATCTAGTCGGTAGTAGCTATCGCTTCTCGACCTGAGCCCGAGACACCCTTCGGGCCCCTTTGGGTCGGCTGGATGGTGCGCATTTTTCCTGCTAGACCCAATACTATGTACACCGCCTCGTACCGGTCGAGGCGTTGAAACCTCTCTGAGTAACAGAATGGCTAAGTCACACACCGCTTACGAATATGACCGGGCAAACGAGCAATCGGAGCCTGTTGGAGACTATTGGCGCCCATGGACACTCGCATGATTGTTACGCAGATGCGTTGCCCTCCTATGATCCCCCGATCATAGGAGAGCCACGCATTTGCGTAGGCCCCCCTTCCCAATGGGCTACCGGGTACTCATAAACCGCACGAAACGCAACAGCGACGATGTCACCATACGCCGGTATCAAGTTGTCTAGGTTACCATGTTACTGAGCCCTCCAGTCACGAGAAGTCTTTAAATCTAAAGAAATTAAAAAAACGTATTATAATCTTTTGCAAACAGTTCACTAACGATGGACGTTAGACTTTTACCTAAATGCACTACAAAGACGGATTGTGTTATGTTGTCTAAATTGGTCAGTCACGTCAGCAGGCATCAAAGAAGACACGACAATAATGAAAATGGACATGGCGAGCAGGCGCCATAATACCGTAAGTGAATACGTAAAATATGCACAGGTAAATAATTACGTCATGTGGAGTATACCTGTTTTTTGTAATCAGTCGAACTGTTAGGGCTGGACAAGTGCCGCCAATCAGTAGTAAAAAAATACCTGTTTTTTCTATTTTTTTTTTAATCAAAATAACCGCTTATTATAATCAACAATTGACATCATTAAAAGCTTATGAACCATACCCATTTTATTTCTTCTTTTTGAATGGTGGAATATATTAGGCATTTTTTAAATTAATATTATCGCACAGTTCCGTACGGTGAGATTCACACATTTGCCAGTTCCTGTTGAATACGGCTAGCGGAGGAACCACCGGTGCCTATGAGTTTGCCTGGATGCAGTTTTACTGCAAAATAAACCACGTCACGCAACTGCCAATGGAAGAAATGGTAGTAACAAAACACCCAAGAAAGGATATTTTTTATAGTGCCAGTGATAAGAGATAGTGTGCGGAATCCAAGAATATTCGCCAATCTTAGCCTTGCCCGCCGTCTCCGCTCGCTCTGGCGTCACCGCTCACTCCGGCGTTATCGCTCGCTCCCATTGAGAAGCCACCTGTCACCGTCACAAAAAGCTGTCACTATTGACCAGTGGAAACTACATCCTTTCAGGGTTATAGTTATTCAAATTTAGTGTAGATAACGTTTGTGGCGTGTTATCACGATGCCTAATTTCCAGAATATCGTAGTTGTTTTACACAGACAGAGCTAGCTTTTTTTGAAAAGAGCTAAACATTTGATAAACTCGTGTCTAAATTAAGTCCGATAGAGACTGAACAAAATGTCAAAAGGACTTTAAAAAATATATATATTGTAAAGTAGTGTTGTAGCAATTATATTTTGCTACTTAAACGTTTTATAAAAAAGTATATCTGTCATCATTGACTCTCAGACTAAATGAGTGATCGGTATCGAAGAAACATCACTTTTTTTTCTCTTCGTGCGTGGCGTGCCTTGGACGACGGATTGATTTCACGCTGACACTATCTGCCATCACCAAATAATAATTAAATAGTTTTTATTTTCCGCCTGGAACCTATATATATTCGTGAAAATATACACGAAATATGAAATTATTTATATATATATAAAAGGAGTAGAGCTCTGAGAAGGAACACAACCAATGAGCATTTTAAATACAGACCGATTTCCACTGTTATCTGAAACATAACTATGTATGTCTATTATAATAACACTACCAAGTACTAGCAATTACTAAACCGCTAATACTTAAAATACATAAAACTATGAATACTGGATAATAGAGCTAAGTATAGTCATATTTACATACCTTTTATTCGCGTGTACTCTTAATTTATCTTCTTATCGTGTTACGTATGCACTAATAGAATGTTATTATTATTTGTCTACCTTCATCATCTCTGATTTCTTTCCATTTTTAATTTGTCACTAAGTTAGGTATAAAATCATACATAAATAAATACGCATAAATTAAAAAAAAATTGTGTAGAAATAATATTGATAAGTTGGCTGCACTGTTTTAATTACACCCTACGGGACCACATAAGATCACGGTTGTGGTATCTCTTATTTCGGCGACACCACAACTATTAAACTGACTGGTTACCTTTTCCGGATTTTCTTTTCTCACACTGTTGTGCATCTTCCTTAGATTTAAATTTATAGCTTGCAATTTTTTTATTTATATTTGTTCTATTTTGTACTCTTTTTATTTTTTGTGCTATTTCTGTCTTATATATATATTTATACTCTTTTTCTATGTAACCCTAGGTAATATACCCTTAAGACGGACTGTGTAATTGTATTTTATAACGTGTATGTGTTTTAGAACTTAAGTAGCTATGTAGTAATAAAATGTGTATGTATTAATTAGCCTGAATAAAGTTTTTACTTACTTACTTACTATAAGATTTCCATTCTTCAAGAGCCAAAAAATACCAGGCAATATATAAACTCGGTTACAATAAAATAGAATTTAACATCCAACTTTCACACGTGGCATATACCATTCAAACTGACACATTAATGATACGGTCTATCAAGTTAATAGCCATATCAAAATGCATACATAAGAGAATTAAAACATTTTAACATTAATAATGATTTTTCGAAACATAAGATATGAAATATGGCGTCGGTAAGAAATCGCGATCTCACCCTTTTATCCATACGCCACACCACATGATACCACCGGAAAGTGACAGTGACAGCCATGCTATCGTATTTTACGCGGTTTGTTAGGAGACGGTGGTCCATTGGCGAAATAGAGAAGGAGGGCAAGCATCGGCATAGCTGTTATGTGGATGTGTGTGGGCGCCGTAAGTCACCAAAAGGTTCCAATTGCTCGTTTGCTCTCTTATAGTAAAAGAAACGATCTAGTTATTTAGTTATTGGTATTCAGTTTGACAACTACAGGGTGACAAGATACGGACCACGGGTACGAAGGGCCCTGCCGGAGAAGTGTCGATATCCAGCTCACATTTGGATTTCCAGGACGTGGATACGTCCACGGGCCCACACAGAAATAGTTGGAGCCGAGATTACCCTTGTGTAAACTAAAGTTTATGGAGGGTACTCGTAGAGTAACATAGAACATTGTTTGAAGAAAACTCAAGTTTTACCACCCAATTGGATCAGGCACGGCGTACCGGGTATTAATCACCACTTTGTCCCGCGAAACTTTGTTTCTAAGAACTGTACCTACCTTGTACTCCACTCTTCGCGCCTGCATGTCCATCTAGAAATATAAAATAGCTACGGTGATTCCTCCTATGTTTCGTTGTATTTGACATAGTCAAGTCACAAGTCATATTAGAAATCGGCTTGCCATAAAAAATCGGCTAAACGTTGGCCCGCCGCAACGTAAAACGGTCCTGTTTTTGAAAATGGCTAGCCTCAATATAATCTGGCAATTTGTACAATCTGACTGCGAAATATACCTAACCTAGGCGGGCAAAATATTAATCGGAGTGACTTGGTGAGTGGTGTTTACCGACACCCATTCACATAGGCACGGAAGGATTAGTAGTAAGGCATCTGACATTGTCTTCCTTCACCACATTCTCTCCAATGTGCCACCGGACACTCACAAACCGAGGGATACACGACGCCCGCATGATCGCTCCGGCGCGATTCGGCTGCAATGCACATGCCAAACATGTTAAAAAAAACACACAAAACTGAAATATTGTTGAAGGATTTTTTACACAATACACTTGTAGACATAAGAGGGTAAAGGGCAGTGGGAGTCATTTGATTGCTACCTGAACTTGTGTCTGACACATAAACCATTTGGCGAGAAGTTTATATTACCTTTGTTGATAAGAGGTAGATACGCACTATTATGGGTATCGGAAGCCGTCAAAAGACTTGGTTTTCTGCTTTGTCTCCCTTAACTATATAAATAATTTCATCTGTGACCAGTGACTTAGTGGTGCAGGCCGTACGGTGATGGACAGGCAGCGTCAGACGTCGAACTCCCACTACAAGACAGCGAGTGCTAACAACCGCTTTCGTTGATATTTACCAACTACTAGTCACTCCCTAACGAAAGACCAACTCCATCTTGGACAGAGATTTTGTTTAGGACTGCACGCAGATACCTTAAAACTGAGCTTGGTGGTTTGTACCCGTTGCTTATGCAATGTTTAAAAAAGAAACCTTATCTTCTTTGCTCCCCTGAGCACCTTGGTGGAGTCCGTTGTGTATTATCAACTAATTCTACAGATATGCTTAAATGCTCGGCATAGTTCATGTCGTAGTTTCTTTACTGTATTTAAAGTGTATCTATCGCCTTTGTAAATAATTTCATATGTCATTCACCACTAAACTATAAAACCACGTGAAGGGTGTCTATCGTGCTTCACTTAGTTGAACACACTGCAGAGGGTTCCCGCAGCCACGGCAGTTGCAAGGTGTACAAAACGTAGATGGCTATTTAAATGGACCGTGACAAAATAGGAGTGACCTATTTCAAAATCTTACCGGCGCCGTCACCACCTCCGGCGCCACCGCCGCCATTCATACCGGCGCTAAAACCAGTGCTCGCTGTAACAAAAAAATATCTTAAAAAACTGTAGCAGAAACCCATATCCCTTAAACCACTTACAGCTTGTGGTTGGTAATATGTTTGCTGCTTACTAACATAAGTAATCTGACAACACGATGAGAGAGAGATTTTATTATGGCAGCTTTATATTAAAATATTTAGTCGTCACCCCCGAAAGGTCGTTGACTTTTAAGAATCAAATATAAAACGTTCTAAAGAAGGCACTATATCTGAAACAATATATATCGTCTCATAAGCAAAAAAGGACAAAATGGCGTTCAAGCATAAGCTCACTTTTTACTTTGTAAGTGCATTCGACCGATACGTCATACAATAATAAATTATAAAGAAATGAACCTACTTTACCGAATGTGATATAATTATACTGTATGTAATTTGTACCTTTGTTTTGTACTTTCTGATTGATTTTGTTTAAGGCACTGGCACTGGGCATAGGTATATTAAAATTGTGTTTATTACTACTTATTATTTGTTGATTGGTCTTATTTATTTATTTATATATTTATGTTTTACTATTTTATGTATTAATCTATGAACCGTAACGACGATCAATCGGACTTCTTTTCCATTCCATCGAAAAGTAGTGAGGACAGTTTCCAAATTGCAGCAACGTTTGAATCTCTTAAAAATAATTTAGATTCCGTTCATTGTGATGCTAAAAAATTTAATGCGTTTATCAATAATCAGCATACCTGCGTATTATACCGATATGCTTATTTCTTTTTGCGGTGTTAATGTGGATGCTATTCAAATATCAGAGACGTGGCTCAAACCCTGCCTCCACCCACTTTTTACATGTTACCAGGTTTTAATTTAATTTGAAAAGGTGGTGGTGGTGTTGCGATCTGCCTTCGGCACGATATTCCATACACTGTCATCAGCTTATCCGTGCAACCCCCACCATCGGATTCACCTGAATATTTGCTAATTGAGACGCTATTATGACCTCGTACTTAAGTCCTCCTTGGTATTTTTATTGCTGAACAAGTCATGTTGACTACTTCTCATCCCTTGAGCGTATTCGTGTAGGGTTTACTCAGAACTACACACACACAATTTTAATGAGCGACTTTAATACTTGTATGCTCAGGGGTGATAGTGGATCAAAAAAACTAACACCTATTTTGGATGGCTGTAATATCTATATGCTGCCACTTGAAGCTACCCAATCCTTTCCTGGCTGTCTTCCATCTTTGCATTTAATATTTGTGTCTTCCCTTGATTATATGCCTACGCATGGACAGTGTTCTGTCGATTTATTTCCTTATCCTAATCTCATTTAATAATAAAAATTCATCCTCCAAAAATAAAGCACAAAATCCTCCTGCAGCGTAATTTCTCGGCCCCAAAAAATGCCGATTTGAAAGAAGACGCTCAAAGCATAGACTGGTCTTTATTGTTTGCAGCGGATACAGTGGATGACAAAATTCAAATATTTAATTCACTAATCACAATTATTTACGATAAACATGCACCTGTACAGCCCGTAAGAATGAAACATCTTCCAGCACCGCAGAGGACTTAAAAACATCAATTAACTTGACGCAAGCTGCCAAAGCGAATTATAAGGAAAGCTGTTCTGACGAACATCGTACTAAATATGTTGCACTGAGAAACCGTTGCAATCGTATGTGCGGTGATGCGCTCCGGGGTCATTTTCATGCATCTGTTGAAAACGGAGACCCATGTAAAATCTGGAAATTTCTTAAGTCGCTTGGAGTGGGTAAAAGCTTGAATTCTAACGATACGCAGAACATTAGTAATTTAATGGACAAAGACTTATTAAATAACCATTTTTCTTCTTCTGTTTCTCCTATTGACCCAATAACTAAAACCCAAACCTTGAATTATTTTACTCTCCTACCATCCCCCGACTTTCAACCTTTATCTTTTAAGCCTTTAACTATTAGTGAAGTCAAGTAGCAAACTATGTTAACATCCTCTAATGCTGTTGGTGAAGATGATGTAAGTCGAAAAATGATTATTTCTATTCTAAATGATCTAGCTCCTATTCTTGTCCATATTTTTAATTTTTCTATAGATTGCAGCGTATTTCCAAGTATTTGGAAATATGCTAACATTAATCCTTTACCCAAATGCTCTCGACCTAAACTGGTTTCTGATTACCGTCCTATCTCAATTCTTCCTTTCTTATCTATACTTCTTGAACGCCACCATCAACTCACAAATTAAGTAACAACAAATAATCTCATAAGTCAAATTCAATCTGGTTTCAGATCTGGGCATAGAAAACTACCGCATTAGTTAAAATTACAGATGATATTCGTCTAGGCATGGATAGTAAACACCTACCGTACTTGCACTACGAGATTTTAGTAGCGTTTTTAACGCTATTGATCACGAAGTACTTCTTAGCATCCTTCAATATCTCAACTTTTCTCCTCCTGTGATCTTGTGGCTTCATAGTTACCTTGAAGGGCGGCGACAGAGAGTAAAAATTGCAGAAACATTTTCTTGCCTCCAATTCTTTTTGCTCTCTTCATTAATAATTTAACACATTCTATTTCTTCTTGATTTCATTTGTACGCAGACGACGAGCAAATATATACCCTGTCAGCCTTAGATACATTGCCCTGTGCTATTGACACAATGAATAGAGATTTGGTCACAATATGTAAGTGGAGCAAACGTCATGGTCTGCTTTTTAAATCCTGTCAAAACACAAACTATTGGCAGTCCTGGACTGCTTGCAAGGGTTGACTGGGCCAATCTTCCAAAGGTGACATTAGACGGAACAACTGCTCCCTACAGCAAATCAGTGGAAAATCTCGGTGTATATTTGGACGATAAACTATCCTGGTGTCATCACATTAAGGAAGTCATTAGGAAGGTATTCGCAACGTGGCATTCTACTAGGCGCCTTCCTATTTCGACTAAAATTTTAATTTCCGAATCACTACTCTTATCTATAGTTGATTATACCGATAATTGTTATGTAAACCTGACAGACGAGCAGCTGAACAAACTAGAGCGCTTACAAAACATGATCATAAGATTCATTTTCGGCGTACGAAAATATCGCAATACCGTTCGAAACTTAACTGGTTGCCAATACGTGCGCGACGAAATGTCCGGATACTTACGCTGCTACACTCTATCCTTTTTGACCCTAGAACACCTATTTACTTAAAAGAAAAAATTATATTTCGTTCGTCATATGCCAAGGAGTTGCGCCCCTCTGCTAGGCTGTTTCTGGAAACACCTGTACACAGCACTAAATAATATAACTCGTCATTTACTGCACGAGTGAAATAGATTTTGGAATTCTTTGCCTATCCTCATTAAACTAGTAGTCATTTTAAATCGATGTTAAAAGATTACTATCTTAGCTGTCAACATTGAAATAAGAATAATAACAATAAAACTACTTTTAAGGATTTTATCGCGGTCTATTTGATTATTTATCTGGCCCGACGTTTCAGAAGCTTGCTTAACAGACGTGAGGCAATGTTTTAATAGCTCAGCATATTCCATTGGTAGGTTATTCAGTTCTTACCATCAGTGAAATGCCATATCCCTCTGCAAGATGCAGGAGTGTACAAGCTTGACTGTGGACTCTCCTATATAGGACAAACTAAAAGATCTATAAAAACTCGCGTTAAAGAACATATAGCCGATATGAAACACCGACGTGTTACAAAGTCTGCGGTCTGTGAGCATGCTGAAGTTGGCCCCTGCCATTACATTAGATTTGATAAAGCGCAAATCCTCACTAGGGAACACGGATTCCTTCCAAGGATGATCCATGATCCTATTGCGATCGAAAAACATATATTTGTTTTGTTATGCCAATAGTGTAATAGATTTACTGTAAAAGTTCGTCTTTGCACTACCTCCACCTAGTCTATGTTTTTTTTCCTACTGCAAAGGCTGCCTTTGTGTGCATTTATATTGATATCTTGTACTTACCTGTTTTTGTTTGCTGATTTGTTAAATGTGCACAATAAAGAATATTTCATTCATTCATTCATGTCATATTGCAGTGTAGAATTCGCGCCCATATCCCCCACCGAAATAGAACGTCTGCAGAGATTGTAAAATAGATCCTTACGCATGGCTACCGGATGTCCCTGGTACAGGAAACATCGACCTACATTGTGACTTTAATTTGAACTTCATTAAGGGCCACTTCAAAAAACTATCTCTAAAGTTCTTTGACCGCGCTCCAAAACACAAAAACAAACTAATCGTTAAAACGTCAGAATACGATCCGACGTTAATAAGAAACTCCCGTTACCGTCAGCTGAAGCACGTATTGCACGACGCCGACGACGCCATCGCGACAGCAGTAGCTAAGCCTGCCGAAAATGACACAAACACAAACACCAAGACACGCACCCGCAGTAAAAAAGCCAATAGGGCCAGCTAACGGATAGCAGTATCTAGTCGGTAGTAGCTATCGCTTCTCGACCTGAGCCCGAGACACCCTTCGGGCCCCCTTTTTTTTCTTTCTAGACCCAATACTATGTACACCGTCTCGAATCGGTCGAGGCGTTGAAACTTTTTTTTATGTAGACGCGGGGAAACGCTTTTACTCAGCTTCACTGGCCTTGGGTGGGGTCCAGTGGTGCGTGTGGCTCGCGGCTCATTATAGTACAGAATACCCACAAAAGCCACTGCGAGTGACATCAGAGCCGCCTTTGGTGAGGTGCCCCGGAACAACAAATCATCAGGGCTCGACGGCTCGTCAGCCCCCTATGGGACTGATGCCACCTCCATAAATGGTGTTCTCGCGCACCAAAGGACAACCCCATAAACTTTAGGACAGTGCAATGAGTTGGGGTTCCCATCCTCGCCCCTTGTCCCGTGTGCAAAAGCTTCTCCTTTTTTTCTCTTTTGTCCCCCCTTATAATAAAGGTGCGAAGAGCGGTTCCTCCTCCTGCTCTTTAGCTCCTCCTGCTCCTCTCCTCTTCTTATATAAGGGTACTAAGATCAGCCCCTCCTCGGTTCAATCTACTTTGCCGAGACATCTTGAACCACCTCAGGCCTACTGCCTGTAGAGCTCAGTAGAACCACACCGCCACCACAAGGCTTGAACCACGGTGGGAGAGGCGTTGAAACCTCACATTTAGTAACAAAGCTATTACATGTAACTGACAGAATGACTCACACACAGAAACTCACACACCGCTTACGGAAACGAGCCCGGGTATATCCGTAAGTTGTGAACTTAGATTACATTGGAATAAATAGACGCCATCTTTAGAGAACTCTAATAATAAATGAAATCTTGATCACGGCTTATGTTGATTTCAAGCGCGAATCAAAACCTGCCCGTCAGAGGAGGGTGAGGAGGCCGGCCTCCTCAAACAATAAACGGGCTTAATTATCCTTATCCGCGTCACCGCATCATAAACGGGATGGTGAGCGCGCCGTCCCACTAGCGTGGGGAGGGGGACAGTCTCCTCCTTTTCTGCCCAAAAATTAGTGTAGAGTACGCCCACAAACAACCGGTACATTCCTTCCCATCTGCGGGAATGAGAGGATCTGTCTCCCTATCGTCTCCCGAACCTAAAAGACACAAAAATCTTCGCTAGTCCGATGAATTGTAGAGGTGGGAGCATTAGCGCCGACAACCAGTAGTAGGACCCTCAGAAAGAAAAAGGAATACACGTACGATTCAATTCATAAGCACAGAATAGATAGTTCAGCATAGAAAATTCAGGGGAAGAATAAAATAGCACATCCTTTAACCAAGCAGCGTGCGTTCAACGCCAGATTCGCACTGGTTGCACTGGACAGGCTTTAACAGTAAGCGGCGCGGGCGCAGGATGCTTTAGATGAATGCGTATCAATACGGTGCTGTCGATATATTCTGCTGGTACATATCATAATTATTTACACACTTTTTCGCACTTTGGGTGCTAATACCTCACGAACCATCAAGTTATTCAATAAAAAAATTACGACAGCTCCATATTATTTTAAAATACTTATTCACGGCACCCCACACAGTAGTGCTTTCTTAAAACAAAAATTTGGAGACTCATGTTGAATAATTAAATTATTAAGGGTAGCCCTTAATAATTTAATTATTCTAAATGAGTTTTCATTACTTATAAAATACATTTACGTTCCAAGTTTCAAACACACAGTAGGTACCAGGACATATTCTTCGAATAAAACGTGTCACATACTGACGGACGGACAGACGGACATGACGAATTTATAAGGGTTCCGCTCTGTGCCTGTACTTTCATTTATCTACGTATCTCCACTAATTACTTCAAACATTTTAATCTCCTAAAAATTTATAGTCGTATAATTTTTAGGATGTATGTGTTGTTTTAGGATGTAGGGTGCGTTTTTGAATTTCGGGAGCGGACTAAGCGAGTGAAATTAGCCAATTTATTCAATACATCAATATCAGCCCTATCAGCCTATTAGCCAATTTAATATTTTTTAATATCGTTAAGAATAACTTAATGTTGCAGAAATTCCTAGTAATGCAAATTTACCTTGAGCGCCTGTTTGTCCTGTAACAAAGTGTACGACAGATTAAAAGATCGAAATAAGTGTATCTACCTAGGTAGATTACCAAGACATCGGGTCGGACATGAAGAAAGTAAGGCAGGTGGAACAAAACAGATAAACAACGCGAATGTGGCGGGATGTACCGGGGAAGGCCTTTACCGACAAACCATATTTAGATTGAACGGGTACTGTCCGAAACTGGTGTCAAGAGTCTTTTTAACTGGTCTGTTTGTATGAAGAGACCAAGAGAGCTGTGAACGTGGCGGAGGCGAGGCAGGTATGTATATACGGGCACTCCGTTTCCCCCTACTTCTTTAGGGAACTGGTGTGAAGATATTTTGTTATTGTTGTTACACCACGTACATATAATAAAATAGTATTAAAACTGTGTCTGTAAAGTACATGTATTTCCAAAAATTGATGGAGAGCGATGCTGAAAGACTGAAGAATACAACAAATATAATATATTAAAAATAATGTTGTTTGTATGTTTGTCTATATGTCTGTTTGTGTATACACGCTAATCACTGAAGCTAGGTATACAACGGATTTCAATAATTATTTTTTATTTTGATTCCATTGACCCTGGGAACTTTATACGCTACAGCCCGATGAAACAAAAGGGAGAGATTTGTGGAGAAGGCATTTCAGGAAATTGGGTTTAATGAACATTTTTTGTTGACTTCACCTGATGCGGAACCCTAAGAGCCGAGCGAAATCATGCATCGTCTAGGCCTACAGCGAAACTAAACTTGTACCACTATGCCACTAGGCCAACATACTCTTTATGATACCTATCTACTTAGATAGGTACTTGATACTCGCGTGATCGTCTTCACTTAGGAAAAGTAGAGAAATTGAAATCTTCGAGATTATGGGTTATGGTTATTTTTTCCTAATGAACTGAATGTTCGATTGGAAGTTAGTAGCCTCTGCTCACGGACCCAATTTTAGGTTCAATAGCTATCCATAAGGAATATAAAATGTCATCCTTACCCCCGAAATCGCC
>JAFELO010000705.1:626561-650859 GCA_017140195.1 Eumaeus atala
ACAGGGCAGCACAAGGATTTTGACATATTCGTTCATGACGGTGATTCTGTCTCATTCCACAAGAAACTCAATAAAATTCGTTAAATAGACACAACGATAAGCACACATGTTAAGATAGATCCTAATTTTACCGACTAGTAAATTGCTCTGATACACATTTGACATTTTTATTAATTCTAAAGGACATAGAATGGCTGTAAAGGCAAATAGGTAATCTCTTTTCCTTTATACGAATCGACTAGCGATCCGCCCCGGCTTCACCCGTGAATGACAGGGCCAGATTGATGCCATAACTGTTGTCGGGAATCGCTCTAACCGTGGGAGAAAACCGCAAGGAAATGCATTCAATGCACTTTGAGGAAACCGACTACATACATACACACAGCTTTTGGTGACTGTTTTAAAATTTGTATAGGTGTTGTGTTTGCTTGTTTGTGAACGCGATAATCTCAGTAACTACGGACTCTAATTGATTTTTTGTATTGAATGGTCCATTACTAGAGGAAGGCTATAGGTTATATACCATGACGCTAGGATTTATGGGTCTGTAGTTACGCAAGTGAAAACGCGGGATGATGTTAGTTAAATATAAACTACCTACTGATGTCTATATTTTCTCATGAGGTCACCGAGAGCATGGGGTCTATCGTCAATAAAAAATATATCTTATTTTAATAGACATAAAACACAAGATAACTGAACTTACATCCGCAGCAAGTAGAAGCACCGTCATAACTACAGCGATGACTTTGAACATTGCGATTGAAAAGTAGGACACGTCTACGAAAAACCAGCAAACTATAGGTACATAGTGGGTCTCTGTCACCCAGGACCTAATATACAACAGGTGTAATGGTGGGGATGTTGCAATGTGCAATGTCCACGAGATAAACAACTATATAATTATTTACGCTCCGTTGAATACGTTTACAAGTAAATTGTAGATATTTTTTACATAATATAAAATGTTTTCCACACAAATTATATACATATCATTAAGTCATCAAATATCAATATTATGTTCTATACGCAAAGAAGCATATTGCGGACAACATTGTAAGGCAGGAAGGGCCTCAATCTCACCATCTATAAAAATACATACAGTACCTACATACTCATATAATTATGACGCCAGTTTCCTAATGGGGTAGGAGGAGAAACGATAGACAGACACATGTGCTCTTAGATTACTAGCCTTCTGAATGTATTCCGTTCTGTGTATTTCGATGTAGGAAAATTATTGTTCTTATAGAGGAACGTGAATGTTCATAGGAAGACGTTCTTCTATCAGATGACGATTCAGATGCGTGATAGAAAAATCATTTCATAGATTTCCGAGGGAGCTAAAGAAACATCTTGATCGGTAGCTGGCAGGTCCCAAGTGGGGTTCTCTGTTAGTGTATATGGATCACAATGGCGTCCTTACATAATTATTAGTCTGGCAAAGGGCATCCCGCTAGAAAGGTGTTGTAGATGCTTACTATAGTCACATAGAGTAGGCTTTTATTTAGAGGAAGTGAGATATTGTATTGCAACCGAATTGGACCAGCATGCTAACTTGCACCACTCACTCATATGATTGGTAACTATGTACCCTTAAGATAGTCTTTAAGTAACGGCTTTGTTGTTGCGTTTCGCGCAGTTTGTGACTCTCCGGTGGGCCATTGGAGAGGGGGGGGGGAGGGGAAGATAAAAGGAGGAACGTCTACTTAATAACTTTTCTTAGGTAGGTACAAAACAGATACTCACCTCGACCACGCGGGGTAAATTTGACCACTAATTGGTCTGTAACAGCGAGTGGGACAGCTGCTCCACGCTTGTTGGTTAACACCTACCAGCAAATTCATCAAATTCATACCAAGCAGCGCCGTGCCTTAATTAACGCTATTATAGACGTGTAGACATTGGCAACAGTTTCACGAAGCTCCTTGCATACCTACTTTATCGTTGAGATGTATATATATATATATATATATATATATATAAACTGTTAACAACATGATTCAAATAAATTAGGAATTAAGATTACATGTATCAAAACGAGGGACGTATTGATAAACTGTCACTGTCACGTGTCAAAGCTTGACAGTCGAAATTTAGGAGTGTAGTGGAAATTGGTATTTGTGTATCGCGAACTACGTTTACTTATTTTTTTTATTAAAATGATTTAACTCGAAAGAAAATAAAACTATGGAGGACGAAAACGATTTCTTTAAACAAACTGTGCAACATTTGGCGCGGTGTCTTTCATGCATTAATCCTACACCATGGGAAAAGGTTTGTAACAATCTCGTTGTTATTGAATTTATTATTTTATGATTACGAAATAGTGCCAATTGGCAACGTCAATGTTTCAAGAACTTTGTAATAGTGTAGTAATTAAATACTAACTAATACTATGTCTTATCCCAAATTATAGTTTCCATGTAAACATGACCTCATCAAGTGACATAAGCCTTGTAGATATTGTTAGTTTTATGTTTTATGTTTAATAACAAAAAATGCGAGGGTATAGGATAACTTTTTGTGTTTTATGCCGTATAAATGTAATTCTTATTATAAAAACAATGTGAATTGTTGAAGATTGGCTGCTAATTAGCCATTATCTGTTATACTAAAATTTCAAATTAATTGGATTTTAGGCAGGTGGCTACACTACGTAGCTTGTTTTAGCTTCCGGGTTTAGATGCCCTGGGTGTAACTTATTTTTGACGTGTTTATTAATAATTCATCAAGGAGAAAAAAAACAAACATGTAAGCATTAAGAAAACAGTTTAATCTCTAACCGTGGAAACGCAAAAGATACAACGGCTGACCTGGAAATTTCTCAAGGAATCTGGCTTTTAACATTTCTCCTGCTAAGTATAATCTTAAATTTAAAGCTTTACTATGAATTAAATTTCATTCTAAAAATACAAAAAACACTAACACAGCAGAAATGTAGGTACACCACAAAGATATCTCTCGTTTTTTTATTATTTATGTGGTGTAAACCTATTGCTAGTTTATATGTTATAGATGTCTCAGTTGGATTGTCTAAATCGCCATATTTCATAACAGCTAGCGATTTTCAGAAACGGGGCTGTTTCATTTTGTGGCAGGCCAATGATTAGCCAGATTGAATACACCTGGGTGAAATTCTGCCAGAAAGTGTTAGGCATTATACAGTATTTAAAAAGTATAGCCTTATTGAATTTAAGTGCGTAATTATCTGCCTCATTGACTCATTTTAGTTCGGAATTTTAACACTCGCGGCATTGCTTGACATGACAACAACAATGGCGTCCATTATTGAATGCTATATTACATATAAATAAAAACTATGCCTAGATAGGTTAGAAGTTTTAGGCGGGAGCGTAGGTCCCGTCTAACAATTCGTGTTAGATTATTTTTTTATATGCACTCAAAACACTTGGCTTTATTTATAATATACTTGTGTGGATCATCTTTCTAAAATCTAAATATTTCATTAGGGTAAATGTCAGCCGACATATTGAGGAATGTCTGACAATAACAACCCAGCTAGTTCTTACGCCACCACAGAACAAAACGGCTCTGTTTTTGAAGAAGACTAGCCATGTTATAATATGGCAATTTATACAATAGTACTGCAACATATAGATAGGAACTGACAATTCGTTAATTTCTTTTGGTATTTATTAAAAGCTGTCTAAGTATTTCCATCATCATTAATCATTATCTGCCCATATCGGTCCACTGCTTGATATAGGCCTCTTTCAATGAATGCCAAGACAACCTACTCACTACTCCTGCTACTCGCTACTCCTGTGCGAAGATCGTCTTCCCACCGAATGAATGGTCAACCAACACTTTGTTTCTTCATTTTCCTAAATGCAGCCTCCACTCCAGAACCTTACTGGTCAATCTGTCATCTGTTCCACTGAGTGTGTGACCAGCCCATTACAACTTCAGTATTTCCAACTATGAATAATTTTATAACTCATTGTCCAATTTTAATGGTAATTGGACATTGAGCTAAATTTATAATGTCTAGGAATTTAAATTTATCATAACATGTAATCAGAGTCAATGACCTCCAGTGCTTGCAGAGATTTTAGGGTTCCAAAGTGTAAAAATGAGACCCTATTACTAAGACTGATGGCCTTCCTACATGGCTGTCCATATACTGCACAAATCATGAGTGGAAGAAATTGAAGTTATGGTTCAATTGTCTGTTGACGTTTCACTTCCATTATGTGTCCCAGCACACATGTTGTTTGTAAGAACATTTATCAGTTGAGGTTTTATAATTTACAACACGATATAACAAATATGCTACATATTTGTATTAAGTCTTTGCTAAATGTTACAAAAAAATAATTTAGATTTTTTAATAAATATATTGTTTCAATAGTAATGAATTAGATTCCTATTTATGTTATATTTATTATAAAACATTACCAAAACAACATTATAACTCTATATTATCAGCATAATATTTTTAAGTTTACCAATATCTAACTATCGGCACATAGCAGTAGACAAATAGACAAATAGTAGATATTTAAAATATAATTTGTATGGTCACTTTGATTTACAGAAGTACAAGACACACAATTTCATACTGAACTGTCATTTTAAAGCATCTTTATTGTACATAACTTTAATACATTTTTTTGCATAGTCAACCTTACGCGCATGACTTGTAAGTTGTTTCACAAAGTGTTTAGTATGGCACATTTTTTATACAGACGCACGCTCTTGAGACGTTGTCTGTGTATCTTCATATTTTTGTAAATGAAAATAATACTATAAAGTGTGTGGGCTATGACCAGAAGTGGACGATGACCAAATATTTCCCATTGTTTCTTTCTCCCCCTATGATATAAAGAAAAACTATTAGCCCACTTCGGCCGTAGGATCAGCCCATAAAAAATATAGTAATAGTACAAATATTATACTTCTCTCACTTCAGTGTCTAGTCAGACTGAGATACTAAGAGACGAGCAATTAAGTATTGCATTTAATTTACGGATTTCTTTCGCCTGTAATAACATTAACAGCTTACAACCTTGTACTTATAGCTACAAGGTTGTAATTGTCACATAACAATTAGACTTTGCACGTGAGGAAACACGCAACACAACAATAGACAGAATGTATTAAACACTAAATTGTTTGTTTAAAAGATTTTTTTGCATTTGATGCTTATGCTAATGGCATTATTAGTAATACTTTTGATGACTACCCCCGCCAGTAAACATCTACACATACAGAGGCCATGCCGATACATTGCTACTTCCCTAAACTAAAAGCCACAGCTACATAAAGGCACACCTCGTGCCGATGTTATGTCAGTATGGAGTGCCTCCTCGATTGTGCCAGCCTAATTCTGCTGCAATGCAACAATGACCACCACTTACAGAAATAGAGCAACCGCTAGGCGGACTCTCGCACGAAGGGTTCCGTATCTATAAAAAACGTCAAAAACTGTCGTATCGGATCCCTCTTAAATGATAATTAATTTCTAACCACAGAGTTCTATAGTTGTTGGGTATAACGACGAACGTGTATGTTACACAGGAAACTAATACATTATCTTTAACCCAATGTACTCTGAAAAGGATTCAAAGTCAGATCATGATTATTATCAGGCCTTATCGGTCCGCTGCTGGACGTAGGCCTCTTTCAATGAACGCCAAGAAGACCGATCTCCTGCTACTCGCATCCATCCCGGAACGGCTACTGCACGGAGATCGTCTTCCCACCTGGTGAACGTTCGACCAACACTTCGTTTTCCTAAATGCGGCCTCCATTCCGGAACCTCCTTGGTCCATCTCCCATCTGTTTCTCTGAGTGTGTGACCAGCCCATTGCCACTTCAGCAAGCTTATTCGTCGCGTGATATCGGGTACTTTATTGCTCTGCTTTGTGACTTCGTTACGGATTCTGTGGGACAGAGAAACACCCAACATAGCACGTCGAGCTACCGCAAATTTGCAGATAGTCCTGAATTAAGAGGCCATGTTTCGGTCCAGATGATTATTAAGTCAGATAATTCATTAAAATAATCTTAAAAAATTCTGCTTTAGTAGCATTCTGTGTAAATTTGCAAGTAACTTTAGTGGTAATTGTACGTTTAATAAAGGGAAACTCATATGTGCAGTAAGATGCAATATTCAGCTTGAGCGTGATATACACTTAAATGTAAACTGTACTAGTATTTTTTATCGACCCAGTGTAGGCGGGTTGGAAGAAAATACTGTTGGAGCCAGTTTTACTTGATATTTTTTTTAAACGAACAGTCGAAGGCTTTGACGTCTGCAGACGCCAATAGACTTCCAATGGGCCATCGTGTAACCATAAAACGTGACAACATAGTTGTCACTTTACGGAGATATCATCTGAGCGAGAGGTATCTCCGCTGGTCGTGTCGGCCCAATTAAGCTGCAATGCAACCTAGTTACTACGTCTTAAAATGTTTGCTGTTTCAGGTGAACACCCTGTTTATGCTGTGCCCTCAAGCCAGCAGCAGTTTCGTGGTGTCACCGAGAAGTCAAGAAGCCAGTATTGCACTGGGTCTGTATTTTCTCCAAAGCGGACTCCAACATCAGGACAAATTGTTACCGTACTTCATAAAAGTATTGAAATGTCTCACCAATGCCGAGTTTGAAGAGCCGTTGTGCAGAAGTGATAATGGAGATCGTAAGTTGTTTCATAATACAGATTATTAGCATGTTGTATTACGTATGTAAGTTGTTTTGTAAAAACACGGATACTTGTTAATACGTAAGTCCTTCTAGAATAACACGGATTATTATTGATACGTAAGTCGTTTTATACTAACACGGATTCTTGTTAATACGTAAGCTGTTATAGAATAACACGGATTTTTATTGATACGTTAAGTTGATTTATAATAACACATGATGGGATATAATCATGGGGAATGGGATAGAATCCTTTGCTTGCGATAAGGATATAGGTGTCTCTAAAAATACAAGTGCGAACTCTTTAAGTTTCCGCACTAGTAACAATAAGAGTAAAAACCACTAACAGGCAAACATTCTAATTGCTATCACACCCTGCAGTTTCACTCCTATAACTCTGACCATATTTCTCATAACGTATGGCATATTATAGCCTATATATAACCTTCTTCATGAATCTAGCTATCATAACCAAAAAGGAATTTTTAAATCCCGACTTATAGTTCCAGATGTTAACGCACTCGAACTAACAAACAAACAAAAAAAAAAAACGAACTAGATTTCAATACTGGTAATCAAAATAGATGATTTCATCATTTTACTGCTATCGACGATTTCATTTTACTCCTGTAATATGTCCTATGTGTATACTCGGATCAGTTGCCTTGTACTATTATAGATATTGAAAAATGTTGTAATTAGTGACATGTAGGAAATCACATAGGCACTGTCGGCAAACAGAGACAAATAGTCACGTAGTAACTGTAATGTCCGTTAGTCCCTCCCTCGCGGCGTGCGTGTGTGTCAAGCTAGGTCATGCCAGGAACGATTGCTATGCGTCGTAGTGATATTGTACAAATCGCCGTATAACATTACGGCAAGCCATTTTCAAAAACAGGGCCGTTTTGTTTTGTGACGGGCTGACGATTAGCCGGATTGTCATTGTGAGACGTTCTTTAATATGGCGGCTGACGTTTAGCCTCATTGAATTTCTTGGTTCTCGGCAGTGATAGTGATCGATTATTGTATGAAATTAGGTTAAGAGTTTTGAGTGCAAATAAAAACTAACCTAACCACGAAGGCTTAGTCGTGTGCTACGCTCCCGCCTAAATCTTCGAGCCTATCTGGGCATACTCTTTTATTTCTCTGTATTCGAAATGGCGTCGACTGCCATTTTTGTTGTCATGTCAAGCAACACCGCGAGTGTTAAAATTAGGAACTGAAACGTGCCAAGAAGGCTAACAATGATTCACTTTATTTCAATAAATCTAGCTTTATTGATTCTCTTTTAACGCCGAGCTCTTTCTGGCGCTATTTGGCTCAGCCGTATTCAATGTGGCTAATTGTTCGCCTGCCACAAAATAAAACGGCCCTGTTTTCGAAAATGGCTAAGCCGTAATGAAATACGGCGATTTACACATAGTCACATAGGCACGCTGTGCCTTACAGCGGTACTGAATAAAGTTAGGTATCTGGGTGACAGGTGACACTGTCACGTAACAGTCACGTGGTTTCCGTTTGCCGACAATGTTTTGACTTCACTGTAAGAAAGGAATCCAAAGTCATATTTCATTTGGTCTGTGTAATTTATCTGGCTACTACTCTTTTTCCACTTTCCTTCTAACTTTCGGTCCAATCTAATAACATTATTTATTCTCTATTAAATCTGCATTATTACTATGTTCAGGTATACCAATGTCAGAGAAGTTCAGCTTCTGCCTCAACACGCTTCTGTCCGACGTGGCGACGAAACAGCCGTCACTGCGCGAGGAAATCATCACAGCACAAATAGAACTTATGTCTAACCTCACAAAGACCATAATCAATTGTCACGAGAAGAAAGAATCTAATATAGTGTCCAAACTTCAGCTGTGCAAAAGTACCGTGCCCATACTTATAGGGTTGGCCAGGTCTATGGGCAGATATGCCACTGTGGAACCACTACTGCTGTGCCGTCTGTTCCCTCAGCCGAGCAGTCCTGTTAAAACGAAGGAACCAGAACCGAATTTTGAATATTCAACTCTAGATAAAAAGAGGAAGTTTAATCAATTTCGTCCAATCATACCTAGGTCGTTATCTGGTAATCTAAACGCGAAAATAGAGAATATTGTTGAGAATGGAGCAGATACGGTTGATAGTGTAGGGGGGACTATCAAAAGGGGGTCTCTACAAAGCTACAACTCTGTTCCGTACGATCCGACAACTTACTTTTTCCACAAGTTCGGATCAAGCTTCAACCAGTTCCCGTACATGAGGTTCCCCGAATCGCCAGAGAAGAGGATCAACGTGCAGTTCTACGTGACTTATCTTCAATCGATTTTATCGCTAGCCAAGAAACTATTGACCAAGGATCTTCTGACGTTCTTGGACGAAGAGACTGAAGATGTTTTTGCTTCGGGACAGATACAAGTATGTATGAGTGGTTTAAAAGTTTGTTGGTATTTCTGAGCGGCGGAGCGATCGCAACAAATCGGCCTTATCGAGCCGTCACGGCCACGACATACCATCGCGTTTCGTGTCCGGGTGTCCAGACCCGGTGGCCCAGGCACATGGAATAGTACATATTAGCAGTACATATTATGCTGCACAAGTGTTTGCGCAGACACAAGTGCACTCTCTATTCCCTTCTGCTCCCACCGGACCGACCGGAGAAAAATCAGGCACAGGGCCGACGTCTTAATATGCTCTTCGAGTCACTGCAGTGTCACAACGTCACTTCCTGACTTTGGACATTTGTTAGAAATTGAAAAAACCCTAATAACACTTTTTGTTTGGTCCGAGCCTGGATTCGAGCCCGGACCCTCACTCACTCTGGTCGAACATGCTTAACCCTCAACCACGAGACAGTGGACCTTGTCAATAAATTACTCAATACAAGCATTATATTATGCTGACAGATATGGCCATCCGCAAATTTATTCTTAATTCTTGTTGCAGGTATTCCCTTACAAATCCTTCTCAGAAACTCTAAATCTTGTAATGGTGACACTTCTGCGAGATATTTTACAGCACCAGAAGGATTTGCCCGGACCTTTCACTAAAGATGTTCAGGTATGACATTTACACATCCGTCTCATGAGTTATAGCATAAGTTCATTTACACATCCGTCTCATGAGTTATAGCATAAGTTCATTTACACATCCGTCTCATGAGTTATATCATAAGTTCATTTACACATCCGTCTCATGAGTTATAGCATAAGTTCATTTACACATCCGTCTCATGAGTTATAGCATAAGTTCATTTACACATCCGTCTCATGAGTTATAGCATAAGTTCATTTACACGTCCGTCTCATGAGTTATAGCATAAGTTCATTTACACATCTGTCTCATGAGTTATAGCATAAGTTCATTTTAATTATTTCTATCATTTAATAATAAGTTTGCTGTGCACCAACTAAATCTTGTAAAATATTGCACTTTTCATAATTTTTCTTCTTTATATTTACTAATACTACTTCTTTTCTCGATTTTCCTATTGAGCCAGGGCCGGATTTACGGAAAAATGTTTAAAAAATGAGCAAGATTATATAGGTAATTAGAGACTTCTCTGTACAAATCCGGTTCTGGCAATGGCTAACAATATGTTAAATTTTGATTTTGTTTTATTTGCATAAGGGTAACGTTGTGAATGGGAGTAAAGAACAGATCCAAGTATGTATTTAAAGCCGGTATTGGATTCCGTAACTAAAGCCAAAAAACATTTTTACACCTTTTAGCAATGGGTAAAAATGATTTTTGTTGTTGTTGCTGCTTTTAGATGCAGAACCCTACAGTTAGTTTGCTACAACTATAGGTTTACTCTTTAAGTAGTTCTTAGCTTGTTCAATCTTGCTTGTATTTATCGCGGAATGCATCAAATACATGAGGCTTTGGATGAATCTGCGAACTAAACTAAGCTAGTATATCCCGGCTACAATATCAGTATACATGACATCGGTGGCCTCTAGTCGGCGTTCTGGTACAGTGCGAGGTAAAAGTGGAACGTGCTTCACATTCCAGCCAGGTCTACAGATAATGCGACCGTGTAGTTGATTTTTTAAAAATAAAAATGCTAATAACATCTCAGGTATTTCGTGGATGCACTCTGTCTATACACATATTATCTAGTAATAAGGACATATTGGTACCGAATCTGTGTAAAATATGTACAGCTAAAAATAATGAGTACCGTGATAAAGAGATCTTATTATCGTAGCATTACTCCTACACTTATTTGGCTTGTATGAGAACAAATATCCTTAGCTATGAGTGATTGAAGCCAATTGATCAGCTAATTGCTGCACGTGGTGCTCCTACAACTCGTCTATCTCCAAAGCCGGACGTGTCATATCAGGCCAACATGATGTACGCATATCGTTATTATTATTATTATCGCGAAAGTTTGTAAGTATAGATGTATGTTTGTTACACTTTCACGAGGATTTGTTTGTAGTCCATGCGGACGAAGTCGCGGGTAACAGCTAGTTTAAAATATTGTCAAAAATATCACATTTGTATTTCATTTCTTCTCTAATAAAAATGCATTTTGTGTATTGCCATTAGCGCCAATTGTGTTCACATATTGAATAAACATTGACTGACGGCAGACGTCATAGAGATTTTGTTTCCGTTTGATATGGTTACTAAAGAAACCATTTTTGTACACGAAAACAAGGCTGCTTTATTCAAAATTCAAAGCTAAATCAAGGTATTTATATTTTATGAAACACTCGTCCAAGGAAATGAAACGTATGGTTTACCATTTCAACTAGTTTATGATTTAAATTTACAGGAGTTCGTAAAGTGTCTCTTCCTAAGTGGTCAGACTGAGTTGCAGAGCAGGCATCACGATGCCTCGGAAAAAGAAGACAGAGAAAGCAATTTCGCCACAGTCAATAAGTTTAAAGTCAACGTGATGGCGAATTCGGCGTGCGTCGACTTACTGGTATGGGCTATTGGTGATGAAACAGGTAATTTGAGTTCTTTTTTGTCTGCATGTGTAGTCTACAGTGTATGGTCGTTATTAGTCTATGAGTTATGTCAGGGGTTTTAAACTGGGGCTCACGAATCCTTCATCAGAGGTACAAATTGATACACACTATAGTGGAATTGGTTAGCCTCACGAAGAGGCTATAAGTCTGGGATACTCTGATCTTTGGCGTAAAGGAATGCAATTCACACGATGGCAAAGACAGAAGTGAAACTTCAGAATGTTAATAGTAGATAATTATGTGACTTGTATTTGTACGTATTTTCGTTTTTTTAGTTGAAATCATCAACAATGTATGTAATTTAATTACTATCAGTTTAAGTTTATGTTCGTTTTTATGTTTGTATGTTTACCTATGTATTCCGCCCGACGTGCGCAACTGCTGATGTCTAGGCAAGACTCGCTAGTTTGATTCCTATATCAATACTTTGCACTCCAGTGCTTGTCTCTAGCGGATACAAACGTACACCAGGGGTTCTCAATCTTTTTTACATATTAATACTTTGCACTCCAGTGCTTGTCTCTAGCGGATACAAACGTACACCAGGGGTTCTCAATCTTTTTTACATATTAATACTTTGCATTCCAGTGCTTGTCTCTAGCGAATACAAACGTACACCAGGGGTTCTCAATCTTTTTTACATATTAATACTTTGCACTCCAGTGCTTGTCTCTAGCGGATACAAACGTACACCAGGGGTTCTCAATCTTTTTTACATAGCTGCGCTCCTGCTCATCTCGTCGAATTCGCTTGCGACGCATCTTACTAGAATTACAGCATTACGGCCCGTTCCAACTGAAAATACATATACTATAAAGTGTTCACAAAAATATAATGAATAGAATGCTGCTGACTTTTAAAGCCGTGACAAATAGGAAGGGGCAATAATAATATTTGGTGAAGAAGAGAATCTAATGCAGCATTGTAATGGAATTGGGCCGACACGACGGATGAGATACGACTCACTCACATGACACGGTCGACAAGTGACAGCTATGCTATCGAGTTTTGTGCGTCTTTTAAAGTTCCGGTGACCAGTTATAGGGAAGCAAAGCAGGAGAGCAACACGTCTACGCTACAAAGGGCTTGTTCTCTTGCCCCTTCACGATCATTTTCTAATGCTCGTTAGCTCCCTTATAGTATAAAAAATATTGATATGTACGAGTTTTGAGCTCGGTGTACGTCATACATTTTTTGAACCAAAGCCTGGGCGGTTGCTAAGTTTGGCCTCCAGCGATACCTTCGCGCCAAGAAGAGCACTTGAGAATCCCTGACCTGCACTATAGTGTGAGTTACCTGTGAGAGCATCTAGCAGTTGCGCATCATCATATTCTGTCCCATATTTTATTTATGTATTGTATTTATTTTATATTTTACAGTGGAGGACTTAACCGTGCCAGCTCTTATAAATGCTCTAACGATATTGATAGGTATATTTGTTTTGAGGTTACCGAGTTACCCCGTATCCTAACATAGTATGTTAATGTAAAAACCCCTGTATTCGGGGCAGTCATACCTAACGAAATATATTTCCAGAATATGTGTGATATAACTGAGTAGTTAGTACTTGTACTAAGGCCTGATGACCCTATCGCTCTCTATTTGTTCCCCCATCATATCAGTGTCGATATCATTCGTACTTGCTTATATCCGGCTGGATTCACCTCGTCAAAGTCAAAATACAAAATTTATGTATGTTGATTCGTCATCGCATCGAAAATTCGACTCCGTTTACAAAAGGCCCGACTACGTTATAGAAAAACGAAGAAACGTGAATGTTAAATATACTCTTACAATATACCCGGGCATAAAATAAGGTTAATAATATTTTCATTAAAGTAAAAAATGTTGAATACTGGGATCCACGGCCATGATCCTCTCCATGAGCCATGCGTTCACGTTAGCGCCTAGGCTTTTTTTTCTACCGCGCGCGAGCTGCCCCCGACGTCAGAGTCGGGCGAGGCCGGACCTCTCGGCCCTTCTGGCCATGATAATATAGTTAAATTTGCTGTTACAAACACTCTCACATTGGGATGCATCTCTCCCATCTGCGGGGTCGGTCGCTCTTTCGACCCTTAATTTAGTCTCGTCACCAGACGATGCTCCTAGCAATCCGAAGCTGTATTGGACTTCTTTTCGCTTCCGCAGCAAAAAATTCAGGTCCGAAAAAAAATACTGCGATCCATGTTTGTTGTAACACGAATTTATGGCGTATGACGTCACGCCTAGGTAAACTGCTGTGTTGTTGGAACTTGTCAAATTAGCGGACATTTACATTAAAGTGACGTCTAAGCGGATGCCACGATATCTACAAGTTTTATGGCGCCCCATTATACAATTGCCGTAGAAAATGCAATAGTTTGCATTCAACCTCATTTTATTGCTGCTATAATTTTATTTTGTGAAAAAGTGGTTGTGTACACCGTATAAAATAGGATTGTAAAAAATCGGTGGAATTTTAAAGTACATGAAGCCAATATTTAATTACGTCCATAACTATTGAAACATTATATTGTGTGTCTATGTCTTTGTGAACGACCCTAATACCTAGTATCATCTCATGCCTAGCCCCTGTTCATACACATCGAACCATACTCAATGTGTCTCACTAAATATTGAAAATGGCTAAGAATTATTGATTGTTATTGAAGTTCTTGACTAATCCCGATTTAATACTGTTCTGTTACATTTATTTTTCCAATCATACACGTTTTTATTTTATTTGTACGATCTTTATATATTTTTATCGCTTAATATACAGTTAGAAAAAATCTGATACCGTTTTAAGTAAACTATAGTTTAAGTCATGTTACTACTTTTACGGATTTTATCGCGGTTTATTAACTTATTTATGGAGCCCGACGTTTCAGAAGCTTTACATCAACCATGGTCACAGGTGGACTGAGATGACAGATGTCCTGATGTACCAAGTTTTTAAAAGTACCCGAAGAATTATAATTTTAGTTGTTCCGATTAACGCAAACAGTACTTATTGTATCTTGCTGTCTTGAGGTGTTATGTTTACTTTGTTTTGATTACGTTTACATATGTTTACATAATCATAAAATATACATAAATAATTTAATAAACCGCGATAAAATCCGTAAAAGTAGTTTTATTGTAATGACTAATATTCGCGTAAACTTAAGACATCAATTAAGTCATGTCCTCGATATGGCTTTCGAAAGCATGTGCTAAATCGATTCGGAATAACATCTAGAGAAATGTATCTAAATTGTTTCTTAGCATATAAAAAACGACATTATTAACATACTAGCAGCGCCCTACACACGTGTAACTGAACCTATTGGTCGCAGCGACGTGGTGTACAGCGTACAATCTTCCTCATGAATGAAGCTTTCATACACAACACATTTCAAATCCGACTTATAGTTCCAAAGATTCGCGCGTTCAAACAAACGAACAACAAAGAACGAACAAAAAAATGATTTGTTGACGCGGTGAAACGCATTTACGCGCCTCCTCTGGCCCTGGGTGGGGTCTAGCGGTGTGAGGGGCACGCGGCACATTACAGTGGCGTATAGCCACTAAAACAACCGCGAGTACCGACAGTGCCGTCTTTGGCTAGGTGCCCCGGAACTCCAAATCATCAGGGCTCCTGGACGGCTAGTCAGCCCCCTAAGGGACCGACGCCACCTCCACAGATGGGGTATTCCCGGTCCACAGGACAAACCCACAAACTATGGGACAGGGCAATGGGGCGAGGTTCCCATCCTCGCCCCTTGCCCGTGCGCAAAAGCGCCGCCTCCTGCTCTTTAGTCCCCCCTTCTTATAAGAGAGGTACAATGAGGAACCCCAAGCTTTATTGTATTCACTTAGTCTATATTAATGGCCAAAAGGGGCCTCTAATTTTTCGCTCAACTCCAAAACTACTAAGTTTAATATTATTAGGAGATTAAATAACATTTGAGCTCGATGGTGGCCTCGCACATGTTGTAAGGAGCCTTTCTAAGATTTGTCAATGACTCAACTACTTAGTATTTAGCTAGACTAAAATATGATCGCTGTGGGTGGGCGTTCCGAGAAGGAATCAGTATTTTTTTTCAAGATACAATTTTTTTTAATGATATTCCGGACTGCGTATCTTACTGTATTTTACGCAAATCCGTTATGTATTTGCAAAAAAAAAAAAAAAAACAAAACATATGTATAAACTTGCGCATTTAATTTGTAGCAGAGGGGTGTATGACCTGTTATTTGCACTAAGAAGCACTAAGTACTATATGTAGGAGCTTTATGTCTTAACGTTTTGAATACTTATTATTTTTTAGGAGCGGACTCTCTGTGCGGTCGCCTGACTGAGAAGATAAACTCGAATCACAACCACAAGCTGATATTAGCGCACATGCCATTGCTGATGGTTTGTTTGGAAGTAAGTTTCGTTGGCATAACACAGTTTATTGGGCTCCCAAGATCAATTTATATGGGAACAGTGCCGCCTGATAATGTTTATACAGTATAGTGTCTTGAGTATATTATTTGGTATATATAAATACAGTAGATTCGCTCATCAACATCACCAAGTATCCATCCTGGACAAAACAGGTAATACTCAAATCAAATATTTTTTAAGACAACTAATAATAATAAAGGATCCATACATGGATTAGTAACAGTAATGAAAACTTATGGACTAGTGTTATTTTATAATATATAAGTAGCAGATGGGATGGATGCGAGTAGCAGGAGACCGGTCATCTTGGCGTTCATTGAGAGAGGCCCATGTCCAGCAGTGGACCGATAAGGACTCATGATGATGAAGGTACTTAATAATTATAATAATAATGGCCACTCACAAATCGCACATAACGCAACATTGTCCGCCGCTGTCGTTAAACGGCATCACGTAGCGAGAGGTACCTCCCCGGACGTGCGCTAGCCCCATTCGGCCGCCAGACATTTGTTTGAATACTGATCGTTATTATATTTGTCTACTGCGGGTCACCACCGCTCTTTTTAGTGTATTCAAATTCAAATTCCTTTTTATTGACAGATGCAGTACTTAAAGCTCTTATTACAATTTCAATGGTGTACAATACTTTCTTATAATTAATACTTAAATAAAATAAAAAAATATATATATTTCATTAAATAATTATGTGTAATATAGACGGTAAATTGTTATCTTTTAAATATTCATCAACCACATAGTATTTTCTTATTAAAATATGGAATAAGTGTTTTAAATAAATTTATTGGTATGCTTTTTAATTTATTTTGTAAATGATTATAAATTTTTATTGCCATACAATGCCTTATTATTTTTACTAAAAACCTGTTTATTTGGCACAGGAACGTTACGTCTGTTAGATCTATCTGTGTTCGGATTTCTTTACATTATATCATTTCTACTCTACTTTTATTTGTTCTCTGGGACGGCAAAAGACTTGCCACTCACATACACTCCCGATCGATTTTTCCCGGATCTTAACAGTAACACCGATATGAATTCTTGTTTCAGGGACTAGGAAAGCTGGCGACGAAATTCCCAACGATAGCGAACACCTCGATATACTGCCTCCGAGATTTTCTGGTGACACCTTCACCCATACTGTTCAAATTGCATAAGTTGGAGCTGGAGAAATCGGGCAAGGAGCATAACATGAAGGTCACGGGTACGTGTTCTCTCTTTCTTCCCACGTGTGGCACTCATGTGTGTGGATGTAACAGTAAATGTAATTCACACACGCTAAAAATAAAGCGTTAGAAAAGTAACCTACGATAGAACATGATGAATGATTTCTCCGCCGAATTTCATTTCGTTGTAATTTCTGTGATTGCACAGCCGATATAACTGTAACGAAATTTTATATCAAAATAAAATAAATTAAAAATATTTCATTTTATAAGTAGTAGATCTTGGTCGGTCTCCATGACTGGTGTAACCCGGTCGAAACGTCGAGCAAGGTATTTACAAAAACTTAGTCAGTACCTTTTAATAAGTATTTTAACAATCCCGTTAAAAACCATTAGATAACTACAAAATGTGTAACACACGCGAAAGTCTCAAACAAATAGTACTGTTTGAAATACAAGTAAAAGTATATAAGACACTTAATTAGTTATGGTGTGGTGCGCCCTAACGCAAAGAACGACAAATTGATATCGATTCCTTTTGTGTACGTGTGATTATTGATATATTATTTTTCTAAATGTCTCCTAAACGATATGTGGAAGCGAGAGTTGGGTGACATATCCAATTGCATGAAAGTGCATGAAAGTAGAATAAATGCGGTTAAGATGTGATCGTTGCGAAAAATATGTGTAATGAAGTGAGAGGTAGCCTAGTTCAGAAAGAAAGTGGCGGTCCAAAAATGAGATAGTGCATCTACATGCCCAAAACAACACCCACCTACCATTCTTGCTACACGCCCGAATCAACGGAGCACCGTTGATTCGGGCACGTAGCGGGATTGGGAGATGATAGGTTAACGAAACAGATAGACAGACAATGCTAATGTTGAAGGATGTAGGTTTCGTGGTAAGACCAATATTGACATACCATGATCAGATTGATCGGCTACTGTCCCAAGGTGGTGTCAAGAGCCATCGCATCCGGCGTTTTTATATGAAGAGAGTAATGAATTTGAAACAGGCTAGGCAGGTATGTAGATACCTGCCTATTAGGGAGCTGGTGTGAAGATGTGTTGTTGTTGTGTTGTTTATATCTGGTGTTCTGTACCTGTTTGAATAAATAATAATAGTAGTGTAAAGAGGAAGGTTTTGTGTTTTTGTATATGTCTTAGAATTCCATTTACTAACTACTGGACTGCGTTAATTGTTTTTTGCACTATTACAATGTAACAAAATTGTAGGATCTATTTTTAAAGCGACATATAAGTGAGAGAGCCTCGGGCGAGATCCTCTTGTGTTGTAATAAAGAATGCAATTTCAGTGCAAGGTAAAGAGATCCCAGGCATCGCCGAGTCCGCGTTACCAAAGAAGTCCACGCCCTTCGAGAAACTTCGAGACGCGGCGATCGAGAACTTGTGCGTCGCTCTGGAGGCGGCGCTGATAGTGGACCAGTTCTGCGTGCCGGCGCTGGTGGGGTCCGTGAGCAACAGACTGTTCACCGCTGAGACCAGCGACAGGTACACATAATCCGTGTTTTGACATATATTTGATGATCATGATATATATTTTTTTCCCTAAACAAGATAATAAGCTCTGCCCCAGCCCGTTGAATTGTTTTGGCAATATCTATATAAAGAGATAGATAGAGATGATATGTTACAGTGAATCATCGCTCATTAGTACGAACATCGTGATAATGCTCGGTCACGTGGCCGTCGCTTTGAAGAATACGCCCAAGACCACAGACACCATACTGCAGTTCTTCCAACAGAGGTAAGACAACACATACCTCATAGTGCAGAGTCATTAACGGGCTTGGCCCGCCACTTGTTGCCACCACCGCTACCCCTTTGTCGCTAGGATCGGTACTCTGCGACACGCATGGTCGCAGGGAGCCCGAGGGAAAAATTAAGGCTGTATGTCCCAAGACAGTTTTAGTTTTTCCTTCGGGCTCATCAGAAGAAAATATTTCAGAACAAATAATTCCAATTTGAGGGAATTATAGCGGGAGACTGTACAAGATTGCAATTACTTGTACAAGCCGAAAAAGGGGAGGGCAGCAAGGCGAGGCGCATGATATGATAAATCCTAATACAAAATTATGCATAGCATTTAATTTGTTATCACTAAGATGTTGTTATGACCGAGTTGAAATTCTATTTATGGCAAAAAATTTTGTAAGCATGGAATTTTCATACGCCATCCACGAGGCCACCGTAGTCAGTTACCCTACCTTCTTAAATTTAGCGCGGTGCTTGTAGATATTAGGAATACCGTGATGTAGCATATACTATATAAAAAATTAAAAGAACATACCACAAAATAAGCTGAGTGTTAATAACACAAGGGCCACTAATTTTATATATGGCGAGAAATTAATTTACTTTTCCTTGGAAGCTTCACGACTCCACAGACGGTCGCAGCGTCTAACCTGTGATCTTTGTGTGTGTTTCATGTACATTAATATAAATAAATTAATGTGCTGCTGTTTTCAGGTTATGTCGATCCCCGTCATCTCTGGACACGCTGATAGTCGACCAGCTGGGGTGTATGGCGCTGGCGAGTCCCGAAGGGCCGGCGCACGACGAGATCATGAAGATGTTCACGGTCATCACTGTGGAGGCGGCCAGCGCGTCATACCAGCACACCGACGACAGGAAGCAGTATAGGTGCGTCTGCATACACGTGCATGCGTGAGTCGGAGAGATAAGGTGTGCGCGCGCATGACTAAAATCAAGGGACATATCGGACAGTGAAGTTGCTGGATGCGTTGATGGTCAACAGTTAGTAAACGAAGAAGGTCTAAGTTATTATAATAGTAATGGAACGCTCTCTGGAAATTCAATTTGTAAACATCTTGGCAGGCATGTGTCCGGTGCGGTGCTGAACGCTCTCGCGAACATCGCGGCGAACGTGCGGGGCCCCAATGCTCGTTTTGAGCTGCTGACGCGGCTGCTCGAGCTGTTTGTGCAACTGGGGCTGGGAGGCGAGCGAGCTACGGACCGGTCGCCCGCTCCCGTGCTCAAGGCGTCCGGCAGTGCGGGCAACCTGGGCGTGCTTATACCCGTCATAGCTGTAAGTGTGGGCCGCGCTTTATACTTTATACAACACACGAATCGTTAAGACACTACAGGTTACATGACTTTGTTGAGAGTAAACGTGATTATATGGAAATGCAACGAATATGGACTAGCCTACGTTTGCATTGTGGAGTGGTTTTAACAAGAAGCATCATTAGGTCATAGCAGCGAGTGTGGACTACGCTTTATACGAGCTACATGGAATAGCCGGTGTGTGTGTGGCAGGCTGTATACCAACCACTAACTATGTGTGTGTGACTGTGCATTACACTTACGCAAACACATGTTCGCACATATAAACACAAATTACCTATCCAATCCATGAAAGTGTGACGTCATTTACATGCCTAGCCAGTTCCGAGTAACTGTAAATGGCACTAACGTAAGCGGGACACATCCCTGGGAGGCCGAGCTCCTCCTTTTAAATTTAAATGTTCACCTTCTTTTTGTGCACCTTTACCGCGTAGTGTGTGGGCCAATGGCTCAACAAAAACAGGCTACTTTAACTGCGCTTCCCCGATCTTCCGAGTACATCGAGGAAGCTTTTGTATAGTGAACGGAACCTATAACGAAGGCCATTTGCTTTTGCCATTGGAAGCGCAACATATTTTAACCAGGTACTACTTAATGTGCCTAAAGGCCGGTATCACAGGTTACTATTAACATGCCAACTAGTATGTCGATACTTATCAATTTACCACATAAATGCTTCATATTAATTACTTAAAACCGAAATTTGTTGTCGTATTTGTCACTGAAGTCCCTAACAGGTTAAACCTGTGGAACCGGCCTTTAATGAATCCCCTTTTACAGGTACTAGTAAAAAGGCTACCACCGATACGGAATCCTAAGCCGAGATTGCACAAGCTGTTCAAAGACTTCTGGCTGTATTGCGTCGTCATGGGCTTTACCGCCGCCGAATCAGGTAGTTATCATATCCGAATGCATTTTGAAACTTTTTTTATTACTCTTATAAATGTGTCCACAAAATTCGCTCGAATATAAACTTTAATCCGATAACCTTTAAATACAATTTAACAGTGGCGTGGAATGATCTAGATGTGAGCGAAATTTTTCGTCAATTTTTTAAAAACACCTGGAAATACAAGGGACTAGATAGCGAACATCATATAAAATATGTGTTTTACGATTTTTAAACTCAAACATTTTTTAAACCAAATACACTAATACATATAAATTCATAAAAATGTTTTTTCTTTTTAAATTATTATACTTATTTTTCCATGAAAAAATCTAACAAACCATCAAAAGCAGTGGTACAAAAGTTGTTTTATATGATATAAGCTATCTAGCTAGGTTGATGGTGTTTCAAAAATAACCCCGACATGCCTCTTTGAGCCCCGCTTCCCTCACGTCTGGACACGCCGCTACATATAACACTCTTTCATCACTTGTTACCTGTGCTATAGACGTGTTTAAACATTCTTCTCTTCTTCTATGGCCACGCCTGTAGCAATGCGAAAGCGTGAGTAAAGTGCTTTTAGACGACCTAGATGAACGTTATTTGATTTTTCTGATGTTTTTAGAGTTGAGCTATCCGTTTTTGTGTTGTTTTTTTTTATAGATTGCGATGCAGAGTAATAAATAAACTCAGAGAAACTGATAAATAAAATATTTAAAAATTTATGTCATTTATAAAGTATATGTACCTAAACTTAGTTTAAGTGCTCAAAAATTCAGGCAGTTTTTTTTTGTTAATCTGCATTTATATGTTTAAAAATGTATGCATATGTTAACAGAAAATGTATTATATTATACGCAAAGAATCTTTTAAATAGGGTCTAATTATATATTCTACTATAAAGCGTCCACACTATATAGCAAAGGGGCATCTAAATTATAAAGATAACGGAATACCAACCTTTTATTTTATGGAACCTAACATCATGTCTGTAGGACAGATCATCGTTATTACTTTTACAATGTTCAAAAATTTTGTGAGACTTGACAATAGTGCAATCAACACAACCTAAAATTAATTTCATTTTTATAACATTAGATTTGTATGTGTGACAAGTGAAATTAGACATTTTTGACATTTTCCCGTGTAATGGTACAATATGCAAGAAATGAAAGTTGAGGCCCCAATATATAATTAATACTTATGTTTACTTTAAAACATTTAATTGACAAAATTTGCGATAGTTTCGGTTATAATTTCATTTCAATCAAGTTTTAATGTATGCATATATAAGTATTATTAATTAACATAATTGTAGTATTGTTAACATAAAGTTTAGTTATGCTCGTTACATATTGGGCTATAAGTCTCCACATACTTAGCATCCGTTTAAATATAATAATATATTAAAGCTATGTATGTGAAGATTATTTTGATGCCTGTATGAAGACTGTATCGATGTTTGTTTTGAATATAATATAATATAATATAATATAATATAATATAATATAATAGGGGCAATTAAATGGGTTTGGTTTGATCTCTTAACGCTTGTGGCAAAGATCCAACACTTTGTCTTTGCGCGGTCTCCATTCCGGAACTTCACTAGCCATAGGCTCTCCCTAGAGTTCAAATACTCTAGAGACATCTGTTCTCCAGAATATTTGTTGCACTAAATTCTAATTGTCAAATAACACAAATTTAAATGTTCTTATTTAAAAAAAATCGTTGCAGTCTGCCTTGTCTTAAGTTGTGGTTTGGAAGAATTATTTTGTTTTATCTTGAAAATAGAATGGTTGCTGTTAGTTTGGAGTTTTATATTTAGAAGTTTTGGTTGTAATTTGCCTGAAGTGTGCGAGATTAGAATACATGTATGTGTACAATGTAATCGCCCGCGACGTCACTGCCTGACACGGGTGGGTAAATTTATTTTCTGTACGGATACGAGCGTTTCTGTCGTAATGCCTATAAAAAATCAAAGAAGGCTATTAATTAATTTTGTTTTGATACAGATGGCTAGACGAAATCATTTATAACAAAGTCCTTGAAGAATGAGACTCAAATAAGATGCACGTAGCCATGATCTAAACGCAGATATAAACCCTTTTACTCTTCTTTAGTACATTAAGTGAAACGCGTTCCTTACGCTATTATTATGCAATATTTATTCAGAATCAAAACTTCATTTGTGAAAATTTAAGTAATAACGAATTTGTGAGTAGCCGGTGGCCCATGGGGGGACGGGGGCAAGGAAGGCAATGCATTGGCATAGTAATTATGTAGATGTACATGGGCGTCGGTAGTCGTAAAATGGCTCCGATTGATCGTCTGCTTATATATTTAGTAATTTATTATTTTTTTGTTTAAGCTTTTAAGCTTTATGCCATTAAATTTTTATTATAATAAGACAAAGTAAGAGAAAAAAATATCTTAAGTTAAAGGGAATTGTTTTAAAACTGTTTCATATTTTTAAAATTTTTAATCGTCTTTAGTTCTGTAGTTTTTTCAGCCTGTTCGGAGTAAGGCACGTATAAGCGTAATCTCGTGCGAAGTGTACGTACGCGCCCCAAGCGTGACAAAATTAGTGCGACGGTTCTGTATTCTAATCATCGCTGGAGTGATTTGTATTAACCGCTACATCTAAATATGTTATTACGGTTTAGAGAGTGTTTGACGCTGAGCCATGCATTTTATTTGAAAATAGCTTAGAACTAATAAACTTGGATGAATAAATGTTAGAACGACATAGAAACTTGATGAAATATAATGGATAAATTCAATCAACAGGTCTATGGCCACAGGAGTGGTACGCCGGCGTGAAAGAGATAGCAGTAAAATCGCCTTTCCTTGTCTCACAAACGTCGCTGAGGTCCGAAATGAGAGAGTTGCAATATACGTCGGCTGTGAGAAACGATTCTGTATCGATAAATGAACTGCAGGAGCTTAAGACTCAGATTTTGAACCTTTTGGACCACCAACCCGAGGTGTCTGTTATAGTTAATAAACTAACGTTTGCTCCGTGCATGTACATCCTGAGCGTGTACTGGCTGGAGAC